>KZ651204.1:90581-122899 GCA_001010745.2 Gerris buenoi
ATAGTCCAGAAGATAGCGTGCAAAAAAGTGTCTGACTAACATCAAGCTAGAATTTTGTATACAAATCAATCTTTTAGTGCCTTTTAAGAATATGTGGTCGGCTAAGTTCTTCTGCGGGACATAGCTTGGCAATAGGCATTTGAAAAAAACAAACCGGTGGAGAGCGGCCATGTCTCACCAATTATGGTGGACAATGTGATTTTCATGATCCTGAGTATAGAATTAGTTAGTAGACTGAAAATCAAGTTGATGTTAGTTTGTCTCCCTTGACAGGTGACTACGTTGATTTTTAGTAATATTTGAATAGCTAACCTATCAAGTATGAAAATAACATCGACTTGATTTTTGGTCTACTAACTAATTTTGTACTCAGGATCATGAAAATCATACTGTCCACCATAATTGGTGAGACATGGCCGCTCTCCACCGTTTTTTTTTTTTCAAACGCCTATTGCCAAGCTATGTCCCGCAGATGAACTTAGCCGACCTCATATTCTTATAAGGCGCTAAAAGATTGACTTGTATACAAAATGTATAGCTTGATGTTAGTCAGACACTTTTTTGCACGCTATCTCCTGGACTAAAACTGGATATAGGCCGATACAAATGACGTTTAATTATATCCCTATCTCATTAAATATAATATAATTTTTAATCGTTCTTCAGAACGATCACTATGGTTTCGTTACTTCAGTCAGTTGGAAAGTAAAATATTCTATTTAACAGAAAGTATCTGTAACTAATTCTATTGGTATTTGTTTTACATTACAGCCCTGACAGACAATGTTTTAACTGCTCAAGCTGCTTTATTTATGGTAGCTGGTTTTGAGACGACATCGACATCGCTTGCCTTTACCTGCTATGAACTCTCTAAAAATCACGATGTTCAAGAGAAGTTGAGGAGTGAAGTACGAACACTAAAAGCTAAGTATGATGGCTTTTCTTACGATGCGCTCAAGGAAATGCGTTACATGGATGCAGTAATTGATGGTACATAAAATATAGATTTCTTTTAATCTCTCATCTTACAGGTTGTTATTATAGCCTGTAATAACTAACCTCAATTATTTTCATTATTTATTTAATTGTAGTCTAATGTTTCACGTTACTGTTCCATTATTGGGAAAGAATGTGTTTAGGAGTGTCATCTGGACCTATACCAGACCAAGAAGATCAGATCAGTGCTCTCATACTGCCATATTTACTTAATTTGCTTGGCTGGCAAAACACAACAGCAATATAATACCGTGTTTGCACACTGCAATAGGCTACACAACTGGTATAGGTCCAGAGTTGGGTGGGCATTGTAGGGCCCCTGATGAGTCGAACGCGACTAAACGATGCAGGACATAGCGTTATGCCGAGCCTACATCTTAATGACGTAATGTGTGATGTTGGAACTGTTCCTATGTGTCACGCTTGCGTGGCTCATCCCTTGGTGTCTCTCACAAGTTGTGTAGCCTATTGTGTGCAACACGGTATTATATTGCTCTTATTACACAATTAATTTTTAAATAAAAGGCTGAGAGACATACATGTTAATAATTTTCCGAAATTTTGCTCACAGCCCAATTCGTTTTCTAAAACCCCTATTATCTTTAAAATAGACTATTTTAAATACATCATTAACTTTTTCTATATACTATTGCATAATTTAAAATGTCTTATTGTTGCGTATGTCGTAGAGGTGTTACGATTGTGGCCGCCGATTGGAGGTCTCCTTAGAGTGTGCAACAAGACTACAGTGTTAGGAGGTTACACTATTGAGAAAGGTGTCATAATTCATTTACCATCTGAAGCTATTCAGAGAGATGTAGCTTACTATCCTGATCCTGACCTATTCAGGCCAGAGAGGTTCATTGAAGGATCACCTTCTCATAATACATTCCTTCCTTTTGGAGGTGGTCCAAGGGCTTGCATTGGTAAGAATAATTTTACTTTTATACTTATATTTATATTTTTGCTTACAAGCTTACCAAATGTGACGGAAGGGGCCTGGGTGACTCAGAGGCTAGAGCGCTTGCCGTGTGATAACGCTAGTTAAGCAGCCTCGAACAGGGTCAGAAGATGGGTGGGTTACCGCTTCTGACCACAGCTCTGGGTTCGATTCCCGGATCAGGCCACCCATCAATGTTCCCATCAGGCCACCCGCTCTATGTCCACCCAGCATTGTTTAAATAACTTGGAAGCTCCTCGAAAGAGTGGCGCCACTAGGTTTCGGTCTGGAAACCATGATGATTACGTGGTTTTAATACAACCAGAAGGTGAGTCATGGTTAACGACTTGGTAATCATGGTTAATCTTCACACAAGTGTGAAGATTTCGGTCCCTAACCCGGGTTTGTTCAATGGGCCCAACTAAGTGACCCCTTCAGGTGTAAAAACCCCCCGGAATTAAAAAAAGGCAACGTAAACTGTAAGCTTAAACATTTTCTATATCTCCGATTTCAAAAATTCCAAGACAGGAATTCGTTTCAGACATCAGGGAACATGTTTGGTTCCGTTTCAGTCTGTCGGTCTGTCGCCCATTGTTTCCGAGCCAACATAATAATATCTTTCTTATAAACAACTCGTCTGATATCAATAAAATTTGAGTGGTAGGTCATAATTAATCAATTATGGGTGCCATGTATATTTCTACTTTCTACGTCCATTTTTTTTCTCTTCCACACACCCACAAACATTTATTTACATTATACCTACATCTTCAAAAGTACAGTAAACATTGAATGACAGCAAATAAAATAAGTAAACAAAAAATAAATTAATTGAATTAAAAAACGTAGTATATAAAAAGTTCTTTTTATCTTGTAATTATATACAATTTAGATTGTTTATCGAAAGTAGGCCGTAGATAGCCCCAGATTAATTTTAAATGTCTACGCTCTTTAAAGTTTGCTATGCACAAAATCATGAACGAAGCTATGTGCTACACTAGCTTTAGTTAAAGGTAATGTGCTTTTAAGTTGAAACTTAGAACTAAGCTTCCTGTCTTTTATCAAGGTTATTGGATTAAAATTACATCAAGAAACTAGTAAACGATTACTAACCATGATAACAACTAACCTTTTTTTTATTAGAGCTTTTTTTAAAACCGCGAACACTGCAATTGTAGGTATACGACCCTCTACAATTACTTAAATAGGTACTTGTATAATTGATTAAAACCTTAATTCATTTATTGTTAATTTATTTTTAGGTGAAAGATTTGCTAGAATTGAACTGAAAGCCACAATTGCAAAACTCTTGGATAAATTTAAAATAGATACTTGTTCAAAGATGGCATCGTTCGAACCAATCAAATTTAAAATTGGAGTTTTCATTAATGTACCTAATGATGGTATATTCTGTGTCTTTTCAAAAATCGATTACTGAAAGAAGCATTATTTCGTATGTAGCAGCAGGTACAAAGGTTAATTTATATAATGTAATTATTCTGATTTATATCCATAACGTTTTTGAAATAAAATATTCCTAGTTTTATTTTGATTATTTTTTGCATGATTCACCATAAAATCTAATTTTAGTTTAAAAAAGAAAATCCTTCAATGGTCTTTCGGGTCGTACAATAATTAAAAACTTTTAAGTTTTCATCAATTTATTCTATGCGATATTTCAACCCCTCCTTGGGTCATTATCAAGTTTTTCTTAAATCCCGCATTACTCAAAAATATATTCTATACTAATTATCTATCTGCTAATCATTAATACCAGTTTCTTCACATGTCTTCGTACTCATCATTGTCCTATATATCTTTTAATCTATTATCAATAATTAAAAAAAAAAAAAAACAAATTCCTTNAAATGCTACTTCTTCCTTTTTTTTCTCGAGAGAAAAAGAGCCAAATTAAAATTTTTATAAACACTCTCTAAGGAGGGGTTGAAATATCGCAGTGAATAAATTGATGAGAACTTACAAGTTTTTAATTATTCTACAACCCAATAGACAATAGACCATTGATGGATTTTTTTTTTTAAATAAAATTATAATTATTTACGATATACACCGTGGAAATATTATATTGTTATCAATTTGTCTTATAGTACAATAGAAGTTTAACTTTAAAATCTATTTTATAATAGAATAATATAGTTTGATGGTGGTTTTAACTTTTTTTAATTTCTCATTTATAGGTGAAATGATATTAAAGACATCTTTAATCCCATGCTTATATTTCGCTATAAGTATTTACAGTTTAATAAATTTGACATATAAATCATCGTTCGTTATAAATGTAAATGATCAATGTGTATCCGTGCCTGGTTACCTCAATTCTAGATCTTAATTCTTTTAACATCGTTTCTTTTACGTTGCGATCAACACTTTTTGTATGTGGCCCCATACACGATCAAACATTTTGCCCAAAATGTTTGGGCAAACATCAAACAGCCTCATACACGGTTAAAATTTTTGCGTAAACATAGTGTTTGGGCTAAAATTTTGACCGTGTATTGGGGCCTTTTCAAAACGAGTATGAAAATCGACAGTGTGAAACATATCTCACCCTTATAATAATGACGATGTTTAGACGTAGGTTTTTTGGTGAGATAGTTTTGAGAGCATCTACTATCATACGCCAATCCTATGCATATTTAATTATGCATGGGAATTATGGCATAGGCTTATTTCTAAATAATCTGATTTTTTTTCCAGGTAAACGATTCGTAAAAACCTATTACAGCTTATTACTTATGGAAGTGTTATTAATCTTTAAAAGTACATGGAAGTTAATAAAACGATCAAGGTAGTTAACACTATTTAAAAAAAAAAATATATATATATAAGTTTTATTTATATTACATTTCTTTTTAAAGAAGCTTTAAGTTGAAATTTAAGAGCCTCTTCAACTTCTTTAACCTTGTAAACGGACGGTTGAATCATTTTAGAGGCTGCCTCCTCTATGTCTCCGTTAGCTTCTTCGACAGCTTCCGCTATAAAGTTATTTTGTGGTCCAAGAAACGCTGGTATTATTAATAATGCTACTAGGAGACCCCATAATTTGAAATCATCGTGACCTTTACGGATATCGTCTAATGAAATTTCAGAACCTTTGTATCCGAAATATGAACACCAGTGAGACAGACTCTCCCAATACGTCTTTAGAAATTCATCCAAATTTTCTTCTCTGGTCTTTGGTTTTACAGAACTATATATCAGATTTACTACATCCAATGATAGATTACTCCAACTCGCCCCTTGAAAATCTATAGCTCTAAGAACACAAATAAATTGAAAAGAGAGTCAAATAAAAAATAAATAAATAATGCAAATTTAATAATTATTATTGTTTGTTAGTGATTTTTAATATGAAGGTAATAAGAACGACGCTATCAGAAGTATTCTAATTGTATACAAAAGTGCAGACTCTTTATCTTTATACAATATTTTAGTGATTTGATTGGCAATTGTTAGTTTCAAAAATAAAATATTTATCACTGGGTAAATATTAGCGTTCAACTCTTTTAATACTTATTACTGTTATTTGTAATCGAAATTTAGATAGGTATCACAGAAGTTTTTTAAAAACCTCTATCTAAAGCTGAAAATTATGCTGGGGAGGAATTAGATCTGCCAAAGGGCTTCTACAAAATTGTATGCAATGCAATATTCATTTAGTATAAAACTCATATTTACTTCCAAAATAATCCTAAATAAAAGCAAATATTTAATTGACAATTTTTCTGCTGGTTAGGCGTGTTTATCGGTACAAGATTTATTAAGAACTAACAAAAAAAAATGCGATAAAAAGCAAATGCAATAAAATTTAAATAGATTCGTAGATCATGCACTATATTCAAGGGATTTAATTGATAATGGTTAGTTTCAGAAATAAAATGTTTAAAATTGGATACAAATTTGCATTTAACTTCATCAAATACTATCAATTATTGTTTTTAATTGAGCTCTTGTAGTCACTGGTGTTGCTTAAGACCCTTTAGAACAATCCTTGGCTCAGTAACATCATGTGGAGGAGTTAGTCTAGCCAAAAGGCTAATAAGTTTATAGTGTATACAATAAAATAGTCCAATCTCCAAAACTCAAACTTACTTTGTGTATAGAAAACTATATACTATATATCAATATATATTTTCTTTGGATCTCTTAAGGGTTAATTAAACTTACTTCTAACATAGCACATTATAGAAGCACATATTTATTTTATAATTTTTCAGTTAAAATATGCCTGTTGCTATAGGTGTGTTTATCAAATCATTTTGTTGAATAAAACACAATATTTTTTAAAAATCAGTATATTGTCTACCACAATTAAAAGAATATAAAAATATATAAGACCGGTTTCGACAGATAGTATAAAAAATTAATTAAACAAAAAGTTAATTTTAAAACACTGTCATCTTCAGTTGACTGACTTATAAAGACTGCGTTGATTTTACTAAGTTTGACTAGGAACTGGGGAAATTGTAGGAGGGGATATAACGGTATAAGGTTTATGAGTGTAAGGGTATTTCAGGTATAGGAAGGGTTGCTTAAACTTACAAAGGTTTAACTTAAAATACTAATTCTAGAACAGATATAAAACTCCAGAAAAACATACATCTAAAACCAAGATAACTATACAATTAAAACTAGTAACAGACAATATAAACTATAATTGTGAAGTGGATGAGGAATAAGAGGTGGAATAAGGTTAGAGAGACTAGAGAGGTTAAATGGGACAGTGCATTGAGGTGGTACTGGATAGGAATTAAAATTATAACTGTAATACATTATTATTTTTAATGGGTTTGACTAAAACTGAATTGTTTATGTTGACTATTTCATTAAAACATTGAATTTGATGGTTTTGGAGAGTACGGTGTATTTCTAAGTTTTCGAGGAGGTCTAACTTATTTCCTTTGGTGCAATTATGGAGGAGTTGAAATTGCGTTTTATTAAATGTGTGTTGGTTCTCTTTTAGGTGTGTAGCAAAACTTGAGATGTGGTTCGGGTTGGTTATGGCTTTATCATGTTCTGAGATTCTTTTGGAAATTTTCCTTCCTGATTGTCCGATGTAGACTCCTTGACAAGTATCACAAGTTATTTTATAGACGCCGCTTTTGTCTCCTATGGGTATTTTTTGTTTAACTGAGCCTAGTATTTTTCCTAGTGTGTAGTAGGGTTTAAAGCTTACTTTAATTTCATCATTTTCTATTATTTGTGCTATCCTTTCTGAGATTTTGCCTAGGTACGGTAGACTAATCCAGCAAGAATTATTTTCTAAAATTGGGTTTAATTTGGTTCCTNATAGAAAATGATGAAATTAAAGTAAGCTTTAAACCCTACTACACACTAGGAAAAATACTAGGCTCAGTTAAACAAAAAATACCCATAGGAGACAAAAGCGGCGTCTATAAAATAACTTGTGATACTTGTCAAGGAGTCTACATCGGACAATCAGGAAGGAAAATTTCCAAAAGAATCTCAGAACATGATAAAGCCATAACCAACCCGAACCACATCTCAAGTTTTGCTACACACCTAAAAGAGAACCAACACACATTTAATAAAACGCAATTTCAACTCCTCCATAATTGCACCAAAGGAAATAAGTTAGACCTCCTCGAAAACTTAGAAATACACCGTACTCTCCAAAACCATCAAATTCAATGTTTTAATGAAATAGTCAACATAAACAATTCAGTTTTAGTCAAACCCATTAAAAATAATAATGTATTACAGTTATAATTTTAATTCCTATCCAGTACCACCTCAATGCACTGTCCCATTTAACCTCTCTAGTCTCTCTAACCTTATTCCACCTCTTATTCCTCATCCACTTCACAATTATAGTTTATATTGTCTGTTACTAGTTTTAATTGTATAGTTATCTTGGTTTTAGATGTATGTTTTTCTGGAGTTTTATATCTGTTCTAGAATTAGTATTTTAAGTTAAACCTTTGTAAGTTTAAGCAACCCTTCCTATACCTGAAATACCCTTACACTCATAAACCTTATACCGTTATATCCCCTCCTACAATTTCCCCAGTTCCTAGTCAAACTTAGTAAAATCAACGCAGTCTTTATAAGTCAGTCAACTGAAGATGACAGTGTTTTAAAATTAACTTTTTGTTTAATTAATTTTTTATACTATCTGTCGAAACCGGTCTTATATATTTTTATATTCTTTTAATTGTGGTAGACAATATACTGATTTTTAAAAAATATTGTGTTTTATTCAACAAAATGATTTTTTCAAAGTACCACAAAATCTCCGTCAAAACAACCAATGAAGTGTGTTTATCAGTGTAAAACTTAATTAGAACTATGAACTAAGAAGAAAATATATTACTTACTTTACATCTATGGGTGTGTCCGGGCATTTTTCATCATATTTAAAAAGCATGTTTCTTATAGTGTAATCTCCGTGGATAAGGACAGAGCATTTTCCTTGAGTTGATAAAACCATATGGGCCAACTTATCATCAACATTTTCCACACAATTCCTCAACTTTGCAGCAAAGGGTTTCCTGTAAATTAAATTTCATTAAATCTATATTCCAGAATAATGTCAGTCTGAAACAAATCAGACAACCTCAAATTATTCTTCCTATTATTTCGTATATTTGTTTACTATTACATTGATACCTAGACTGCAAAAGAAAGCAATTTGTAGTCAAACATGTAACTAATTTCAATAGCTTTACGATTGTTTAAATCGGAAATATCGAATATTCAACAAGTTGTTTTTGGGGTGATGCACCTAAAATTAAAGTTAGGTCTACGTCCTGAATTTCTTTGGACCATCTCCCCCTGTAGAGGTAACACTAATTTAAGTAATTTCCATCAAATCGAATTTTCGAAGCCCTCAGATTCCCAAAACTTAGGAATCGTTGGGCAAAATTATCTTATCTTTTTTGTTTATAATAAGTTCATGACCTCAGCTGACCAGATGCTACCATTAAAATGGTTGCACTTACAGGGCTCTCTCAGGGCGAGGGACACCTCCTGAGGGGTCCTCTTCCCCCACGCTATGACTTACTAATGACTACACCATACCAGCTTCGGCGTTACAATGTACAGGTATGATGTGTGAAGTAGCTGGAACTCTCCACCACAGGGTTAGTAAAATGGGCCCAGTGTGGCCTGATTGCTAGGTTCAGGTTCAAACAAGTGGTTTGTCATTCCCGTCTTACCATTACCATTATTTACAGGGCTCTCTGGGCCATTCCAAGAGTATATGTACTCAGGTAATTTTCCATAACGCTGTTCACTTCTGGAAAAATTAAGGGGGTTAAATATGTATATTTAATAAATGTTTCATTACCATTCTTGATCCCAGCTTTGTTCAATGACGTCAGCCAACCGAATGGTGTTGCCTGAGTAAAAACTGTTCAGGAATGGTAATTTCTTAGTCAACAAGTTAATGGGTACAATTTTCTTATCTAAGATCCCTTGGTCTGTAAGAACCAGCGACATAGCGTGGTATTTTCCAAGCAATTTCAGTGCTAGCGTTGCATGTTTGGCATCCAGCATTTCGTGAGTTGGAACTACTTTATAACCTTCTTCCTAGAAAAGAAAATGAAGAAGAAGAAGAAGAAGAAAAAAAAAAAAAATCAAAAGAATGATTTGGTCCCTGTCTGATTACTTTTATAGGCTTTTAGAGTCCCAATAATAACCTCATTATTTTTATTTGAAATAAAGATGCAAATCAAAAATATTTTAAAATAGATACTCTATCTTATTTGTTCATAGCTATCAAGCTGGCTGGCTAGTCGCTTTGTGCTCTGTCTTAATATGGTCAGTGGCGTAACTATGGGCGGGCCCCCGGTGCCAGGGGGCCTCCAAACCAATGTCGAAGGAGGCCCCCTTAAAGGATAATATAATCTTCAGGTTTGAGCTTGAAATATTATACCTCCATAACAATAGAAGATATAATAAGGGGCCCCCATTTAGATCTGAAGGCTTTTTTTCTCGTCAAATTTATTTTGGTGTGGGGCCCCTAAAAGTTTTTACAGGGGGCCCCCAATGTCCTAGCTACGCCACTGAATATGGTCGACTTAAACTAGGTGAGTTTAATAAATTGAAAATATTTTTTCCTTCCTAGAGATTATTAGCACGTCTGTAGTTTTTTAAACTAAAGCGAAGTTATAGGGTTCTTCAAACTTATGTACATTGTTGGAAACCAATAATAAAATGTATAAATAAGTCTACTTTATCTCCTTAGCTCTTAGTTAAATGCAAAATTGTCTTACTAAATTAACGTTTTACTCCTTTATTAAGCTTTTTAAAATATATTTTATACTTACGCATAAATCCTGTAGAAAGAATCTATTTTCACCACAGTAATAACATTCAGGCCATGGAATTTCTTTTTTCTCGTCCCTAGATGAAATTAACTCTTCCATCCATCTCAAAATTTTACCATATATCTAAGAACAGAAACGAAGTCTAATATAATTCATTTATAATTATTTAGTCTAATATAATTAAATAAGGTCGGTTATAAATCAAATATTCATAGCATGTCTTTTTTACTATTTCATATACGTATTTATAAATGGATTTTTTTTTTTTTTTTTTACTTTGGATACTTGCAAGCCAGCACAATTCAAAAGAGAGAAAGAAATTATTTCTGTAACACTTCTTGCCAGCGTGGAGCCTGGAAAATTTATTTTTGCAACTTTTCCGCCTTTACCAGAAATTTGAATAATGTTATAAACAATATTTAATTTTGTTAAGAGTCCAGGTAAGGATATCTCCTATATATACTTGTATAGAAAGTACTGTTGTGGCAAAAAATCGATTTTGTAGTTTTACAGTCCCCTCAGCATTTACATTTGAGGTGATAAGATGTATCTTACGAATATTGTTTGTAGTATTTTCCTAAGACCCTGATATCTTCTTGTCGTAATGATATCTCTTTTAATAATGTAAAGCGATATCGTTGTTATTTACTTTGTCAGTTTAATTATGTTTGTTTTGTGAAGATTTTTTAATTTGATTTTACTAGGATTTTATTGTATGTTTATTTCTTTATTTGTTACTACCTGGATAAGCGAAGCGTGTTACTGAGAGATAAATTTAATTTTGTTATATTCATAACTTTGCTTCTAATACTCCGATTTTATAAATATACAAAAAAATCTTATTCTTTATGATACATTTTACAAAAGAATCATTTAGAAATACCTTTTTACAATTTGAAAAAAGGTTAATATGGAGTTCGAAGTGACACGAGCTATCGACTTCCCACCTTCAGCATATGGGAGGAATTAGTGAAAGGTCCTCTAAAATTGTCGTTCGGACAAATTTGTCCACAAATCTATTCAATTTATAAAGGGTTAAACAAATGACGGAGAGCTAGTAAATGGCCAATTTGATTTTTTCACTTCAAGATTTATCAAGCTAGAGACGCGATCAATTGCGCCTTTAAAATTACGATTGCCCCATGACTCAGATATTAAAAGCCAAAAAATGTTTCTCTCTTTTTTTAATTCCTTTACTTCTTATTGTTCTTTTGTACCTCACTCCTACACCTAAATAAACCTTAATATAATGACCAAAAGAGTACATTACGCATTTAGTGCGGAAAGTAGCATTTTGCATGCGGGTATGGAGTTTGCACCCGAGCGACAGTGAGGGTAGTATATCCACATGAGCAATTCAAAATGCCGTTTTCGCACGAGTTGCGTACCGTACTTTATCTACGACTAAGATTTTAATAATAAATACAGAAAAAAAATATAATAAACTTCCAGTATGTAAGTTCGTATTTCTCTTTTGATAATGATGACATTAATTCATTAGTTGTATTTTGTGCCGAATTAATTATTTCGGGAGACGTATTATTCTCCTCATATTCGTCATAATCACTTAAATCACTCATTGATTTTCACAAAAAAAAACTCGATATAATCAGTTAATTTTATAAAAAAAAAAAAAAAAACAGCAAATAAGTTTTGTTAAATGTAAACAAACTCGCTAATCGTGCGTTAAGGTGAAGAATTCTTCTTTTTTACCGCCCTAGGGTGGAAAAATAGAGGAATTCTTCAGAATTACGAGACGCGCATGCGCAATGAATACAAGTACGTAAAGAATCGCTTTCTACGCATCTAAACAGAGATATAATGTTTATATTTTGTATTATCGTAGATAAAAGTATTTACCAACAATTCTGCATCGCATATACCAGTTTCTTTGACCAAGTCCGCGAATCCTGGATTAGTTGGTTCCATTTTATATACTCCTTTAAGTTCAGCCGTGTTGCCATTCTTATATTCCAACTTGACTTTTAGCCTGAAGATGTCGCTTACTATGACGATTAGTTGATCAGTGAGTGGTTTTATTTCAATAACCGTTACTTTTACGCAGTCCTTAAACTTTTCGTTGGTTATTTTGTCAAGTGCTGAGTTCAGCCATTCTGCAACAGCTTCTGGAGATGACATCCTTAGACAAATATATAAATTAGAAAACTATCACACAAAAATTGTAACTTGCACTTGCGGTCCTTCATACAAAATTTTATCTATATTAAATGGTGTTCACACAATGTCATACTAAGAACATATTGACTAGATGTGTTATTTCTGTTATTTTTATTGAATCGAATAAACCATAACATAAAAGGATTCATTACTACTTAAAAAAAAATTGTAAAGTGTAGTGGATAATTAAGAACTCATAGAATTATCCAAATTAGAGACTGCCAATCTAAAATAGAGTCGACATATTTACCTATTACAGTAAAACCAAATGATCATATTAACCTTCATTTTTAAAATATAACCTTTAAATGAGTACTCTCAATTATGTATCAAAAATAAATCTTACACTTTTTTAATAAGAACGCTTTATTTACGTTTTTAAGAAATATTATTGAAATATATTTATCTTAGTTTTTTTTTTGGCAATTAAAGCCACTTAGAACTTAGGAATTTGTAAATCTTGAGCTCTTACCGCCTCCCCACTCCATTTTTTCGACTTTCCTGCTCTGTCAACGCACTAAACTCATTTGGTGATGACTTTATTATACTGTTTATTTTAATGATTAAAAATTGAAAAATGTTGGAAGACTGACCAAACTAGAAGAATAATGCTAAATTTAAGTAACTAAGCTTAAAGTTTTTTGTTTTTTTTACTATTATTTTACAAAAACATAAATTTTTATTTCATACCTGTATCTAATAGCAGTTTGTCTGAAGAGTATTGTTGCGTCACTGAGCGCAGTTATATGACTCCATGAAATAACAAAGATAACAAACGGGGAGTTGTAATTTTATTCAGGGTCACTCTACTATACTCAATCTCTTTAATAAAAAACATGTGGTACTGTTTCTGACAGTCTAACTATTCATATTGCGGTAGAACCGAGGTGGGGAACTAGTCAACACTGCGTCGACATAAGCTTGATGGAGAGGGGGAACAAGTTTAATCACCGCTTACTTGCAAAGGACATGGATCTCATTTAATTTTATTTAAAATACTAATATCACAAGAGAGAAATCCTCTCCTTTTAACGCCGACTGAGAAGATATATGCTGTGTGCAATGGGCAGACTGGGCAATTGCCCAGGGTGGCGATTTCTGGGGGGCGGAACATTTTTGGATAATTTGTTTTATTATTATTATTTCCAGAACAACTATCTGTTTGTACTTAGCGAAGTTAAGGCAAAATTAAAAGAAAAGCATAATTTGTATCATTAAAACAAGCGTCTTACAATAAATATGTATTAAATACAGGAAAAAAGTTAATCATGATGAGTTAGTTAAAGAGTATGATTGTTAAAGAATGTTTGATTGAAATAGGAGTGTTTTCTATCTACCCGGCCTACTAATTTAAAATATTATAAAATATATCTCTTCGCTACTCTGAAGCTTCTGCTTGTATCAGGCTGAAATTTTACATGCCTGTTTCAATTGTACTTTAGACGATGGATAAGAAGTTTTATTAAAATCGTTACGTTAGAACGTAAGATATTGGTAAAAACGTTGATTTCATTATTTTAAACGTTTAGGTCCGCTTTAATAAATTTAGCGATCTTTATCACTTCATAGCATTGTCGGTGTTCGTTTTACTAAAAAAAAAAGAAAATAAAAAAAAATAAAAAAAAAATCTATATTTAAAAAAGTTGTTTGTCTCATTAAATAGATAAAGTTAGCATTTTTTTCTTGAAGTTACAATTTTTCTTGGATAAAGTCCGCAGTATTGTAATAATATACCTAATATACATATATTGAAATAAGCGTCAGCACAGATCAATTTAAATTTTAACAAGACCGTGATTCTATTTACAAAAAAAGTGAAATTTTGACGTATAACAAAAATAAATAAAACAAGTCAAGGCTTCTAATAACATTTTTTCCCGTCCTAAAATATTTGAAGCTTTCGTTTAACGGGAATTGGTAAAATGAACATGTGTACCAATTTTCAACTAACTCGGTGATCTTTCACTCAAGTTATCATCATCGGAAGATTTCGTGACGGTGATTTTGGTCGTTTTTTTCGGATTCACTCCCGGGCTCCAGAACGTGCCATAAGAAACTTCCTTCCAAAAAAGCATTCAACTTCTGCCACTTCGAAATTACTACACTTAATAGCACACACTTACTAGAGGTCGACCAAGAAGTCATGGAAATCTGAGGAGTGCGCTAGTGTCGTCATGTACAGTCAGTTTTTAATAAAATAGATCACTGTCAAAAAACACAATGTTGTTCTTTGGTTTTAATTTTATTTTTTTAACTTCTATATTTTTTGCCACAGGCAACACTGTACCTGATAAGAAATCACTTCTACTATACGACAATATCTTTATATTATTATTTATTAATTATTCCTCTTTATTTTTGAGTTTGATTAACTTACTTAATCAAACTTTTTATTTCATCCATAGAGATTTCATCCCCGTTAATAGTAGCGTCCTTCGTATTTGCATCATCCCGCGGATTTGTGGATCTTACGAAAATCGTTTAGGACAGTTGTGAATATAACTCGAACTCGTACTGTATAAAAACAAACAAAACAGGAAACCTAACAGATTGGAAACCTTCCTGTTNATAAAGTTTTATGAAATGCAAAAACCTTTGCATTAGTTATTACTACTTATTACCACTTCATTCACTTTATTTTACAATTTGTTAGTGGTATGAAGGCTCCAATGGCTAAAATTATTACATAACAATCTATGTAATTTAGTGAAGATTGTGTCTTGAGGGACGAGGAGTCATTTGCTTCCATTATTGGAAGCTTCTTATGATAATACAACTAGTAAAGAAGTAAACAGAGGAATAACCTTAGCATGGAAAAAATATTGGGCATTAAAAATTATTTTTAAAAGCAAAATGACAATAAGTTTAAAGCAAAAAGTCTTTGATGCCTGCATAATACCCTGCTTAACTTATGGTGCTCAGACATTGTCCCTAACCAACAGTTTAGCCAATAGGCTAAGAGTTACGCAAAGAGCAATGGAAAGAAGCATGCTAGGAATAAATAAGAAACAAAAAAATAAGCACAGAGATAAGGAAAATAACCAATGTAAAAGAATGGACTGGCCATATTTCTAGACTTAAAGATAATAGGTGGACCAAGAAGATCAGTGAATTCTATCCTCATGATAAAACAAGGAAAAGAGGAAAACCAAAAGCTAGATGGAGAGATGAAATAGTTGACAAAGTAGGCATAAACTGGATAGGAGCAGCTCAAGATAGACAACAATGGCAGCCAAAGAAGGAGGCCTTTGCCTAGAAATGGGCCCAATCATAAGGAAAACAAAAAAACGAAGAGCAGATCAAAAAGAAGAAGAAAAGAAATATCATTGACTTGACTTATTATTATTATGTATTATTATTATTTTGGAAGCTTCATCAAGGGTTTAGATCAGGGGTTCCCAACGGGGTCCAGGTGGACCACTTGGACCCCCAAGTGGTCCACCTGGACCCCGTTGGGAACCCCTTCTATAGACCCCTATAGAAATTTTAAAGGGGTCTATTGTATTCCAGAGGTGTATTGGGGATAGTTGATAAATTTAAAAGGTTTGAATATTGATTATTTCAAGAATGTAAAAGAAACATTTGGCTGTCTTTCTAATGCAGAAATTGAATAATTTCTTAAGCCATCAACTTCTGTTAATAATGGTGGATTAGAAGCCTTTTACAATATTTCTTTGTTAATGGTAAAAGCCGAATATCCATATGTTATTTGTGAAAAAATAATATCGCCCAAGAGTAATAAAAAAGTTAATAAAGAACTGTTAGGAAAATGAACCCTGAGCCATTTTTAACCAGTAATTACAACAAACAACATTGATGATATGTCAGATGATACTAAAAACTCGTAAATTGCAAAACTAAATTTTGTGTGCAGTTGGATGAATCTCCATTTTGTAGATACAGCATTTGGATGTTATAAATTTGATATTATAGCTCCAGAAGAACTTCTTTCAGCACACTTTTACTAAAGTACAATGCAGGTGCACGTGCACATGTATGTTTTTAATTTTTTTTTTCGAAAAAATACGCTGAACACTTAAAACAATATATGGTATGTTAGCTATGGTAACTATACGATGGTAGGTAATTTCAGGCCAAGTATTTTGTTAAAAAAAAATTAAAAAATATATATATTGTATATCATTATATCACAAAACGACCACATTTTATAAAAATCGAACTATTGTCCAAATACAATATCAATATCTTTCTGAAATCAAGTTTCTATCTGTTATCTGAAATATATAAACTGCTTTTCCTATTTTTGTCCAAGTTCTTAGCACAAATTAAGTGCAATTATTAGTAGTCTGCTAATGTTGTATGCTGTATTGTATAGTATTATAATAGAAAAATGCAAGGGGGTCGATAAAGGAAGTACCGGTGGAAATCCCACACATGACTTCCATGAAATGTTGCCGTGTCAATACGTGAGCAAGAGAGGACTCTGTATAAACTACATCGTACAAACAGCTAATATTGATTATAGTTTTGCAACAAAAATAATAATTTTTTATTAGAAGACTATAAAAAATAATAATGATAATAAACACAATAAAAAATATACATTTAACATAAATAAATGTCGGTAGTGTGTAAAAAGATTCGAGGATATGATGTGATCCGTTCCGATGTTTAGAGCTAAACAGAAGTAAAAGAAAGGAGGTTTGTTTACATCTAGAATCTAGAGTTCAAGGAGAGTTTATGCGAAAACCAAACAAATTGATTAACTTATTTTGTTTATAACAAAAAACTTTATTATTCAATGTTTGTGTATATTTTCTTTATACTTGTTATTAACTATAGAATATGAGAATATAATCATAAAAAAATTTAAAATCAGCTGTTAAAAATGATTGTTTACAAAGTAAATAACACGGTATTATTTTACTTTTAAAATTCGATTCTTCTTTATAAGTACTACAAATAATTACAATAATAAATACTCGTTTTAAACGGCATTAATGTGCGGTTTCAGCACCTCAATCAGAAATTAAATCGGTCAATTATTGCACATGATATAAGAGCTCAAAGTCAAAAATTTAACAAAAATAAAAACATGTCCCCATTTAAGGTAGAAGGGATGGTCCTACGACAAAAAGTCATAGGACCAAAGTTGTAGATCTTTTAAAACCCCTGGTGCTCTCCGCTTTTCGATACGACTTACAGTTTACCCGCAATTTGGTTCCGAAAAAACTCTTAAAAAACACTTAAATGCCCATATCTCCTAAACCGCTTGTCCGATTGTGCTCAAAAAGTATAGGTACAATCTACTATACAGGACACATATATACCCCAAAGGAAATTGAAATCAAATAAAGCCTACTAAAGTTATCGTCGACAGACCGATTTCGAGCTTAAATGACTGTAGCTCCGAAACATCATCGTAAGCTACGATGATGTGATTTGCGCCATCAGTTTTGCCGACAAAAGTTCTAAAAAATGCCGCAAACGCATCTCAATACGATGTCTTGAAGCGATGTTATAGAGGTTTAAAGTTCCAAACGAACGTACGTACGTACATACATGTATATGAAACGGATTTCTATGATACCCCCGGGTTCTTAAGACCCCTCCTTCATAGAGATCACGGAATCACGTTTTGGAGGGTATCACCATACTTCCATTTTCATGGAAGTAAAAAGGTTGGGAACCCCTGATATAAACCATAAGGAACATATGAATTAAATAACAACAAACTGTTTTACCATTTTGCGCTCTGCAATTGCCAACAACTATTATTATAGGTATTCCTATAGTTTTTGAATTAGAAAATTACTAATGCATAAATTTATCTGGAGGTCTATAGTGAATCAGTGTATGTCATTAGATAATACTCTCACAACTAACTCGCCTAAAACTTGGGTCTAAACACCAACCATCAACGTAATAGTTCTCAGAGGGGTCATGTTTTACACTGTGCACAATATGTACTTCCACATTTTGCCTCCGAGCATGCTGATGGTAACGGGAGCTATGTGATCTTTCTGATGATCGAAAATTTTCGATTTTACAGAAATCCTTTTAAAAAATCAGGGAAAATTTCCGTGTGTGTCGGTCTGTCGCTCAATTTTTGCGAACCAACAAATCTTTAAAACTACTCGACCGATATTAATGAAATTGCCCTTCTGAGCCCATTTCTTCTTTTACATATGCGCACAAACATAAATTTATTTGCATCTAAATCTTCAAAAGTAGACTTTTGCCCACGTGTAGTTAGTTTCTAGGATTGCTAGAAATGCCTTGGAATCAAGTCAGTCAATAGATCAGTGACAAATTAAAAAAGATTTAGGCTCATATATCTTATGAACTAATATGGGTAGTTATGAATAGTTTATGAACTCTAATAAACCTTTAATAAAATAATATAGGGGATCCAAAGTCTCTTGAATTGGTTACAGTAAAGAATGGTTCGTTTGTGCTCGACTTGGTGCCGTGACTTGGTTGCCGTGCTCCTATAGATTAATAAAATGTTAAAGAGTTATATTATATTACTTTTTTTTATAAATATTTATTTAATTGATATCACTTTTTATTTATATTACATTTCTTTTTAAGGAAGCTTTAAGATGAAATTTAAGAGCATCTTCAACTTCTTTAACCTTGTATACGGACGGTTGAATAAAATTAAATGCCGCTGCCTGTAGTTCTCCGTTAGCCTCCGAGACAGCCTCAGCAAAAAAGTCAATTTTCGGTCCAAGAAAAGCAGGTATTACAAATAATGCTGATAGGAAACCCCATAATTTGAAATGATCTTGACCTTTTTTGATATCGTCTAATGATATGTCAGAACCTTTGTATCCGAAGTAAGAACACCAGTGAGACAGACTCTCCCAATACGTCTTTAGAAATTCATCCAAATTTTCTTCTCTGGTTTTTGGTTCCACAGAACTATAAATCAGAGTTACTACATCCATTGATAGATTACTCCAACTTGCACCTTGAAAATCTATAACTCTAATAACAAATTAAAGAATTATTATTTAATTTAATATTCTGTATGTCAAAGTCATTATAAGGTTAACACAGTCAAAAGCTAATTATAAAAGCTATTAGTACTATGTATTAATTTAATTGAGAAAATTTCACCCATACTTACTTTATATCTATGGGTGTGTCCGGGCATTTTTCGTCATATTTAAAAAGCATGTTTCTTAAAGTGTAATCTCCATGGATAGAGACTGAGCATTTTCCTTGGGTTGATACAATCATATGGGCCAAATTATCGTCAATATTTTTCACACAATTCCTCAACTTTTCAACACAGGGTTTCCTGTAAATTTAATTTATATTATTAATCTAGAAATAATCGGCCCTAGGCCTAGGTAAATCAAACTCTCGAATTACAAAAACTCTATTCTTTCCATTAATTTTTCTCTGACATCGATAACTGAACTTATCAAAGGAAAGCTATTTATAGTCAAATTTTCTACCTGAGTAGAACGGTCAAATAGTTCGAAGTTAAGTAAGTTTTAATGTGTAATGTGTTGTTAAGGGGTATAATTATTATATTTATAATGATAAAAAACTGAATGTTCTGGAATTTGACGAATTGACGAGGTGAATTGACGAGGTGAATTGACGAGAATCAATAAGATTCAATGATACGTGGCAGTAAGAACCTTTATATACAAAAATAACCATGACAATGTAATCAGCTTGAGAATGATCAAGGAGGGATCGAAATATTGCAAAAGTGAGGCGTTTACTTTTCCTTAAAAGACCCAACTAATCATGAAATTATATCTAAAAGGAACCACCTACTTATTTATTCATGGGGCAATGCACCTAAAATATGTAACTAATTGGAATAGCTTTATGATTACTTAACTCAAGATTATCGTAAATATGTTTAAAACCAAATATATATTCACGTTTTTAAGGAGGTAATTCACCTAAAATTATAATGAGGGTAATGACCCTAAATTTCTTAAGACTATCTTCCCACTCTGCGGCCAACGCTAATTTCAGTAATAATAGAATTTTAAAAACCATAACCTTAACTTTTCGGACTAAAATTATGTTTTATTTTTTGCAGGGCTGTCAGGGTGATTCCAAGGACACGTTGTTGTTACCATAAATAGGTTTTTTAAAACCTAAAAATATTACTTTGCTAATTTTCCATGAAATTCCATACATCTGGAAATATTAAGGAGTCACATAATATTTTCTAATTTCCTTCATATATTATGTTCTAGATTTAGTAAATTTTTCATTACCATTCTTCATCCCAGCTTTGTTCAATGACGTCAGCCAATTGAACGGCGTTGCCTGAATACATACTGTTCAGGAATGGTAATTTCTTAGTTAGCAAGTTAACGGGTACAATTTTTTTATCTAAGATCCCTTGGTCTGTAAGAACCAGCGACATAGCGTGGTATTTTCCAATCCATTTCAGTGCAAGCATTGCATGTTTGGCATCAAGCATTTCGTGAGATGGAACCACTTTATAACCTTCCTCCTACAATAAGAAAATAAATTATTAATATTGCAACTTCAAAACTGCTCTGAAAATTTTTTTGCCGCTTCTGTCATATTACTACTAGAGGCTTTTTGGGATAAAGTTTTTCAACTTGATCTCATTTGTTATAGATTTGGCAGGCTAGTCGCTTTGTACTCTCTTAAAAATGTGTGTACAACAAAGAAATCGTATAGAGCAAACATGGTCCGCTTAAACTAGGTGAGATTAAAAAATTTTGTTTTTTTTCTTGAGTATTATTAGCAAGTCTATAGTAAATGCGAAGTTATTTCAGTAGAACAAAAATTTAGAATATTTTTTTTTTTAGATTTATATCTAGATTTAGATTATTTTTTAAATATTTAGAATGCCATTTATTTTTAAGACATTTGTTTTATAATAAATCCCAGACATGAATTATTTTAAATAAATAGTTAACAATTGGCTAGATGCTGTGTGGCCATTAGGCGAATACCTAATTAGCGTGTTTTAAAAATACTTTGTTATTTTGTAAAGTTGAAGTATAATGAAAGAATTGAATCATTTTTTATCTTCAGTGATTAAGCTTTGAAATCTTTATAAAAATTATAGCGCATTCGTATGTAAAGGATGATGTTTAGAGTTGAGTATCAAATCATACTTTGGTTATGTAATGATCAGTTTTGTATTCCTTTATTGGACTCAAGAGTGGGTATCATTGTTGAAACAAATATTTACTCAATTATATCAGTATTTGATTTATTTTAAAAACGTTATTCGTCATTATTTTTTGGTTATCATTTTTATAATTGGATAATTTTATCGGTTAATTTAGTTGGTATCTAAAAATTAACATACGAGTATAAATACTAAAATACAGAACTTTGGTACCATACAGGTTAAAATTATCTAATTTTCATTTAATTCCTTTATCTAACTTCTTCAAATATATTTGATACTTACGCATAAATCCTCTAGAAAGAATCTATTTTCGCCGCAGTGATAACATTCAGGCCACGGAATCTCTTTTTTCTCGTCCTTAGATGAAATTAACTCTTCCATCCATCTTAAAATTTTACCATAGACCTAAGAACAGAAACGAAGTTTATTATAATTAATTTAAAATCGATTATAAATCTAGTAGCCATGCCTTTCTCTCTATCTCATTTACTTTGTATTCATGGAATTTTATCGGACATTGAGCACATTGAACACTTGCTCCAAGCAAAATGTCTGGAAGAAATTTTATTTTGCTGTGATATTATACTTGTCAGTGCAGCGCCTGAATATACTATTTTCGCAATATTTCCCTCTATACCATCTAACATATTAGTGCTAAGCCTAGGCCGACATATTGTAGGCTGATATTTACAAATTCCTTTTAAGGTTCCATTGGCAAACTTAGGAGGTTTGAAGATATTGCATGGTTCCAAGGAACATTCTAATAACCAATGTTTGGCCAAAAGAGTCGCCTTCTTTCCTCAACATCCAATCCAATACTAAATTGCTATTTTCCTATATGCTCTGTTTATTCCTTTAGTTGTCTACCTACACTAATTCCCATTTTCCCCCTACTATTTCTCTTGTACCTATCCCTATTTTCATTACCTTCCTTCTTTTTCTATCGTCCTCCACGCCTACTGCCGACCGAGCTGCAGCAACGATATAAACCGTAACACAATAAACAAAAGTATTTACCAATAACTCTGCTTCGCATATACCACTTTCTTTTACGAAGCCATCGAATCCTGGTTTGGTTGATTCAATTTTATATACTCCTTTCACTTCGGCTGTGTCGCCATTTTTATATTCCAACTTAACTTTCAGCCTGAAGATGTCGCTTGCTATGATGATTAGTTGATCAGTGAGTGGCTTTATTTCAATAACTGTTACTTTAACGCAGTCCTTAAACTTTTCGCTGGTGATTTTGTCAAGTGCTGTGTTCAGCCATTCTTCAACTGCTTCTGGAGACGACATCCTTAAAAGAAAATTAAAAAAAGATTAGTCTGCAAGTTTAACTTACAATTGTTGTTTTTTACAAAACCTATCAAAGAGTAAACCATTTGGTTGTGCTAGAAACACGAATGTTTACATTCATGGGATCCAGCAAGAAGCAAGAAAATAGTCTTTATTTTATAAATAGTTTGCCAATTAGTGTGGCACATGTTTCCTCGCGTCCTATCGCGTACTTTAAAGATGTTATACGTATAAAAAAACCAGATTGTCTAATTTATTTAATTTTTCTGTGTTCCCGATTTATAATGTAATATTAAAATTAAAATAATAATTACAAATATAAAAATAGAAATTATGGGCATAAAATTACACTGTTGGAAAATAGTGTGGCACATGGCTTCTTCAAGTCCTATTTTGTATGCTTAGATGATTTTATGCATTTACAACCTATTATTGTCAAATTTATTTAAGTGTCCCCTCCGTTTTTTAAAACATTTAAAATTGATTTGATTTTTTACGTTATTTAAATTATCAATTTAGCAAAATTTAAAGAGCGCAGACGGTTGAAAATAATCTTGGGTCTATTTGCTGGATACTTAAGTCTACAACCATTCAAATTTCATTATAATCATATGAGTAAATCCCAAGATAGAAATACGTTTCAGACACCAGGAAAAAATTTTTGTTCTGTGTCTGTCTGTCTGTCGTTCAATATTGCAAACCGGCATCTTAAAAGATGCTCATCCGATTAAAATTTGGATGGTAGGTCAGAATTAACCCACTGTTCACCCATAAAGGTTTTAACCTTTTTGAGCCCATTATTTTCTCTTCCACTTGAACACAAACATACATTTATTTACACCAATATCGTTAAAATTATTAATCTAATTTATATAAAATTTGGATGGTGTGTTGAACATAGCCCATAAATAGTCCCATATTAATGTCAACCACCTGCTCACATTGAATATAGCTTAATTGATACTTTTATTCATGTAAAAAACCAAAACAATTTTGACAAGTTTATAGTAAAGGGAGAGGAAAAATTAAACAAATTAGACAATAAACTATTGTAAAAGTATTACATCAATAAACGTTGTAAAATTCAAGGAACCTATGTGCGACAGTAATTAGAGACCATAATTAGCAGACAGCTTTATTGAGAATTTTAATTATTAAATAACGAAATAAATAAATACAAATTTAAATTTGTTACCTGCGTTAAAAAGTATTATATTGAAGTGTATCGTTTTGCAGTTGTTATCACTGAGCCGAGTTTAATGAATGTATGAACAAAACAAAGATAACAAAAAGGGAGTTGAATTTCTAGTCAGGGTCACTCCACTCAATCTCAAATCTGTTATATAAACAATATGAGAAGATTGGTTCTGTTATCCTAACTATTCATATTAAGGCAGAACCGAAGTGGGGAACTAGTTAACTCTACGTGGCCAGTCAGTGGACGTTGGAGAGGGAGAAAAAGTTTAGACACTGCGCTTAATCACAAGGACATGGATTTTTGTCAATTCCTAATATCGCATTAATACTCTACGTTATAAAATTAAAATTATAATGTTTGCTTTAGATAGCTTCCATCGAATTTTTATTGTAACTGTTCGTAAATAACATATATTTATAAGACGTTGAACTAAAAAAGAAATGATATGACTGGTTATTATTTGTGTCTGCGTTAAAAGCAGGCAATTCATTTGCCAATAACTCTATCAAGAATGAAATAATTATGAACCATTTAACGAAATAAAATAATTATACGTTGCGTACATATTTAAAGTCAAGGAGATATCGTGCAAAAAAGTGTGACTATAACATCAAGCTATAAATTTTCTTAAAATAAATTTTGCTATAAAAATCTTTTTCAGCCTTTAAGAATAAGTGGTCGGCTAAGTTCGAATGCGGGACTGAAAAAAAGGAAAAAAATGCGGAGGCATTTGAAAAAAACCATTCGTTGGAGAGCGGCCATGTCCCGTAAATTATGGTGAACAATGTGTTTTTCATGATCTTGAGTAAAAAATTAGTTAGTAGACTGAAAATCAAATTGGTTAGTTTGTCACTTGATAGGTAAGTTATTTAAATATTACACCAAATCAAAGTTGTCACCTATTAAGTGGCTAACTAACATCAATTTGATTTTCGGTCAATTAAATAATTTTGTACTCAGGATAATGAAAATGACACTGTTCACCATAATTTGCGGTACATGAACATGGCAGCTCTCCTGGATGTTTTTTTCAAATGCCAATTGCCAAGCTATGTCCCGCAGACGAACTTAGCCGACCACATAAAAAGTACCAAACCATAATCGATTTCCTTTCTAATTAAATTCACACATCCACTATTATTTTAAAGGTTAGATGGTTTCCACTCTTCGTACTATGAAGCTCTATAGCTGCAATTCCTCCAAAAACATTATCTAAGAAGATATGCATACATCAGATTTATTCAACCACATTGTCTCCCTTCTAAAACGTTACTATATTGTCGCTCCAAATTGTCATATTGTATTATCCACATTGTCGCCCTTTTACAGTTTTACGTTCCCTTAATCCACATCCTCGCAACCTCCTAGAACAACCCCTCTGCCCTTATCCTCCTGTGCAACAGATACTGGATTCCTTAACCCTGCATGCAAATGATCCATGAATGCTTAGAAATCATTAGTTAATAGTCTAGGAAAACTAAGAAAAAATACCTGGCCAAAATTGCTTCACGAGCGATTGAAGTGGTTTTCAACTAAACTAACCTTGCTTTATAACATATCCCAAATCAGACAAATCCAATCACGGGAAAGCACCTAAAAATCAGATTCAAAATGGCGTCTGCTTATATTAAGGGTAATGAAAGCCTATCCATCAAATAAATGTTAGTTTATATAATTTAAACAATGCAGAAAAATACATTTTGAGTTTGGTTATAAGTTTAAATTTATTAATTTTTCTTATAGTTATAGGCTAGTCAAAACATACATTAAATTACATTACAAACATTTTTAATTAAAATTGTTTCTTTTGATTTCCAAACACTGATCTGGTAGTATGCACGAAAGCTATTTTTGCCTAATGCCCAATAAATTGTTTAAAAAAAAGTTGTTTATATTCATTTCTTAAAAATTACAATTTACCTTTTTTTGTTCTTTTTACGATTGCAACAGAACTGTTTTGTCTCCAGGCTTCATTTTGTGCTTGCAAAAAAGCTAATTAAATTTACTACAACTTCTTTTCTTTTGACTTTTCTCGTAGGGGAGAGTTTTTAGGCCGATATTCGGCCCGAAACGAGAGCAATACTTATATTTCATTTTTAGGAAAATTAAAGCAATTTTTGAAGTGTCATATTTCGGTAACTTCTAGACGTACAGAGTTGCCAATGGTCTTTAAAGGAAGCCAATTAAATTTACTTCAACTTCATGCCGTATGACTTTTCTCGTAGGTTAACAGTTATACGCCGATATTCACCCCGAAACGAGAGCAATAGTTTTTTGAGGGTCAAAATTACAATTTTCGAAGTGACATATCTCGGAACCTATTGGTCGTATAGTGCTCCGGTTGAGCTTATGCTGCTGGAAAATTACTGTACTTTTAAAATTTTCATAACTAATACCGAACAACCCATAGTGTACGAGCTATATGGCAAAAACTGAAATAAGTCCGATTATTTTTCAGTTTTTCAAGTATTACACAGCTAACACAGGTTTTTAGGTTTTTCGAAGCTGTAAACTTAGGATCACACTACCCTAACCGGTCCAAACTTCATATAAAAAATCACGCTTTGCGAATTTCGATATTTTTTATGCATATTTTGACTAGCCTATAACTATAAGAGAACTAAATTAATTTAAACTTATAACCACACTCAAAATTTATTTTTCTGCATTGTTTAAATCATATAAAATAAAATTTATTGGATGGCTGGGCATCATTACCCTTAATATAAAAAAACGCCATGAATTCTATTTTTAGGTGCTTTCCCAACATTGGATTTTGTCTGATTTTGGATATGTTACAAAGCAAGGTTAGTTTAGTTGAATACCACTGCAATCGCTCGAGAAGCAATTTTGCACAGGTAAAATCGTATTTTCCCTAGACTATAAATATTTANGGTTATGAGTTTTTTCCCATTAATAAATGATTTCTCAACTCAAATGTCTTTTATACATGTATACTTTTTTTTCCGGGGGGCTTTTACGCCCGAAGACGTAGGCCACTTAGGTGGGCCCATTGAACAAACCCGGGTTAGGAACCTAACTTCTTCACATTTGAGTGAAGTGTCCGGTCGTTAACCATGACTCCCTTTCGATGTGACTCGAAATGAGAGTGTATTTCATGATTTCCAGGCCGAAACCTGGTGGCGCCACTCTTACGAGCAGCTGCCCATTTTTATTTAAACAATGCTGGATGAACATTGTGCGGAGGGCCTGGTCTGGGAATTGAATCCAGACCTCAAGGTCAAGTGGACACCCCCGTCCTACTAACCATGCCCGATGCTGCTTTACTTCCCTGATCGAAAGGCAAGCGCTCTCTGCTCCGCGCTACCAGGCATATACATGTAGGGGTACATGTATACTTACTATGAAGTAATTTTTTTTGTAGAAAATATGATTGTTTAACATATAGGCAAGAATTTTAAACCTTAGCTATATTTAAACTTTTTACAGGATATTTTAACTTAAAACAGGGGACGAATTGTATTACATTTACTCTGTCTTAAAGTTTGGAAAAATCACATAATTATTCAATTATAAAAAAATACATGTTTTGTAAAACATATATTAATTTCACCGAGGTCAAATTTAATTAAAAAGATAAAAATAAAACGATTGACACTATTCTCTGATTTACTGAACTTGTCGCGCAATGTTATGTTATATTCTTAAAATTGAGTAGTTAAATTACTTGATAGCAACTTACAGATAAGTATTACGTCTTTTAATCTTTATCTACCTTAATTTCTGGTTGAACCCTACTCTATGTCTCCACATTGTTTCACCTTATAAATCCATGATAAAGCTATTGTGAAGAGAAAGGACTTACATCTACACCTCAATAGTGCATTTAAGATGCACGAAAGAGCGTTTAATAATGTTTTAAAACTGTTTAAAACACTTTAAATTAATTAATTTTTGTGCTAATATGTTTAGTTGATTGAATACCAGATGCCATAATACATTGCACTAATTGACTTCCAGAAGGCATTCGATTCGGTAGAGTTGGTACTTGTTAGAAGCCATGCAAGAGTGTGGTGTCCATCCTAAATATGTGAGAATTTTTAATTTTATTTACGACAATTCTAAAGCAAGAATAATATTAGAAAAATGTGGTCCTGAATTTGGAATCCATAAAGGAGTAAGACAAGGAGACCCAACTGCAGCTGATCTGTTTAAATGTGTCCTACAAAAAGTCATTAGTGGTATCAACTTCAACTAGAAAGACACAGGTATAAGAATCAATGGCGAATTACTTACTCATCTCTTCTTTGCAGATGATATACTTATCACTGCAAACTCAGTAGAAGATCTAAAATATAATATATGACAGGTGAACTAAAGAGTAAGAGTGAAGAAGCAGGACTTATTATAAATCCATCAAAAACTCAACTCCTGACAAACAGGGAAAAATCAATCATCAAAATAAACGGTAGGCTAGTAGAATGGGTAAAAGAAGCAGTTTATCTTGGGCAGATTATCTCCTTCGAAAATGAAACCAAGAATGAAGTCAACAGAAGGATCACATTATGTTGGAGTTGGAAGAAATACCATAAAATATAACACATACTTAAAAATAAATCAGTCGGCAAGATTCAGAAGAAGAAAATCTTTGATAGTTTTATTCTTTCTAGCTTGTTATATGGTGCCCAGTCGTGGACTCTATTGAAGAGCGATATCCAAAATCTAAGAGTCAATCAGAGAGCTATATAGAGGTGTACGATCGGAGTTACAAGGAAAGATAGGGTGAGGAATCAGGAGCTTAGGGAAAAGACTGAGTTTAAAGATGTGGTGGTTGCAGCACAACATCTAAAGTGGAATTGGGCAGGTCATGTGTGTAGAATGGACAATAACAGATGGGCAAAAATGAGCACCGAGTGGTGTCCATCATACATGACTAGAAGAAGAGGACGACAAAACAAAAGATGGAACCAGGAGGTCATAGAACATGGTGGAAAGGTATGGACAAGGATAGCTTTGGACAGAGATAAGGGGAAACAAATGGGAGAGGCCTATACTCAGCAATGGGCTTAGTTCAACACTATAGTTTTAAGAGAGAAATTAATATGTAATATTTTTATATATATAGTTTATTTATGTATGTATGCCACAACATCTCAAACAAATACAGTCAATGAACATTTTTAAAAACAAAATAAAAACATACCTTTAAAATCAATACCTTTCAAATTTAATAAACAACAGAGACCTAATACAACTATATTATTTGTGCAATGAAACAAAATACAATTACATAGCTGCAATTTTATTTTTATTATTTTTTTTTCATCTTATTTCATATCTTAACAATATTATTTTTATTTTTATTTTTATCTTTTTTTTCTTTTAACTCATAAATTAATTTACGAAATTCATACCTTAAATCTCCTTCTTCTACACCATACTTATTTAATATATAATTTAAACTAATTAAAAGAGACAGGGTCCTCGCTCTAGAGTTTTACTCTACTGAGGGTCCTCACCAAAATTTAAAAAACAAATGAACATATGTAATCAAATAAAACCTATTATATTTGTAATGTATATATAATAATTTTGTAAAATAATACTTTGATGTATGAAACATTTGGTGAAAATAAACATATTATTATTATTATTANAAAAAAAAAAAAAAACATAAGTATATAATGTATTTATTAAGTACGGGGTATGTATGTATATTTGGATGTGTACGTAGGTCAATGTATGTATGTATAATTATTAAGCGCATGCATATAAATTAAAATAAACTAAAATAATTATAATAATAATAAAGTAATAGTAATAAAAAAATAAAAAAATAAAACTAGAATCAACTGCATGTATTTGTTAGTGTATGTAAAACAGTTAATTTAGATGATTGAACAATAAAGGCTTTATTTATTTATTTATGTTTAGTTGTTTGTTATGTAATTAAAATATTCAACACTTAAAATCATGCCAAAAGAAGTAATCAATGGATTATTTATTACCTTTATCATTTAATTCACTGTCTGAAAAAAACATTTTTATCAGTATCTTTTATATAACATTATACATTTATTTGTGATATGATATGATAATAAAAAGAAAAAAAAGAGTTAAAACCCCTCAAAACGTTATCAGAAACTAAGCTCTAAAATTATCTTCACTGTGATAAATTAATACGTGAAAAATATGAATGCAATTATTAATACATATTTATAAAAGTTAATTAAATTATTTTATCAACAATTAGTTAAAATTTGTTGATATATTTTCAACTTAAAATTCTTTATTTTTATCAATCGAACAAGGGTTTTATTCTTTTTAAAGGGTTCAATGCGTTATTAAAGGATAAAATGTGAAGTTTGTCCTTCATGAAAGTGTTTTGCATGCGGTCCCAGCTGACACATCATGCAATACACTGTTTTGCAGGAGCAAACAAAAAAAAAAAATAAAATAAAATAATAATAATAATAATAAAAAGCGAATATACTTGGACTATAATATATAAGCTTATTCGTTGCATAGGCTATGTATATAGAAAGTAAAAAATCAAAATCATCTGTTATCATTGAAAATTATGTCGGTCTCGCGAGACCGACCAGAGAGCCTCTGCTGATGTTTTGGCCTCATCCACTGGTTCTCATCCTACGTACTACGTACCCACGTTCAATTTAGTTGACATCCTAATGCATGTGTAATTTTTTTTTCTAAATCTAGCTAATGAAGTTTTCCAAAAAACTTCGTTGAGGGCAAGTTTCCTTTATATTCGGTTGCATTATTTCCTTTTGTTTATAACTGAAAAAAGTTAACAAGAAAAAAGGTTTAACCTAATAATTTTCTCCTTTAAATTTTTAGGGTATTTAGCTTAGGGCCGAATTTACATCACTATCAACTAATAATTGATAAATCCAACAATCAAGTTTTCTTTCTTTATTTATTTTTATTATTATTTGTTTTTATTCCTATTATTATAAATTATTTATTGCTAGAGAATCTACTTGTATTGTCTTTTCTCCCTTTTAAAAAGAACTTGGCACTCATTTATTAAAATAAATACGTTTATTATTGCATGTTTTTATTTATTTATTCTATTTATAAAATGACCTTACAAAAGTAAATTAATGTGTTTGCCAGAGTGTGTCCCAGCGTTGCCGACAGAATGATTTTTGAGATATAATGTGTCCTTTAAATGAGCTAAACTAAAAAGGCTAAAGCGCCAACATAAAAGCATAGAACGCTATGCTCTACTATTAGTACTATAATATACTACAAATTACTTACCCCGTTTTAGCATCTCAAAAATGGGGATGCGTCTTATATTCTAGGTGTGTCTTCAATTGATGAATTTATGTCTAACATATCCAAATAGCATTCTCTTGAGCTGCGTTGTGATAGCTAACAACCTTCGAACTCGTTTTGTACAGCTGCGATAGTGTTTTATTTTTGATTTCCAATTATCTAAATTTCGCCAGCATATTATTGTCAGCCTCTCCTTTTTATTTATTTTCACTCATTTTAACGTGTTCAATTTTTTATGGGATGTTGGAAGGATGGGTTTCTGTTGAACGTAGGTAATTCTTGTTAGCTTAGTGCTCTTTTTGTTTCTCGCCTGTTGTCTTCTCGATTTCGTTCACAATCGCGATATCGGGGAAAGAAAGAAGGATTTATTTTGAAGCAGGTGGTAAAAGAAAAGTAATCCTATTTGTGAAATCTTTTGAATTAAAGTGCATTACAAACCTACAATATACATATAATTATTTATGTATAATTATTCCATGCTGATTACAATGGGAAAGATTTTGAGACAGTGCGTTCTTGAGATACCACTAGAATATCAAGGCCTTAGCTCTTTCAATATCAAAATTTAAATTTATCTCGGCAAATAAATAACAATCCAAGATCCTCGAATACTCTAAAAATCTTACATAACTTTTTTTTTTCTTTCGAGTCGAACGTTGTAACGTAACGTTTACCTATCTTAATCATAGTGAAAAATGTATTGTGTTAATTATTATAATGAAGTTAATAGTATTGATTGAGATTTTATATATATTATACCCATATATATATACCTATACATATATATATACCATATTTTATATTATACCCAACTATACCGACCTCCCCTCCCACACCACGTACCCCAAACCCCTCTTCCGTTAACCTTTATATTCCAGTTGTAACATTGTAAATTATCATTACACTGATGATGACTGAATAAGTCGAAACCGGTATGTAAGTTAATTATGTCTTTATGGTTTGACAATATAAAGTTATTGACCAAGTAAAAGTGTTTTTTCTTTACTTATCTACCTTCAC
>KZ651204.1:146850-162456 GCA_001010745.2 Gerris buenoi
TATGTATCTATAATGTTTGGGTACACACGGGTACGGGTACAAAAGTCAAAATAGTATTTACCCTTCATATATACCTTTATATATGCACATCGTTGGAAAGCTCTTTAAGAGTACAGTAATTATTATTATGTACACTTTTATCATATTTTCATATAAAAGGGGGGTAAAATGGAAAAAACACGTTTTTAAGCTATTTTTGACCCTAAATTGTAAAAATTTGAACCTTAAAAACTTGCATGCGATACTCTTTTGGAAGTCCTAAATTTATAACCGTTAATTACTTTTAAATCTTTTAGTTTTTCACAATTCTCAGGCCAGTGGTAATGTACGCATCGGAAACTTGGTTGATGACCAGCAGGGATGAAGCCTTACTTGACGCTTGGAAGAGAAAGATGCTTCGAAGGATATATGGACCAGTCTGCAGAAATAATGAATGGAGGATCCGAACTAAACAGGAGATCTATACTCTGTATCAAGAGCCAAACCTGGTTACAGAAATTAATCGAGGACGACTAAGATGGCTAGGGCATGTGGAGAGAATGCCGGTAGAGAGAGCGGTCAGCCAGATCCATCGACTCATGCCTGAAGGCAGAAGACAGCGAGGCAGACCACGCAAAAGATAGCTGGACGATGTTGAGGAGGATTTGCAGAGTCTTAATGTGAGGCGAGGGAGAGGGGAGGCACAAGACAAGGACGAGTAGAGGTGGATCACGGAGGAGGCCCGAGCTCTTCAAGGGCTGTAGCGCCGCGGAGTAGTAGTAGTACAACCCTTTTGACCTTTTTGGATTATCTTGTACCCGGACGCAATTCAGATATAGGATTAAAAATGTGCGGACGCAACTGTTATATCTCATTAGTCGGATTGGCATAACCGGACGCAACCAGTAAAGCAGCAAGCAGCCTTTTTTCTTATGTACAATTGGCTGTTATATCTTTTTCATTCTGGCTCTATCCCACGTCTATATTGTATCAACTTACCTGATTAATTCCTTTCCCTGGAGTCCCTAATCTCCAGATTCCTGTATGCTATCTTGAACTTTGGCTATTCTCCTNCCACAACCACTCACACCATCTTTTAATCTTCACCAAGCACCAGCCTTATCAAAAATCCAACCTCTGAGAAAGTAGACTCGTGGTGCAAGAGCTCATTGCGGGCTGAGGAGGTTCTGTGATTGGTGGGTTTACTTGGCATCTTCAACAAGGATTCTGGGAAACCAATCAAAATGGCGATTTTGCTAGCTGTTGCTTTAACGACGCTCGGGACGGCTTCTAGGTGCCACCATTTAACTCACCCGATGACCCCGTTTAAAAATGTCTACCAGATCACTTCAAGTAGCCATCGTTGAAAGCGTTACCGACCTTTTGAGTTTCACCCCCCTCCATCTGCTTCAAGTAAGTTCGACTAATTATTTTTTCTTTCCTATGTGAGCTTATACCTTAGCATTAGACCTCTTTCCCACTTTCATCTAGGGTCTTTATATTTCCCTCCCACTACCTACTTTCTCTGTCCTTAACTATTATATTTTTTATCAATTTTTATTTTAAACTTCATAATTTACAGCAGTCAGGAATTATCATTATTATTTAATCGAGCAAAAGACTTCTTTTTGGAGTTATTTGTTTTAAGGCCCTAAGGTGTACTTTCAGTTCTGCTTTTATTGGGTACAATATGGTATAGTAGGATTTTTGTCAATTATTGTTTAACGGGAAAAGATTACTTTTCTCTTATATTCACTGGTCATTGCAAGTGAAGATTCCTAACATGCTCACTAAAGAGTGCTTGAATTATGCTGTGAAATCTTTTTCATTCTGGCTCTATCCCATGTCTATGTATCAAATTGTATCAATTTATCTGATTAATTTTTTCCCCTGGAGTCTCTAATCTCCAGATTCCTGTAAGCTATCTTTTGCTTACACTATTTTCCTCTTACCTTATTCGTGAGAGCTTAAGCTGCTAGTCCCTTACATTTTCTTGTCCCTTTGTTTCTTATTTCTGCAGGAGAACTAAATTAATTATTAAAGAAAAAAAGAAATCAAGATTTCTGTTTTAACCTCTAATGCCGATATGACTTCGGTATAACAAGGAACATTTATAAGAAATATTTATTAAGTTAAACTACATGGCTTCTCCAATGCTCATTTAACATTTATTACCTTTTCGTCTCCAATTGATCTACTAATGTTTTCGATTCTGATGTAATTCGAGAAAGAGAGGGATAAAGTGGCAAAACAAATTTATTATTATTTAGAATAAATGTTTATTTTAAATTAAAAAGCTTTTTCATTCATACATCTCTGTAACTCAGCTTTTAAAAGAGCTACAACATCAGGATCTGAATAGTCAATAAAACTTCCTGCTGAAGGTTTATGTTCTTCATTATTTGTATAGTTGCTAACATATTCATCTGTTTTTTTCTGTATGTCATCATTTTTAGATTGAATGAAGAATGGTAATTGAAATAAGACCATTGCATTGCTTAAATTATGTACGGATTTGAGCGCAGATTGTACATCCTCGAATGTTGGCAAGGGTCCTTTATAACCGTGACTTTTGCAGGTGGCTACAAAACTATCAGTGTAAGCTGTAAGAAACTTGTCCATGTTTTCATCTCTGACTGAAGGCAGTACTGAACTGTAGAGAAGCATTGCCAGATCAAATGCAAAATTACTCCAGTGACACATTTGGAAATCTACAAACCTGTTAACAGAAATACATAGGTATTAAATGAGGCTCAAAAAATAATTAAAACATAATATGAGATAGTTCGAGTTTGTCGTTAAATAATGTAATTTTGAGTGTCCGATGGAATTTTGTTTAAACAAAGCGAAACTATTCAATAGATATTTTCTTGGATAAAATTTTCCGCTTTCTAAGTATCACTTTTAAACATTAAATTTTAATATAAGTAGAAGCAACAATAATATCAGGGGCGAGAAATTTTTCTTAATCAATCCCAGATCGAGATAATTGATACATTATATGTTTAAGATCAATAATTAATCAAAGATCAATAAAAGATAATAAAATCAATAATTTTAAGATACTAATTTCAAACCAAATCCATCTCTGTGATATTATTTTACTTACTATAAAATTTAAATCAAAGAATTATGCATTATTTTTACTACGTTTTTATTAACTTGGTTTCTTGTTTGTATGTCCGGTACAAATCTTGCAATCGAATTTTAAGTAACATCTCGAGTAGCTAGACATTTGAAACCTTGAAAAATCCGCAAGTTATTTTATTTGTTTTGTCATATCCCAAATACTTACAATCCTTTGACCTCCCCAATATTTACCTCCTTTGACAGATTAAGACTTTTTATTGAGAGGTAAACATTGAATGACAGCAAAAAAGAATAAGTAAACCAAGTAAACAAAAAATAAATTAATTGAATTAAAAACGTAGTATATAAAAAGTTCTTTTTATCTTGTAATTATTATAGTATTAGTAGACAATTATAATGAATACCTACATTAAAAGAAAAGCCGTATGCAAATTACTTTTAAACGGCCAAATCAAATAGTGTTAGCGGTAAAATAGATCAAAATAAAAATAAATAATAAGAAATAAAATAAATAGTTAAGTGCACTTACTTAATACCATCTGGTTTAGCAGAGTTGGGTTGGTAATGGAACATCATATTCCTCATTGTAAAGTCTCCATGGTTCAGAACGTCCCATTTACCTCGTGTCTCTAACCAAAGATCGTTCATTTTTTCTAAAGGTTTGCCGAAATATTTCGATAGTCTTTCTGGAATGGAAGACCTAAAATTAAAACATGTAAAAACAATTTATGTTATCAATCATTGATTATATACATATATATTCTTTTGTGGCATCTAGATCATTTCTCTTGGCGAAATATCTTTATATCTTTCTTTCGATTCCGACAATAAAAAAGTTTTCTTCTCAATTATCACCTTGCTTTCGTTATCTTCGGAAAGCTTGGAATCAATAATACATTAAGTAATACACTCAATAGCAAAGCACGGAAATTCAGCAATTATTTATTAACTAAATTTAATCCACCATCGATCAATTGTGCTCATCAATTGTGCTCATCTATCTGTAGCCTATCACGTCCCTAATATACTATTAGGTTTTAGTTATAGATCTTGGAATTGCCCTTTATTTCTTTTCCTGTCTAACACATCGAAGACAAAACAAGTGGCCGTTAAACTGTTCATAACCACTGCGGGATGGTAAGATGAAGATGGCCTACAGATTATTTCTGGATTACACACACAAGCCTAACCTCAAATAGTGAAGACATTGGTTTAGTGATTTGCTTAAACTTCAAACTGGGGTTAGTGGTTTGTCAGAATAAGGATTCAAAAATCACCAGATTTAGAGGACCAAAAGACCAAAATTAGATCAATTTTGAAGTCGAACTCTTTAGTCAATATCATTTTTAGTCAATATTTTGATGTTATTTGCATATTTCAAATGCCTGGCCAAGTTAGTTCTGCCAGGTTAGATTTATCCAATACAAGTAAATGCGATGTTGTCTGTCCTCCCTCTCTATTCTCTGCCCTCAAAAACCTTTTCTTTACCAAATCACTTTACTCGTTTAAATTTAAGAAACATTTTCTGACTTGGCAATTATAGACCTCATACTTAGAAATTCTTCTCTACAATCTGTTCCAAACGAGAGTTAGTGCGTTGACAGAGCGGAAAACTAACAAATGGGGTGGGGAGCCAATGAGAGCTTGAGATTTTCCCGGACAAAAATTCGGGCCAACTAGGCAAAGATAAATGGTTGTTTCTATCAACGCTCTAACTCTCATTTGGGACAGACTTTAGTGCAATATCAATTTTAACCAATAAATGCTAATGTTTAATTTACAAATCACACAGTTATCATTACCATTCTGGACCCCAGGTGTTGATTGCGTCATAAAATTCCTCCATTGATTTCCTTTGAATATTTTCCATTCCTGGGTTCGGTTTTGCAAAGAAAGGAATACCAATATTGGTTGTGTCAAGTATTGAACGCTCCTTTAGAACACGAGACAAAGCGTGGAACTTGCCTATACCTTTCATCACAAGTATAGTGTGCTCCGCATCTAGAAAATTATAAGTTGGTACTATTCTGTAGCCAACTTCCTGACAGAAACAAATACATTTATTAATTAAAACTAACAACGACAAAAGAAGAGAATTTAGCAACAACAAATATATATCAAGTATAAGTAGACTTTGATCGAACTGAATTTATTCTACATAACATTCATATCCATATCCACTTTAACTACCTATAAGTTATATGTATTTGATGTAGTTAAATTAAAATATATAAAGTAACATTTACTAAGTTTTAATGCGTTTTTAAAACCTTTTAGAAAACTGTTTTGATATTTTTTTGGTATTCAAAACCGTATGGAAACGGTGATTTCAAAACGTTTTGAGTTCAAGGTGACAGCACCAAATTTTTGGTTTTGTATTGAAACTATTTATTTATTTTTTTAAATGGAAATGGGTATTGAATTGAAAACAGAATTGAGACATGTAATGAGCATAGATGTGTCAACCTGATTTTACTATAACTATTCTGGGAGTTCATAGTTTTTAAAATATTTTGAAAACGTTTTTGAAAACTCTTCATGGAAACACCTTCGGTTTGAAACAAAAATACGTGTGGTGTCGTGGGACGGGTGTCGTGGGTAGGAACGAATCACTCTTCTAAATCACACTTGTAAATGGCGGAGTTAGAAAAGAGACAAAATTAAAAGTAGTTAACTGTCTGTACCTAGCCGTTGTTTTCTTTATTTTAAACGTTTAAAACATTTTTAGGTTAACACTTTAATAAATTTAGCGATCTTTATCACTTCATAACAGTTTCGGTGTTCGTTTTACTAAAAAATAATATTTAAAAAGCTGTTTGTCTCATTAAATAGATGAACTTAGAATTTTTTCATGGATTAAGTACGTAGTATATTATAATGATATACCTAATATATTGAAACAAGCACAGATCAATTTTACTTTTAACAAAAACCGTGAATATATTTTCTATATTTACAAAACGAAGTAACATTTTGACATAAATATATAACAACAATAAATAAAACAAATCAAGGAACCGGCTTCCTTAATATTGTTGATAACATTTTTTCCCGTTCTAACATTTTTGTAAGCTTCAAACATTTGTTTCGCGTTTACGCGAGCGGCGCGTGAACGCTTGGGCGGATAACGTTGTCCAACGAACTCAGCCTGGGTATTATTGGTAAAATGAACATGTGTACCAAATTTCAACTAACTCGGTCATCATTTACTCAAGTTATCGTCATCAGTAGATTTCGTGACGGTGATTTTGTGAGACGGCTATTTTGTGACAGTGATTTTTGTATTTTTTCGGATTCACTCCCGGACTCCAGAACGTGCCATAAGGATCTTTGTTCCAAAAACAGTTTTCAAAAAAGTCTTTAAAAGTCTTTTAAATTTTTTAGTGCCTATGCTTCCAAGATTGGATCCACTGATAAAAATTATGCATTTAAACGTTTAGTATTATTGTTAAAATTTTGAGTATAGATCTGTTAATCTATTGAATTCATCTAGTTCAAGTTCTCAAGATTGCAAATTCATAGTCAAGTGAAATCTTTATTTTGAGGCTTTGTGTACATTATATTTAAATTTAGATTAAGATGTAGTTTTTAGCCTCTATTAGTTGATGGCCAAGAGTGGGAAAGGAACTTTTGAGTCCTAATCATATTTTATAAGTAACTCTTAACCCAATATTGCCTTTCGCTGTCAATTTACCCAGCTTACTAATTAGTAACCCTTATTCTTTCTATTTATGCCTTTCAACAACCCTTATCACTTGTACCTTGTGATTTATATGTAATACTAAATAATGAAAAGAATTATAGGACCAGTGGCGGCGGTAAGATATTGGGGGCCCCCCGCAAACATTGTAGTGGGGCCCCTTTATTTCCCTTCCAGGTGCCTCCAGGGGCCCTCAAATCCCCGGGGCCCCCGCGCCGCGGGCCCTGCGGGCCCCTTATCGCCGCCACTGTATAGGACACCACACTTTACTAGCTAAATCATTATATTATAACAATATTTCGTACAAAGTTTAGACCTTAATTATGGTCGCAGGTGTCCAGAATCATGTTTCAGCTCTCATTTCCTCTCTATTCAATACCCCCTAATCTATACCTATTCCACCTGAGTCTATATCGTATGTGTATAATAAACAGTTATATTACTTTCTCTAAATATTATAAAGTTTATACTCACGCAAAGGTCTTGGAATAAAAATGTATTGTCCTTGCTGAGGTAACAGTCAGGCCAAATATATTCCTTGTCATTAATTTCAGCCAATACTGCTTCCATTGATTTAATATTTTTGCTGTACATCTAAAGTAAAATGAAACAGTTAATAATAATTAAATAATGCTAATTAAATGACAGAACTATTTTAGTATTTTGTGTTGTGAATACGCACATTAGAACACGGCTACGCCGGTCACCAAAATACGTGTATAACTGCTATTACCATGATTTCAGTGGTGAACGCTCCGGTGTCCATTGCCATAAATTTTCCTGGGCCTTCTGGTGGTTCGAGCTTAGCTATTGCTTTTATTTGTTTCTTCTCACCACTTGATGTGGTCAGTGTTAATATTACCCTTTTGATATCACTAATAATAACAACTTGTCCATCACCCATTTGTTCAATTTCCACATCTATTTTAACAACATCTTTGAATAACTTATGATCAATATTCTTCAATGATGCGTTCAACAAGTCACTTAATGAATTCATCCTACAACAGAAATTGTTAAATTATATTTAAACAAATATTAGTAAATTGATGAAATTTATTAAATAGTAAATGGTGAAGGAGTACATTACTTGATTAGTTCACTATTGAACCCAAATAGCAAAATAAAATAATATTAGAATTAATATTTCTATATTAATCATTTTAGTCCAGGAGTGACGACAGCGCCCACACTTTTATCTTTAGTAGTGCGTACGTGTACGAACGTACTGTGATCTGTATTATCTTACTGGTATTAGTAAGGCTTATTAGTATTAGTAAAGAGTATTCTTCTTTTTTTTTAAGTTATAACATTGAATTTTAGGTTGGCTACTGCTCAGTGCTTAAGGGTCGGGGTAATAAACCAAAATAATAGAAAAATACGCACAATACAAAGGTAAGAATGGGGAGCATATACTTTTTTTTTCTCACAATTAAAAAAAAATTGTTGTACTGCTTATAATGAAATAAATAATAAATATAAAGTAAAATTTCTTTAACCTGGTACCTATTCTATAACTACTTAGTCTCTAGGTATTCAAACATCAGTTAAAAAGATAGGGAATAATAATAATTAGATATGCTATAGATAATAAATATATTAGAGATAATAATTAAATAAGGGGGGAGGGGGAGACTTATCTCGTAAGTCCAGCGGTAGCCGTAGTTCTGGTTCCAAATTCAGAAGGTTCGGTCACACCTACTGCCGTAAGTATCCCCAGTTCCAGTTGTTCAGTAGCCGCTAAAGTTCAAACTTGTCCCACGGGCCTACCGAACATGGAAGGACTGGCAAATGTCTCTTGACGAACCGAACTGTAATCTGAACTCACTCGTACACTTCACCCACACAAAATAAAAACGGAGGTTCGGTGGGAAGAACGGTGTTACGAGCTCACGGAGTGTGGAAACGCCAAAGTGTTACTGAAAACGCGATGTCCCACGGTTCGTTTGGTTACGAGTTTTCAGACGCACTGTCAAACTCTAATAGATCGGAGATGTTGCTTGGGCCAAGACTCGTACCTCACTACCCTGAGCTAGCCGACAGATGAGACCTCTTTGCTTATCAATAAGGAGCAAAGGGCGATACGATTTACCTCCGCTTTGCTCCAGCTCCGATCGGACAAATAACAGATTAAAAGCTAATCTACTTTTAGCTAAAACAATCAAAATTTATTACTAAATTTATTATTTTCTACCTTCTAGTCTTTGTCACATTGAGTCTTGTATTCTATTCAAACCTTATTTAGATATCAGTGGTTGGATAGCATGGAAATGGCTTAGATGTGGTAGTACTTGTGTCGGTGGATTTGAATTTCACAAATTAAATTAACTTACTACTACTACTACTTTTTAAATTTTTCAGCCTACATTTTTCAAACTAATAGTTGATTATTGTATTGTCATCTGAAATACATTATAATGTGTGCAAGTTTTGCTACAAGATTTAACTGAAAAACATGTGAATCAAATTAAAGCGTGTAAAAATAAAAATGTTAAACAATTCTTATTTCTGTAATAAGTCTGAACAAATGGCACATTATTATGGACTTTTATTTGGATTTTTTTTTTCTTTACAATTATTGCATTCTCGTGTACGAAGTATAACTAAAGAAAAAGTATTGTTACACTACAATGCATACACGCGAGATACTTTTTAAGGTCACCCAAGTCCAAAAAGTGTCATTTAAAAATTATCTAGAACATTGAACCGGATTCGAAGCAGCTTTGTTACTGGTCATTAGGAACGTATTTCACCATGTAGAAGCAGTTTCGAGGACAAACACAGTAATAGAGTATAAAAATACTTCTGAAATAATCAACAAATCAAAATCGCTTAAAAAATAGTTATGTACTTGTATAATATTATTTCTGTGAACAAATTTTATTTAATAAGTATCATCTCATATACTTGTAGCGTTTATGATCATTGCCCTCTTATTATGTTGTTTAATCTTCCTTTATCAGGTAACAGATAAGTAAAATTAACTAATACCACATCTTTATATTATATTGTATACGAATTATAGAATTGCCTTTTGAAGTACATATAATGACACAGTTCTTTACAAGTCTCTCTTATAATATAATCTCTTAATTCTCTCTTATGTCGTATAGGGTCTCTATGTCTGAAGTACTCTATCAAACATTAAACCATATTATCACTGAAAGACATTTTTTGTTTTAGTACATTTTGGTTCAGGAAAATTATTGTAATATAAAATTATTAAATTCAAAATCTTTATTTTAGTCAAAGTTATAAACAATCTTCTACTTATACAATTAAAGTTTTATCTTTTTGGATACTTTTTTATTTCATACATTTGGAAAACCGAATCCGACCTTTACTTTTTCTTGTATGTATGGGTGTGTATCTAATTCTTTTGCAGAGGTACACGGTACGCTAACATGTTACGCATGTTGTAGGCTTGGTTTTGATAAAAAGAAATCGTTCATCAAAGTTATTAATAACTTTATTTTTAAAAAAGAGTTTCGGTTTCATAACAATTTCTGTTATTGATTTTTAAATCTAAACAAAAATAATGTTTATCTCCAGTAGGGAGAAAAATTTGTGATTTTGGATTAGTTTAGACTTTAGAGTAGAGGGACTAAAGTAAGTATTTTCTTCCCTGAACTCAAAAAGTAGGGGGAAAAAGTAAAACCAGAGAGAAAATTACGGATTGCCAACTTAATTATTTTATAAATCTTAGAGAATGAATGGCTAACGTAGTGAAGTTGTTGAAATCAGGTTGGCGACACTGCTTTTACAAAACTATTAAGGCGTTTCATTTTATCGCTTGCTGATAGGGAACCTTGCCACTAATTCCTAGGATGAGCCCCACTAAAACTAATATATTTCTATTTATTTTAATGTGTCTTCAAGAATCGATCTCGGACATACTATTATGTTTGAGATAAAATTATGAAATGCTATTAAATTGTGTTACAACATAATATTAAATGTGTGTGTGGTGTGTGATAACAAAAAATGTTCATTTAAATAGAATTCATTAGCTCTAGTTTTAGATTTTACTTACACGTGTAAGTTCTAATTAAGTGAAGGATGTTGCAGAGTCCAGGATTATCTGAAGAGGTTATTACGTACGACTGCAGTAAGCGTCAGAGACTGAACAAGTTGAATTTTTGAACGTGCTATCTACGAGAATGATAACGACCTTCAGCTGAAATCAATTCAAGGCTGAGTTTTTTCAACGCTTCTCTTAATTCCCCTTCTACCGCTTCCCCCACTAATACGAATCATTACGCCAAGTTTATTTCCATCTATTCGAGCCAAACACTCAACAAAACTACTGATAATTGTTTTTTTAAGCCCTATTAGTTGTTTTAATTAATATGAAGAGATCCTTTTAATTTAAAGAATAGTCAATATTATGACGAGAATAATATTAAAATTAATAATGAATATAACAAGAAGTTAAAATTAGAATTTTCCAACTACAATTGCAAATGTTTAACTGTTAAATTTGTTTCGGTTTCATTCTTTTAACTTAAGTTTTAGCTGGTTCAACTTATTAGTTATTAAGTTTTTGTATTAGTCGGAAGCTACGTAGAGCTAGCTACATTCTACTCGGTTTTGTCATACATTGAAGAAAAATTTTAGATGAATGTACAATAACTAAATATAGTTAATGCAGATTTAGTCACCGCAAAGTCAAATGCATTTAAGGCAACTGTATTTGGTTTGCGGCAATTATTTTTCATTATTTTATCTTGTTACTGCAATAAGTAGGGTTTAGTTACGCCGGTTTAGTATCCCCAATTATAAATTTGTTGCGGATACTAATTTATAATTGTTGTTACTATTGTTTGTTTTATTTATAGTTGCGGTAAATAAGTGAATATTGAAAATCTTAACCTTGTAACCGCAACTAATGAATTAGTTGAGGGCTGAAGTATCCGAAATTAAATTAGGTGAATACAGTTGACGCAACTATATGTTTGGATTTTACATAAACTAAGTTGACAACGCATGACTTTCAAAATAAAGATTATTACATTTATTAGAATACAATTCATTTTGCTTCCGAGCTTACCGAAGGTAACGGAAGCTATGTGATCTTCCTGAAGAACAAAAATTTTTAGGAGTCCGACTTAAAAAATTCCAAGACAGAAATCCGTTTCAGACATCAGGGATCATTTTTGGTTCCGTGTCTGTTTGTCGGTCTATCAGTCGGCCAGTCGTTTAATTTTTGCAAACCACTATATCTTAAAAACTGCTCGTCCACTTTTAATGAAATTTGGGTGGTAGGCCATAATTAGCCCATTGTTGGTCCCATATAAGTTTCAACCTTCTGCTCCAAACCTAGCTACCTTCTGTACCTATTTGTTTTTCTTCCATATGCGCACAAACATACATTTATTTACAACTGTAGCTTCAAAAGTACTTATCAGATTTGAATGAAATTTTTTTAGTCTATCAAAAGTAACCCGCAGATAGCACCAGATTAATGTGAACCCTCAGCGCTCTTTAACTTCTGCTAAATTGATACTTTAATTCGTGTAAAAAAATCAAAACAATTTTGACAGATTAAAGAAAACGGGAGAAACAATTAAACCAATTAGACAATAATGGCTCATAAAAGAATAAAATCAATTAAGTACGTGGATAGGATGCGAGGATGCTTGTGCCACACCAATTGGCAGTCTATTTTACTTTAGATCTACAGAAAATATTTATATATATTTTAAATATTTAATAATAAAATTAAATATTTTATAAATGATTGATATTAGTATTGTCCCTTTTTTGTTATCTTTAATCTTTATCTTTTTGTACAAGCATATACCTGGTCGCGCCGACAGGGGGTGCAGAGCACGGGGCGGAGTGGGGATAACCAAAAAGAATTTGTAATTTAATAATTTTATTAATCGAATTAATTCTAATCATTCAATTATCATCATCGGTTGGAATCGAGCTTGAAATTCTAGTTGGCTCCACGCGCCCTTGAAGTGTTTTTTGTAGCTTAAATGGTTTAATGTAGCTATTAAGTAGTGTTTAAAATTGATTTTCATGATGTTATCATTTATTCGCTATTCAGATAAATAGTTTTTTTTTTTTAAATCTTAAATTCTTGTTGAAAGCTTACATTTGTAATGGTAGAAATTTAAATTGACGCAATTTTAAACCCGCCTTCAATTTTCCAACCAACCCCTTCAAAAAATTATGCCTGTTTCCTCAGCATAACTCACATTGGGGGTTTGCTTTGGAAATAATTTTGGCCCCTCTTAACGATAACCACAGGGCGTACAGCGATAGAGCCTAAGATTATTTTTTTAGTTTTTAGAGGCGTCTGCAGGATTTTTTTCCTAGAACCAAGACCACCCTGTCTAATAAAGTTCTAAAATTCTAGTTCATTCCGTTCGCCCTTGATTTTTGTACCTTAAATGATTTAATTTAGCAATTAAGTGTTTAACATTTATTTTCATGAGTATAACATTTATTCACTAATCAGATAAATAGTTTAAGGTTTCTAGTTTCTAGGGCCCTTATTCAATAACTCGGTTGCCAGAGGAGGCCTGTGTTTCTTTTATATTCATGTCTTCTAACATACGAATTCGTAAGATTGGAAAGTGAAACTGAGTAGCTCACATTTGATTGTAAAACTATAGTTGGCAGTCTTGTTTCCAGTATTTTGATGAGTCAAATCCGCTTTACTATAAATGAATCAACCGCAACTAAGCAACTAGGTACCCTTTCTATATTATTGGTTAGGACGAATTATTACAAACAACTTAATTATGGATAGTGTTTTAACAAAGTTTATAGTAACCGTAAGTGATTTTAGTAACGGGTACAAAATTTGCTGTCATTCTTGTGTTTTAACTATAAAGATAGTAGGAAGAGCTAATGTTCTAGTCACAATACCCAATTTTAGTAACCGTAACTATAAAAACAGTATCCGTAACTACATGAACCACTCCTGAGCATGCGCAGTTTCATTTTGCGACACCACGCTCGCCAGAGCAGAGAATTATAGTCAGTCAGTTCTTTGCCTACCTCCGTACCGTGAACAAGGGGTAGGTTGTTCCTAGTTCATCTAGTACTCAGTATTACTAGGTAAAGGTACTCACATGTACACGTTACAAGTACCTATAGGTACTTTCAGTACGATGGTCCTTAGTATTTTTTACTTTTAATAATTAATTAGACTACTTATTTTTTGTATATTTTTCTTGTATGTATTTTTAATAAACAATTTTTATACTAAAACACGATGTCCAGGCTAAATTATTCTATCCTTAATAGTTTTGCATCATTTGTCTTTGATTGCAACGTTTTACTTACACATTTTCTTTGCTTTACTGTATTGTTTCAATACAAAAGTTTGAACTTTTAAGTAAATGCGAGTAAGTATAAATTCAGGAGTACCTACTAGTTACATATTACTACTAGTTATATACTATACTAGTAGTAGTATAGTTCCCTGTAAATATCAGGGTAGCTATCCATGGTGGGACCTATAATAGTATTACGTCCCTTCCGATTGCAAAATACATTATTGTTTATAGTGTTAAATGTTTCAGATTAGGTAATTTATTGAAAGCACACTAAGTTATAAATTTAAAAAAGGTTATTATTATATTGGAAGCAATCTAAAATGCTTCCAATAAATTCTAAATTCTTTTTAAGCTTATTTTGCCCTCAATAAATTGTTTGACCTAAAACACACAACTGTATAAACAATCATATACTTTGCAATCGGAGAGGGCGTACTACTTTAGGTCCCACCATGGATAGTTCCCCTTACTACTCTTTTGGTTCCTGCAACTATTCAGGAACCAAAAGAGTAGTAGAGGGGAATATAATTATTGTTGAGGATGACAAAAATTATGTTTGGTGTGACTATATACATGATTGGGGGAATGACATTAATATGTGGAGTCATTATATTATACAGCAGCGGGAACAAATTTTGGGTCACAGCAACTGTTAAACAGGCACAGCAACTATTGTTATAGTTGAGCGAACTAATTAATATAGGTAGCGTAAAATATATGTAGTTTGGGTCATTAATTACACAGCAGTGGTAACAAATTTTGTAGTTACAGCAACTATTTTATATGTTCTGGCAAAGAACTTTGTAGTAGCAGTAACTATAAAAAATAATTAACGTGACTGGACAGACTGTTGACGGTAACTAAAAACATTGTTGCAGCGAATATAGATTTTCTTTCATTTAATAACAGTTACTAACTTTCTCGGTTACCGCTACTATACAAATTACAATTACAGCAACTAAAGGTTTATTGTTAACAGTTTACTAAACTAGACTTGTTATCGCAACGAACCTCTGGTCGTCCCGGCCGTAACGACATTTTTGGGCTGCGGCAACCCAAAAATGGCCTCTTTTTTTCTCAGTGTACGTGCTATAGTTTTCAATCATTAGATTTTGCTGTTATTCATTACCAACAATCATTAGTATAATTGTGCAATCAGTCAGGAACAGAAACAGAATTCTAAATAGATCTTCAAACTTACTATAATGGTCACTATTTCAAATATAGCCTTTTAAAGTACGCATTATCAGGCACCATATAATAAGGTTGCGATTGTATTTTGTGGACGAACCAGTTTTTGAAAAGAGTCAGGCTCTTAAGAATTAGACTCATTAAAAATTAGGTGTATTTTTTTTTTTAACACGTTCGTCTCCTTTACACTGATGGAAAAACGTGTCTCTTTTTGTTATGGTTATCAATCTGTACATGGCTAGTCAAGTTGTCAGTAATCAAATGTATATTGGCAATCAAATATATCTCAACCGTAAAACTTATTCAAATTAAAAAAAAAAAAAAATAATAATATTGACTTTATGTATCTTT
>KZ651204.1:190670-218281 GCA_001010745.2 Gerris buenoi
TCAAGCTAGGTAAATATGTCTGAATTTACCTGTATGGTAAATGTTCGTTTTTGCACGACTTTTCACGTATTTTTGTGAATATCTCGCATCCTCTAGCACGGAAACCAATTAAGGATATAACCAAAATTGAAGATTATAAAATTTCACACACGAAACACTTTGTTCATTTTTTACATATAACGAACTAGTCGGACAATAAAGTGCTCCAAAGTTTCCGCAGAAAGCATCACATAGACTAATAACTGATCCTTAATTGGTCTCCGAGTCAGAGAAAGCGAGGAATTCACAAAAATTCGTTAAAGTCTTGTAGAAACAGACACTACATTATAGTAAGCTAGGATTTTGCTAAACCTCTCGTTGTACGTAAAAAATTAATGGGATCTTTTTTGTGGGAAATTTAATAATCTTTCTTTTTGATATAAACATTAATTTGTCTCTGAGCCATAGTCAGCGAAATATTAGTAAAAATACCTAAAAAGTGGAGTAACAACATTCATAGTTATTCTTCACCCTATATATTCTGTAAACCGTCCATTGTACGTAAAAAATGAATGAGACTTGTTTCGTGGGAAATTTTGCATCTTTAAATTTGATAACCATCTTGGTTAGTGTCTGATCTGATGAGCCATAGGTAATGAGATATTCGCAAAAACCGTATTTGTTGACCTTTGATGATGATTTTTTAATATAATGTCTAAAATTTAGAGGGGCTTCCCCCCCCCCCTCTGGCTACGCCCATGGAGGAATCTGGTGGAGTGTTAGACCGGTGTTTCTGCTTTTTAACTGTTCTAGGATGTCGAAGTTCAATATTTAACTCTTCAGCTTTCATATTTGTAGAAGTAAGAATTCCATTCAAATTGAATCAGCTGTTTCACAGTGTCCTTTAGTTACATTTAAAATCCTGTTAATAAGTTTATTGCACTGAATAATATCCAAAGATTTTGATTGTAATATATTGACCAAAGGCTCCAATATTATGGAATAATATTTTGCTATTATAAGTGTAGTCAGTTGCAAGAAAAAGGATCAACTAGCAAAAGAACTAATCCGAGTCAAGATAAGAGGAAATGTGGCCCAAAGTCCACAGCAAGAGCAACACTTAAAATGATATTTTTTTCTAAAAAATTTTCAATTTTTGAAGTTTTATATATCGAAACCAATTAGCCGTACAGAGTTGCGGTTGGACTTGAATTTTTGTAAATTTATTTACAAAACTGTAGAAATAGTGAGAACAACATCGAATAATGCACGAGTAGTTTACGAGGTATAACCTAACTGATCCAAACTACATATAAAAAATAAGAACTACATCAAGCTTTGAGAAATTAAGGTCTTATTTGACTGGCCTAATATTCCGTTTTTGTGTTTTTTTACGATTGCAACGGGACTACTGGGCCTACAGAACATTGTATTGTACTTAAAAGGAAGCCAATTAAATTTACTACAACTTCATTTCTTATGACTTTTATCGTAGATGAAAAGTTTTAAGCTGATATTCGGCCCGAAACGAGAGTAATTCTTAAAATTTCCATTTTTTAGAAAAAAAACTGTCAATTTTTGAAGTGCCATAATGTCAAACTATTGGACGCTATTATGCTACTGCAAAGTTACTGTACTTTAAAAATATCAATAGCGACAAGTATAAAATAACATAGTTTACGAGATATATGACAAAAACTAAAAAGAGAGTCCAATTTTTTTCAGTTTTTCACGTATTACGCAGCTAGCACAGGTTTTTCGAAGCTGCAAACTTATAGGATCACATTCTAACTGGTCCGAACAACATAAAAATTTTTGAATTAAATCACGCTTTGAACTAAATAACACTTGAATTTAACGTCTAATTTGACTGGCCAATTCAATTATTTTAAATTTTATACACCTCGTCCGACCGTTAGGGGGGGGGGCCGGCCCCCCCTGTACCCCCTTGGCTACGCCCATGCGTGTGCCAACATTTTAGTTGTGGTTATTATTTTTATTTTCGTTTATAATGTAGATGCATACTAATAAAGACAAAGTACAAATTCTTTCTTATTCTAAACAAATTAAGAGTATTGACAAAACTGAGTCTTTTCTAAGTCGCCTAAAACTTATATGGATTAAACAAAATAATTAATGACTTAAAGAAGACAATAAATATTAAACAATGAAGAGATAAATGAAACCAAGCACTGGGACTCAAAAATGGTCTTCTATTACCAATATGTGATGATCAATGCTTTTACAATATGTTTTTAGAAATATTTAAGTAACGGGATAACTTCTAGGATTTTAAAATACAGTGTCCATTTGAAATTCATATTTATTTGTACACTGTACGAAAAAATGATACACAAATAAAATTTAAAATATATTATCTTTAACAAATCTGTTAAGTTCAAATTGCAATAACTCTACAGCATCTTTATCTTCAAAATGACCCAAAAAATCCGGTGGTGGGAGTTCATTGTCGATGCCATCATTATTACCGTACTTTTCAAAATATTCGTCTGTTTTTTTCTGAATATCTTCTTTACCAGCTCTTATAAAGAATGGAATTGTCATAATAGAATTGATAACAATTATCGGTGATAGTAAACGAATAGTTGATTGGACATCTTGAACTGTCGGAAGAGGTCCTTTATATCCGTAAAGATTCGTAGTGGAAGTCAGACTATTTATGTAAGTTTCAAGAAGTAGTTTTATATTCTTTTCTCTAACAGGTGGAAGAATTGATGTATAGAGTAACGTGACGAGATCATTTGCCAAACTACTGTAGTGACACATTTGGAAATCTACAAATCTGAAAAAAAAATATATATATATACATATATATCAGCAGTTTTAATAAATATATAGTTATCAAACTTTAGAAACTTTTTTTCAACATTTTATGGTACTACAAGATTGTTTGAATTTTTTTTTTCTGAAAATTTTTGCTTGCATATATATGCTCAATTATTGTTTCAACAGCAACATTTACATAAATGTGAATTGTTTTCTAGCTTTACCTTATAGTGTAGTAACTTTTCGAAATTTGAACTAATAAAATAAAATAAATTACTTGATGCCATCTGGTTTTGTAGAATCTGATGTGTAGTGGAAAAGCATATTTCTTATAGTAAAGTCACCATGGTTCAGAACATCCCATTTACCTTTGGTTGATTCCCAAGCATTGTACATCATCTCTCCTGGCTTCTCCAGGTATTTCATTAACCTGTCTCCAATTGAAGACCTATTGAGAAATAAATGCCATTGTTAAAACTTCTCATCTAATTTTTAAGAAATGTAGATGGTTTTTGGAATATAATAATATTTTCACTGATAGTCTTAAAATAATTTTAGCCATCTATAATCATTTAATTTTTCTAAATTTATGCTTTTATTCATGTAAAAATCAAAACAATTTTGGATTTTTTTAAAAATAGACAGCTAATAATATGTGAGCATAAGTTATAGAATAGTACGTTGTGAAAGCATCATTATAATACCTGATAGAACGTGATGAAGCTATGTGCCTCCCTAATTAAAATATGTACAATGCCTGTTTCATTTTTTCGTGAGTAACTTTCAGGAATAACGTGAGGTTACCTTAAATTAAAGTTGACTAAAAGTGTTATCAGTCCAAGCATTTTAACGCAATGCTGTTGCATGCAATGAAAAAACTGAATTTAAAACGCTTGACTCAATGTTAGAGACGCGTTTCATATTCATAAAATAATTGTCATGAATATGAGCTAAATTTTAAGCTATAAAAATCAAATAAAAATAAAATTTCCTTGAATTGAAATATTAATCTTGATTATGAAATAATAGAATGGATAAATATAACTATTTTCTTACCACTCAGCTCCCCATTTTTCCTTCATAGTCTTCACTAGATTCTCTAATAATTGTTTCTGCATTGTGTCCATCAAAGGAAGTTTTCGAGCATAATAAGGGACCTTGAAATTTTCAATTTTGATTGTATTCCGCTCCTTCATGACCATAGAGAGGCTATGGAATTCTCCCAATGCTTTCATAACCATCAAAGCATGGTCTAAATCCAAAAATGTATAAACTGGGACAACGCTGTAACCAACTTCCTGCAATAAAATATCATATAAATAAACGTAATTATGCTTTACTTATTGGCACCTATCTGTTGTGGTGCAAAAGAAAGGTCACTTGAAAAAAGCAATCCATGAGAAAACAACTGAAAAATAGTTAACATATTATTAATTTAAATAACACTATAACGTTAAATATTCAAATGCAAATTATATTTTGGGTTTACTAAAGACCAAGAACATATGCTATCATTCAAAACTTTTTAACGACAAAAAGCAACATTATAGGGAGTTAGGATTTAAGCCGTGTCCAGACTGCCGAACCGAACAGAGGAAACACGCCGAGCATTGGTCTCTGCGCTTGCGCCCAATCTAAAGTGCGCCTGCGCATATCAGACTGAGCATGCGGAGAGACCGATGCTCGGCTCGTTTTCTCTGTTTGGTTCGGCAGTCTGGACACGGCTGTAACAATATCATTTACTGTACAATATTCTGACAAAAAGTAGGCTGATGTTTCTATAAAGGATGCAAAATGTGACGCTCTTAAATATCGTGCCAGGAAGTTAAAATATAATAGGAAGAATATTGGTTTTCCCATGTATTCATTGTTGCATAATGTCACACCTTGATCCATCTACTACTACTATATCAATTAGACAAATGTATATACCTGCTGACTTTCTCCACTTCATGGAAAAACATTGAAATACCGATATATGGATTCAATACCAAAAAAGATATCCATGACTCCAATGAGTATGTTTTTTTGTTTTTTTAAATGACTGTTAAATTAAACTCAATCAAAATTCAGGTTAAAAATTGAAAATGTAATCATTCATTTATTTTATTAACGTGAACCTATATAACAGTGGGTAATACAAGTTCCCAGAGGTCATAAATTATGACCTCTGGGAACTTGTATAACTTATTAAGTTATTATGGACGTTATAAGTTTGGGAAATTAAATGTTAAATGTTAATTAAACGTTTGCCTTAAATTATACCAGTCTGTTTTTTGAGTTAGCTTACACAGAGATCTTGAATGAGAATTTTGTTGTCTCCACAATGGTAGCACTCTGCCCATGGGTAATCATTCCTTCCTACTTCCGACATTAATTCCTCCATTGATTTTAGTACATCGCTATACATCTAAAATATAAAAAGCTTACAGGTTTAATCAGGAAATAAGAAAAAAGGCAAATTAGATGTTGAATCTATTACAAAACAGATAAGATTTTGTATTAATTTGTTCAAGACCCTAAGCAAATCGCCATCATTATTAGCTTAATTTTGTACTTATAACTTGAATTATTATATAACTACGTGTTCGTGAACTAAAATAGTATTTTCGTCAGGATTTTTGTTTTTGTTCTTAAACAAAATTATTCGTAAGCAGAGCTGTTCGTAAAGATAAATAGAGATTCCATTAGCAATAAATGCAATTTTCATTTCTCCAATAATAGTTGTATACTTATAACAAAGTCCACTTTTAACTAAGATCCTATTAGTCCCGGAGTTAACAAGAAAATATAAAAGAGAATAAAAACTTTTAAACAAATTATTTTATTCAAATCTGACAGCATTGAACTCAATTACTCGAGTCTTTTGAGTAGGTTTCTTTTCATCTCTTCGTTCTTTAATTTGATCCCGAAGACGTCATCCATAATTTTTTCGACCTTGTTATAGAATGAGCAATAGTTCAATGAAGGATCTGTAATTATTGACTGCATTCAACTCGGTAAGTTTTAAACTCCTTACAAAAAAGATGCACATANATCTACTACTACTATATCAATTAGACAAATGTATATACCTGCTGACTTTCTCCACTTCATGGAAAAACATTGAAATACCGATATATGGATTCAATACCAAAAAAGATATCCATGATTCCAAGGAGTATGTTTTTTTTTTTTTTTTTTTTTTTTTTTTGACTGTTAAATTAAACTCAATCAAAATTCAGGTTAAAAATTGAAAATGTAATCATTCATTTATTTTATTAACGTGGACCTATATAACAGTGGGTTATACAAGTTCCCAGAGGTCATAAATTATGACCTCTGGGAATTTGTATAACTTATTAAGGACGTTATAAGTTTGGGAAATTAAATGTTAAATGTTAATTAAACGTTTGCCTTAAATTATACCAGTCTGTTTTTTGAGTTAGCTTACACAGAGATCTTGAATGAGAATTTTGTTGTCTCCACAATGGTAGCACTCTGCCCATGGGTAATCATTCCTTCCTACTTCCGACATTAATTCCTCCATTGATTTTAGTACATCGCTATACATCTAAAATATAAAAAGCTTACAGGTTTAATCAGGAAATAAGAAAAAAGGCAAATTAGATGTTGAATCTATTACAAAACAGATAAGATTTTGTATTAATTTGTTCAAGACCCTAAGCAAATCGCCATCATTATTAGCTTAATTTTGTACTTATAACTTGAATTATTATATAACTACGTGTTCGTGAACTAAAATAGTATTTTCGTCAGGATTTTTGTTTTTGTTCTTAAACAAAATTATTCGTAAGCAGAGCTGTTCGTAAAGATAAATAGAGATTCCATTAGCAATAAATGCAATTTTCATTTCTCCAATAATAGTTGTATACTTATAACAAAGTCCACTTTTAACTAAGATCCTATTAGTCCCGGAGTTAACAAGAAAATATAAAAGAGAATAAAAACTTTTAAACAAATTATTTTATTCAAATCTGACAGCATTGAACTCAATTACTCGAGTCTTTTGAGTAGGTTTCTTTTCATCTCTTCGTTCTTTAATTTGATCCCGAAGACGTCATCCATAATTTTTTCGACCTTGTTATAGAATGAGCAATAGTTCAATGAAGGATCTGTAATTATTGACTGCATTCAACTCGGTAAGTTTTAAACTCCTTACAAAAAAGATGCACGTATATAAGGAATAATTTAACGTCATCTTATATATTTAAACACCATTTATAATATTAATCCTTATTTATATTTTTAATTCATTAAAATATACTTCCAACTAACATACCATAATTTCGGTTGTAAAAGCATCGCAATTCGCGGCAAAATTCTTGGCCACACCAGATTCAATTTCCACTTTAATTATTGCTTTGAGTTGCTTCTTCTGTCCACTTTTTGTCTTCAGATTTAAAATAATTCTCTTGACATCGCTGATCATTACGACTTGTCCATCACCCAATGGTTTGGTTTCGGCATCTTCTGCTTTAACAACATCTTTGAAAATTTTATGTTCGATACTTTCAAGCGAATTGTTCAACCATTCTAGTATTGGAGACATCCTGGAAAAAAAGTAAATTATTTTATTTATTAGAATATCCAATACCTAAAGACTTACTGAGTGTTCAATTGTTGAGCTAAATTATTAGCTAATATTTGTTTATCAAGCTTAAACACATGATGTGTTTAACATCACTCAAGAAACTCTAAGCCTTGAATATTTAACATAATTAATAAAAATGTACAATTATTTAGCGAGGTGTAAATCATCAACATTGTTAGAGGTCGACCAAGAAGTCATGGAAATCTGAGGAGTGCGCTAGTGTCGTCATGTACAGTTAGTTTTTAATAAAATAGACCACTGTAAAAAAAACAGTGTTGTTCTTTAGTTATTAATCAATTTATTTTTTTAACTTCTATATTTTTTGCTACAGGCAACACTGTACCTGATAAGAAATCACTCCTACTATACGATATCTTTATATTATTATTTATTGATTATTCCTCTTTATTTCTGAGTTTGATTTGTTACTTTTGATTTCCTACCCCGTTATTTGTAGCGTCCTTTGTATTTGCATCATCCCGTGGATTTGTGGATCGTACGAAAATCGTTTAGTTGTGACTATAACTNAAATAAATCGAACGAGTAATCGTAAATTAACATTAAATTAAAAACATCCTCATTACATTTTTCACGGGAATATTTTCGTAAATAATTTTCCCGATATTTTTAAGGTATCTATTAAAAAAGTTAATTTATTGTACAAAAGTTAACTTTTGTACTCGGACCCTCTCATAAGTCTATGCAACTCTGTCCGTCTTATGGTTAAGTCATTTGAACCTAGAAAAATAATTATAATTAATTATTGACTAATAGAGCCATCTTTAACCGTAAATTTTAATCAAATGTGCAAATTCGTGCAAAAATAAAGAATATTCCCGTGAAGTTCAAGCAACTAGCTAAAGGTAAATGCCAATATCTTCGTGTGGAAGTTAACTTTTAACCTATGACAAATTATAGATACATTACTCAACTAATTTGTTTTTCATGGTAAAGATTGGTCTAAGCTCATTCATTATATATTAAGTTAAACCGATGAAATTATTATGTTACTACTTACTCGTGGGCTGTGAAGACATAATGAAAATCCTCTGAAATATATCAGCAGCTTGATATTACTTACATAACATGTGTTTAGACGAACACCAATAATATAGAATTAAATTCAAATATCATTAGATAAATAGGTATTAAAAATCTTTAAAATGAAGAAACTACTACTTCAAGGTATTATGATTACTATAAACAATAGTGTAAAGTCATAATTTATTTGATTTTTCTATTTAATGCCAGTTTTTCTATATTTCTGCTCCACTGTGACACGACCGAAGGTTAAGGAAAAATAGTTTTAATNAACCCAACCCCAACCCCGATATCGTTATACAATTTCCATTTACACCTTACAATATATCGGTGCGATTTATCGTTCCGACCAGATTGCACCGACAAATCGCAAGGTGTAAAGCCGGCTTAATTCGTACCATATAGAAACAAACAAAACAGGAAACCTAACAGATTGGAAACCTTCCTGTTGTTATTAGTGAGATTTGACATAACTGCGCATGTCATACTAACTAGAATAGCACCCGACTATACTGACTTCGGCAATACTCGGAAGTTCCGACTTTAAACGAAGCTAAGCTTCCAGTTTCTACCGTGTTCATGACTTCTTGGTCGATCTCTAGTATAATAGTTTTAAAATCTAACATTAAACCTAGATAGAACCTTATACCATTCACCAACGTCCCCTTATGAAAACAAATAATTGCAACCTAAACGTTTGTTCTTCCTTGTAAAATAGTTAAGAAAATTTAGAAATACAGCTTCTTCCTAGGTTCCAGCCCTACTATTTATCATCTTAAGTCATTTAGTGATTGTACCGAGTATTTTTATATTATCTTTTTTGCAATGGTAAAGATGCAGTCTTAGTAGAAAAGGTTCTTTAATTGCGTCAAAAGATGATGCAATTATTGCCTACTAATAAAAAATCACTCCTCTCTTACAGCAATCTTGTTTTAATTAAGTTGTTATGTTACAAGTTGCAATATGGTTATATGCTCAAGATATATTTTTTGTCTTTTCTTCAATCATCGATTGAGAGTAGTGTTCTTATTTTTCAATCTCGCTTGAAGTGCCTAAACCCTCATATTCTCCTTTCACACAGAAACTGCAGAAGATGCTGTTTATTACGATCTTAACTGTTACACGAAAATCATAAGAATTAATACTCCCAGTAGATGTAAAATTGTCATTCAAAATAATAGAAAGACTGAAGCAACCAATATCTTGTAATTCGCATTTACCATCATCATTTAAAACCAACATTTATGGACAATCATTATGTTTTTATTTGGTAACACCAAATAAAAAACCCCTAAAAAGATGAAACATAAAACATTGCAGTATCGCTTAATCGCTTTAATGCGCTCAAAAGAAAAATAACGAACTCAAAATTATCAGCTGTTCATATTCAAAATGGCGGATAATTCATGTCACCCAAAAAAGCATTAACATTCCTCCTCCCNTGAAGTTCAAGCAACTAGCTAAAGGTAAATGCCAATATCTTCGTGTGGAAGTTAACTTTTAACCTATGACAAATTATAGATACATTACTCAACTAATTTGTTTTTCATGGTAAAGATTGGTCTAAGCTCATTCATTATATATTAAGTTAAATCGATGAAATTATTATGTTACTACTTACTCGTGGGCTGTGAAGACATAATGAAAATCCTCTTAAATATATCAGCAGCTTGATATTACTTACATAACATGTGTTTAGACGAACACCAATAATATAGAATTAAATTCAAATATCATTAGATAAATAGGTATTAAAAATCTTTAAAATGAGGAAACTAGTACTTCAAGGTATTATGATTACTATAAACAATAGTGTAAAGTCATAATTTATTTGATTTTTCTATTTAATGCCAGTTTTTCTATATTTCTGCTCCACTGTGACACGACCGAAGGTTAAGGAAAAATAGTTTTAATCTTCCTTAGCTTTAAAATAGCATGTAAAATGCCTTATTATAAGCATAAACTTTTTAAGACCATTATTTTGTTTTGTTTTCAAAATGCTGAAAAAAATAAAACATTATTACAATAAGTTACATATTATTTTCCTACTTACAAAGCCACCTGCATAAAATAGGCATAAAGGAAACGAGTACCCTCTATGTGAGACTGGAATAATGGACGCAGACCACATCGTCTTAGATTGCCAAAAACTTCAAAACTACAGAGAGACTGGAATAATGGACGCAGACCACATCGTCTTAGATTGCCAAAAACTTCAAAACTACAGACAACAAAGCAGCAGCGACAAATGGTTCAGCAAGGCTGTAATATATTGGGCTGCCAGGAAGGAGATGAATATGATTCCTTCGAATCCGGCGTAGGAAAAAAACAAAATATTTTCCAACTTTTAAAGACCTTTAAAATGATGTATTACATGTTATACTGACTAAAACATCATTCGTTTTTATTCGCCCGCCATATTGGCTGCCATCTTTATATTATCATTTGTAATACTTCAAAAAACTATGTAGTTGTCACAAATGTTAAATATGTTGAGAGTGTGCTGAATGTAATGTAGTTCAAATCGATTAATTTGTTCGCTATTTAACGTGAGACAAACAATCAAAAGTCTCTGATTTGAAGAACTCAATTGCGCTCATTTCATTAATTATATATTATATGTATTATAACCGTGAGAAAAATATGAAATAACGCTCATGCTAAGATAATGTAATAATACAATTTCATTAAAATCGAACCTTTAGTTTTTAAGACATTTTGGTTGGAAAAAATTGTGTGACAGACAGACANCCCCCCCCCCCTTATTCTAACTAATTCCATGTTCACAATACCAACGAAGTCCTTTTTATGTGAGATTCCACGCACAACCACTTTATATTATAATAATTATTACACCACTGCTACGAACGCTCGAACGAATTGTCTCGATCTATCTAATTAATCTTCTTAATATAGTACACATGAAATAAATATCCTACAACTAAGTAAACTAACAACAGCTGTTTTAAACAAATATGCATTTACTTAACTCCAATGTAAAACAAAACAAATTGCTTTAATGCGCTACAGTCTATGAGATGTATAAAAAGTAATATTACTCACCTGATTTTGAGTGGTACTAAATTATATTATAAAATTATAAATTCAACGTGGATGTTAGATACACTTCCACAGCACTTATTGCAGACAACTAAACCATTTCAGATCGAGACTGCTGGTTGAAGTCACTTCAATTAATCTCAGTATTATAAGCTCAAGTGTTGCGTAAACTAATGATACGGCAAATGAAGGACCCGAGTAGAGCAATTTGCTTTTGTATCCGCCATACTACATACTTGTTTTCAATATGGCAAGAATCAAAAGAAATCTTTTAACCTTCGGGCGGGCGCGCGGACGGCACTTAGCCGCCTTTATCGAAAAATCACGCCGCCTGTAATTTTACAGTATTTTAGCTTATTAGCTCTAGCTTTCCTAGGTTTAATGTTTAATAAAGCCATCAGTATACCCGGAACATGAGCCAGTTGCCCTCACTTTAGTTCGAAAATCGACGAGCTCTAGTACACTGTATTCTTTTACAAAAGAATTTGATCATTTTATAAGAGTTAAATTTTCTAATTGCATATACCTACAAATTTAATACAATACCAGGATGAGAGATAGTTAAAGGCTGTTTTTTTTTTTTTTTTTTTTTTTTTTTTTTTTTTTTTTTTTTTTTTTTTTTNAACCGTGAGAAAAATATGAAATAACGCTCATGCTAAGATAATGTAATAATACAATTTCATTAAAATCGAACCTTTAGTTTTTAAGACATTTTGGTTGGAAAAAATTGTGTGACAGACAGACAAGGAACCAAAATGGGTATTGGTATAGCACATAGCTTTCTCACATCCTACATCCTATCACCTTTTTTTGCTTCCGAGCTTACCGAAGGTAACGGAAGCTGTGTGATCGTTCCGAAGAACAACATTTTTAGGTTACCAATTTCAAAAATTTCAAGATAGAAACCTGCTTCAGACATCAGGGAACCTTTTTGGTTCGTTGTCTGTCTCGGTCTATCTGGTCGGTCCTTCTGTCATTCATTTTTCGCGAACAAAACTATCTTAAAAACTACAATTCCAATTGTTTTTCTTCCACATGCGCACAAACATACATTTAGTTACACCTATATCTGTAAAAGTACTTATTTGATTTGTATGAAACATTTCTACTGTCGCAGCTGTAGCACCAGATTATTTGGAACCGTCCTCGTTCTTTCACTTTTTCTAAATTGATGCTTTAATTCCTGTAAAAAATAAAAATAATTTGAAAGGCTGAAAAGGAAGTACTTTTTTTAAGGTTGTAGTATTTTTTAACTTTTAAAATATATGTTCTACATTGTTTTGTATTATGTGAACCAGCAATACTTATCGGTAAAGTTGAATGGTATAATCACAATTGTATCAGATTAAAGAGAAAATGCTAAGCATACAAAGTTTTGATAGCGGTTAAAGAGTAAACCTGCAAATTGAACCTGCAAATAAACCTGCAAAATCGAGTGTATAATTGATAATCTAATAATATATTGTTGTTATGAGATGAAATGGTAGTATAATCTTTACTTAAAGTATGATATATAGGAGTAGATATTGGACGATTACAGGCAAAATCATAGTATAAATTCACTAAAGGGACTTCTTTTACTCTTGAGTAACTCTTTGTACATTGTACTAATATGATTTTCAATTTCAATGGATATTAAATTATTGGGTGTCGGTTTTACTGGGAATCTACAAGACTTTAATTATGTTTCTGCTTCTTTAACAGCTTTTATAGACCTTGTGGAACAATTGACATATGAAAATTATTGGATTTACGTTAGGTTGATTGAGTTAGAAGTAAATACAAACAGTAAAGCTAATGGCGAAATGCACAAACGATATGTTCCATCTAGTTTATACATACCATTTTTGATATCGTGTGCATTGTGCCTGAGTCTGTGTGATTTGACTCATATCAGCACAATAATTATTTGAATAGAAGTAACTCCCAATAAAACCGTACCTCCTTTCGCCCTACCCTTTCCATGCGATCGAGTCTTTTCGTTTATTTCCTTTGTCAGATCAAAACTGATGTTTTAGAAGCGTCCATTAATATGTTTAAGCATCTGATCTGAAAGAAGGCAATTAACTGTTGTTTAAAAATTAAATAAGTATAAATTATACTAAGTAAAAATAAATTAAAAAAAGTAGTTATACATAACTTCCTCGTGTCCTATTTCGTAGACTTTAATGATTGTATGCTTTCACAACTATGAAGTTATTGCCAAATTTACTTGATTTTCCCACTAATTTTTAAATCTGTCATTTTGATTTTTTACATGAATTAAAGAATTATTTTCCAACATTTAGTATTATTAATTCCAATATTTAGAATTAAGTATTATTTTCCAACATTTAAAGAGCATTTTCACGAAAGGGCTCGATAAAAAACAGTTACTTTAATTAAACAAACAGCAGATTAGTTTTGTTAAATGTAAAAAAAAAACACGCAAATCATGCGATAGCCTTCCTTTACCGCCCTAGTGCGGTGAAGGATTCTTCACCGCACTAGTGACGCCCTAGTGACACGCACTAGGGCGTGAATACTTCACGCACTAGGGCGTGAATACTTCACGCCCTAGTGCGGTGAAGAATTCTTCACTTATCGCACGATTATGAAACGCGCATGCGCAATGAATACAACTAAAAAAAGAATAACTTTCTGCGCACCTAAACAGAGATAAAAGTTTATATTTCGTATCAATCGTAAATAACCTACGCCAGGGGACCTACACCAAATAGGATGCGAGACGTGAGAAAGCTATGTGACACTGGCTGGCCTTTTTTTGTACCCAAAATTTCCTGGAAGTAAACCTTCCAGGAAAAGTCTTTAATACATATTTAAATAGACTACCATAACAACTTTTTTCAAAATAAATTTCAAATTGTCTAAACCTCAAAGAAGGCAAAAATGGGGTTTTATTGTGGTAGCTCCCCATACATTTACAGCTCAAAATAAAAGTCTTACTTTCATCGTGAGATAAAAATTAAATCCTTCTGAAAATGTATGGAACATTTCTGTCATTGGGATTGGTAAATTAAGAGACGTAGAAACTAAGTATTTATCTACGATTGGATTTGTTGAAGTGCTTGCAATCATTAATGCAGGAATAAGAATATTTTTGTTGTAAGTGTTTACATTTTACATGTGTGTCTTGAGAAATTTTTATTTTTATTCATGATTCAAGGATGTTTCTGGATCGCATATTAGAGGTATTTATCTTCATGTAAATGTGATTTATCTATAATTGAATGACGTAATAAACTTTTACTCCAAATCAATGAATCAAATTTTTACAAGAAATATGGAAGGTGTATTTTTATTTATTGTACATTGGGGAAATCTTTTCTTTATCAGAATGAAAAACGTTATTAAAATTAATAGTAAATTCTCAAAAGCAGGATCCATGCCGAAAATGATGACTTAAATATTAAAAATATTCATCTAAGATTGGAATACATGCATTCAATAATGCATGCATTTAAATGATAATATTATAAGATTATGATTAAATTAATAATATAAATGATAATATTTTACATTTAAATTATTATCATCAAGATCAGCTTGTACACTCCTGAAAATAAGATTTGCAAGGGGGGTTATAGGTCAGAATCTAGAACCTAGATCTACTGAGTCGCAGGTTTCTCACTGTCAACTTCATTTTTATTGGAAAACACGCTAACACTAAGGTAATATTGTTACATTTCTAGAAAAATTTAAAATAAAAAATACCTCAAGACCTCAATAATACAACAACAAATACACACTGATATAATATAACACTATAATAAATACAACACTCAAAAAATGTAATATTTTTCTACTAAATATATTCTTTTTATTTTATTATAATTTACTGATTTAACAATCAAATGTAATTGTGAATAAGCACAATAATTATTTGAATAGAAGTAACTCCCTGACAGACAGACAAGGAACCAAAATGGGTATTGGTATAGCACATAGCTTTCTCACATCCTACATCCTATCACCTTTTTTTGCTTCCGAGCTTACCGAAGGTAACGGAAGCTGTGTGATCGTTCCGAAGAACAACATTTTTAGGTTACCAATTTCAAAAATTTCAAGATAGAAACCTGCTTCAGACATCAGGGAACCTTTTTGGTTCGTTGTCTGTCTCGGTCTATCTGGTCGGTCCTTCTGTCATTCATTTTTCGCGAACAAAACTATCTTAAAAACTACAATTCCAATTGTTTTTCTTCCACATGCGCACAAACATACATTTAGTTACACCTATATCTGTAAAAGTACTTATTTGATTTGTATGAAACATTTCTACTGTCGCAGCTGTAGCACCAGATTATTTGGAACCGTCCTCGTTCTTTCACTTTTTCTAAATTGATGCTTTAATTCCTGTAAAAAATAAAAATAATTTGAAAGGCTGAAAAGGAAGTACTTTCTTTTAAGTAGAAATAAGCGGAATTTTTTAACTTTTAAAATATATGTTCTACATTGTTTTGTATTATGTGAACCAGCAATACTTATCGGTAAAGTTGAATGGTATAATCACAATTGTATCAGATTAAAGAGAAAATGCTAAGCATACAAAGTTTTGATAGCGGTTAAAGAGTAAACCTGCAAATTGAACCTGCAAATAAACCTGCAAAATCGAGTGTATAATTGATAATCTAATAATATATTGTTGTTATGAGATGAAATGGTAGTATAATCTTTACTTAAAGTATGATATATAGGAGTAGATATTGGACGATTACAGGCAAAATCATAGTATAAATTCACTAAAGGGACTTCTTTTACTCTTGAGTAACTCTTTGTACATTGTACTAATATGATTTTCAATTTCAATGGATATTGAATTATTGGGTGTCGGTTTAACTGGGAATCTACAAGACTTTAATTATGTTTCTGCTTCTTTAACAGCTTTTATAGACCTTGTGGAACAATTGACATATGAAAATTATTGGATTTACGTTAGGTTGATTGAGTTAGAAGTAAATACAAAAAGTAAAGCTAATGGCGAAATGCACAAACGTTATGTTCCATCTAGTTTATACATACCATTTTTGATATCGTGTGCATTGTGCCTGAGTCTGTGTGATTTGACTCATATCAGCACAATAATTATTTGAATAGAAGTAACTCCCAATAAAACCGTACCTCCTTTCGCCCTACCCTTTCCATGCGATCGAGTCTTTTCGTTTATTTCCTTTGTCAGATCAAAACTGATGTTTTAGAAGCGTCCATTAATATGTTTAAGCATCTGATCTGAAAGAAGGCAATTAACTGTTGTTTAAAAATTAAATAAGTATAAATTATACTAAGTAAAAATAAATTAAAAAAAGTAGTTATACATAACTTCCTCGTGTTCTATTTCGTAGACTTTAATGATTTGTATGCTTTCACAACTATGAAGTTATTGCCAAATTTACTTGATTTTCCCACTAATTTTTAAATCTGTCAAAACTATTTTGATTTTTTACATGAATTAAAGAATTATTTTCCAACATTTAGTATTATTAATTCCAATATTTAGAATTAAGTATTATTTTCCAACATTTAAAGAGCATTTTCACGAAAGGGCTCGATAAAAAACAGTTACTTTAATTAAACAAACAGCAGATTAGTTTTGTTAAATGTAAAAAAAAAAACACGCAAATCATGCGATAGCCTTCCTTTACCGCCCTAGTGCGGTGAAGGATTCTTCACCGCACTAGTGACGCCCTAGTGACACGCACTAGGGCGTGAATACTTCACGCACTAGGGCGTGAATACTTCACGCCCTAGTGCGGTGAAGAATTCTTCACTTATCGCACGATTATGAAACGCGCATGCGCAATGAATACAACTAAAAAAAGAATAACTTTCTGCGCACCTAAACAGAGATAAAAGTTTATATTTCGTATCAATCGTAAATAACCTACGCCAGGGGACCTACACCAAATAGGATGCGAGACGTGAGAAAGCTATGTGACACTGGCTGGCCTTTTTTTGTACCCAAAATTTCCTGGAAGTAAACCTTCCAGGAAAAGTCTTTAATACATATTTAAATAGACTACCATAACAACTTTTTTCAAAATAAATTTCAAATTGTCTAAACCTCAAAGAAGGCAAAAATGGGGTTTTATTGTGGTAGCTCCCCATACATTTACAGCTCAAAATAAAAGTCTTACTTTCATCGTGAGATAAAAATTAAATCCTTCTGAAAATGTATGGAACATTTCTGTCATTGGGATTGGTAAATTAAGAGACGTAGAAACTAAGTATTTATCTACGATTGGATTTGTTGAAGTGCTTGCAATCATTAATGCAGGAATAAGAATATTTTTGTTGTAAGTGTTTACATTTTACATGTGTGTCTTGAGAAATTTTTATTTTTATTCATGATTCAAGGATGTTTCTGGATCGCATATTAGAGGTATTTATCTTCATGTGAATGTGATTTATCTATAATTGAATGACGTAATAAACTTTTACTCCAAATCAATGAATCAAATTTTTACAAGAAATATGGAAGGTGTATTTTTATTTATTGTACATTGGGGAAATCTTTTCTTTATCAGAATGAAAAACGTTATTAAAATTAATAGTAAATTCTCAAAAGCAGGATCCATGCCGAAAATGATGACTTAAATATTAAAAATATTCATCTAAGATTGGAATACATGCATTCAATAATGCATGCATTTAAATGATAATATTATTAAGATTATGATTAAATTAATAATATAAATGATAATATTTTACATTTAAATTATTATCATCAAGATCAGCTTATACACTCCTGAAAATAAGATTTGCAAGGGGGGTTATANGTTAAGTCATTTGAACCTAGAAAAATAATTAATTAAAAAAATTCGAATAAAAAAAAACTATAATTCCGGTTAACTTATTTAGATTTTGTATTATTAATCATAGATAGAGTGGATGTAAAGAAATGCGTTGTTACCGCGGTGTTATCAGCTGAGTGATACGGTGATTCAAGTGCTCAGAATAAGGCTTTATAGAGTATCGCTTTGCTCAAAATGTGAGTCAGTTATTCAGTTGATTTTATCACAAAGTTATCATTCCTATTTTACAGACGTACAGCTGTATAATAACATTTTGACGCTGCCTACATTAGTGCATCACAACAAGTAATTATTTTAAATATATCTATTCATTGTTCCTTAGTTACTTTATATATTATTTAAGATTTACTTATCAATGTATACATATATTGATTTAAATCAATCATGTAGAAGTTTTGAATTATTCAGTAATCGTGCAGTCTATATATTTAATTAAATAACTGATTTCTTATAAGTTTAAACAATTAAATTTCAAATAGTGATAACATTAAGGCATTGAATAACTGAATGCAAGACAAATCCATCAATACTTATAAATTTTTGTCCTTATTCGGTTTGTTCTTAATTGATGCTAATACCTTCAATTGTGTTCATTGTTTGGGTTCTCTAGGCTAATCAGTTTCAGTTTATCTAATAATTTTAATTCGATTCAATCGGCTTTATAACAACACTTATTTAATTTTTTAATTCAGTTTATCTTTAAAGAATTTATTCTGATACTTTAATTGATAAATTCAATTCCTTCTAACTTTATATGTTCAGATTTTATAACAATCTATTCTTTTATTTGAGTATTATATTGCCTTTATTGATTAGATCAACGTAACATTTTATTTATACTTTTACCATTAGTTTAAAAGATTATTTATACTTTTACCATTAGATTAACCGATTATTTATACTTTTAGTATTAGTTTAAAAGATGATTTATACTTTTCCACTGATAATGCTCAGGTCTCCTAAGCAAATGCTCTTCTTTAATATAAATTGCTCTTATTAATAATGAATAGAATTGAATGCAATTTGTTATGTAATAGTTTTGTTTTTACTATGTTCATTAATTTATCTATACTTCTTAACAAAATTAGCTTATAGATGTGTAAGAGATGCTGAAAATATTATTATTAAAAGTATAATCCAGAGTCCAGAGTATTCTTGCAGGACACCAAGGAATGTATGGAGAATAGAAATCGGAATGCACAGGAATTGACAAGATTATTATTATATTCATAAACATTAGTTTAAAAAAATTGTATTACTTTTAAATTACTATGTATACTAACACTTAATATCTATCTTTAACATCTACTTATATAGTTTTTATCTACTGCCACTTTAATATATTTATAAAAATACATGCATAGAAGTGCGATTTACGATTACAGGGATATTTATAAAAAATTATGTTGATTAATTTTATGGAATACTGCGCGATTGATATTTTTCAAATAAAAGTACGAAATAATGTATACACCATCATCTTCTTTGATTATTACTCAATCAACAAGCATATTACATTATATTTTTGGAGTGAACATTATCATGTGTTAATTATCTTACACCAAAAGTTAAATGACAATGTAATTTCAACTGTGACAAAATGTCAGCTTTATTTTCTTCTAATTCTAGTCTTAATTGCTTATTTAAATGTATTCTTTCTTTCACTATTTAACTTTATGCTTTTTTGTTGTCAGAATGAAAACAATTTTGCTGCTGCTCGTTTGCCTCACTGCAACTCTGCAGCTTTGCTCAAGCAAAACTGTTAACGAGCTTGAGACATCATCGAAGGAAGACTTTCAAAAATATCTGCTATGGGGTCACGCACTTGCCAATAGCAGGCATAATCTTATTCTAGGAAGCAAACAACCTGGAGACTGGTTAGTTAGTATAGATAAAATCCGGTACTAAATGAGATTTTTGTTTCAGATACATTCTAATAATGGAAAAAACTCTTAGGCTAGGCGCACACTTGCAAAAAAAAAGTCCGCAGACTGTCTTCGGGCTGTCTGCGGAGAATGTCTCCCAGTGCAAAAGACGACCGGAGATACACACAGGACAGTTTTGACAGTTTTGTTTCGGATAGTTTTGTCGCTGCACCCTCGCACACTAGAGACAAAACCAAAACAGTCTGCAGACTGTCTTCGGACTGTCTGCCCCGGTGCAAACTATTGTCGCTAGCGACAAAAATGTCGCCGGTGACAAAACTTTTGTACCGGGGTAGACAGCCAACAGACAGTCTGCAGACTGTTTTGCCCTCAGTGTGCACACTTCCATGTTATTCGATTGCCTAGGTCGAGTGAAAGACAGTTTGCGGACAATAAAGTCGACGGCTGTCTCTTAGGCTCGACGACACCTTTGTCTTTCATCTGTCTTTGTCTCCGGTGTGCGCACCCCCATATATTTTATAAGGCCTTGAGGTAGCGACAAAACTGTCTGCGGGCAAAAAGTCGCTAGTGTGCGCCTAGCCTTACTGTTTTTTTGTTTACATTTCAGACTGTTCTCAGTTGTTTACATCTCAGACTGGTTTATTTCTGATACAGCCGTTATCAATAATAAGCTTTTTTGTAACCATTAAAAACATTTTATTTTTTTTAGGTTATTAAACATGAAAGTTATCCAGAAAAGCGCATCTTGGATCCCATTTGTGACAGAATCTGCTAAATACAACTACTCTGTGGCTAAGCCAGGATACATCACTTACGTTGAAGTTATGGATCAGTCCAACAATGGTAAGGGAGGCTATAGTACTCTTATCTCAGGAGGACCTGGCTACAGGAACATTACTCTTAGCTTCCGATCCCAGAAAAACCAACCTCTCAACTTTATGGTCTCTGTATACGGAAAGCGACCTTGAATTATCTTAAACATTCGTTGTAAATGTTTATGACTTTTATTNCATCGATAAGGTCAAATCTTTGTGAGATTAACGATAGCTGAGTAAACCCCCCTTGGGGTTTGATAATTTTGATTAATTTTTCATTACTCATACTTTTTGCAGTTCAAGTGTGGCTATTGGAGATCCCTCCTCACAAGCATAATATTTATTATGAAATAAATATTATTTATAGGAAAACTTTTTCTGCCGCTAGTAGGAAAAATATTGTACGCAACAAGGCAGCAAAGGAAACATTTCTGCCTCATTAATATATTGCCTGCCTCGGCAGTCAATCTAATACATTACCTGCCTCGGCTTCGCCTCGGCAGTTAATTTCCATAGCCTGACCTCGCCTTCGGCTCGGAGGCTAACTTCATCATTCGTCAGAAAAATTCCATTTTGCTGCCTAGTTACATAAATAACTATAGTTCTTTAGAATGATCACATACGATCCTTTAACTTCGGTAGCTGGAAAGCATAACATGTTTTAGTGGCTGAAAAAGGCTTGGGTTAAAGAGCAGAGGTTTCATAGTCTATTAATAGGTTTATGGTTACAGGTTACATAGAAAGGTTATAAAATAATTGCCTGTATTATAAATGTAATTTAAGTAGAATCTTTTTAGGAGTAGAAAAAAATGTCCAGATTGAATATATTTATTTAGGGAGATCCAACGATGTAAATAAATTCAATAGTGTTCATATGTACAATTCTTTGATCCCTAAAATTCATGAAATGTACTTGCAGGGTTGCAGCGTTTGGAATACGTAAGCTTATAAATGCTCTATTAAAATTATTGTTTCACTTAAAAACAAGTCAATTTTGGAATATACAATATTAGGTCATACTTTTTAGCGTATACTGAAATTATTGCACTAATAATATATATCATTAGAAAAGCCAGATAGATCCTTCAAAAAGCAAATTTTCGGAAAAAGAATGAGAACTGAATAGAGAGAAAATTCAAAATCAAATTAAAATGTAAAATTAATTTAAAAAATACATTTAAAAATAAACAAGAAGCATTTAATAGATTATACTGCACTGTGATTTCTTAGATACGATTTTATTTCCATGATAAATTAATTGCTATTTATCTTGAAGATAATATTGCTCTTCCACTTGTAGCTGCTACTCAGTGTTGCCAATGCTGGGAGCATCTTCCTTATACGGTACATTCTTATTTAAATTGGTCAGTTGATGTCCCAACACTGCTGACTCAACATGACTTATCTCAGTGGGAGATTCTTCGAAGCAGATATGGGAGTAAATGATGATATATCACATAAATATTACACAAGCTGAATAATGTTTTTAATGTACAGTACGAGCTAGAAAAAACCAGTGACCAGGAAGTTATTGCCCCATACTACTTTTTAAATTGTTAATTTCTTTTAATACAAATTAGATAAAAAAAATAAATAAATAAATAAAAAAATAAAACAAGGGTTCTAGTTAAAAAACATGTAATTTCAACTGTGACAAAATGTCAGCTTTATTTTCTTCTAATTCTAGTCTTAATTGCTTATTTAAATGTATTCTTTCTTTCACTATTTAACTTTATGCTTTTTTGTTGTCAGAATGAAAACAATTTTGCTGCTGCTCGTTTGCCTCACTGCAACTCTGCAGCTTTGCTCAAGCAAAACTGTTAACGAGCTTGAGACATCATCGAAGGAAGACTTTCAAAAATATCTGCTATGGGGTCACGCACTTGCCAATAGCAGGCATAATCTTATTCTAGGAAGCAAACAACCTGGAGACTGGTTAGTTAGTATAGATAAAATCCGGTACTAAATGAGATTTTTGTTTCAGATACATTCTAATAATGGAAAAACTCTTAGGCTAGGCGCACACTTGCAAAAAAAAGTCCGCAGACTGTCTTCGGGCTGTCTGCGGAGAATGTCTCCCAGTGCAAAAGACGACCGGAGATACACACAGGACAGTTTTGACAGTTTTGTTTCGGATAGTTTTGTCGCTGCACCCTCGCACACTAGAGACAAAACCAAAACAGTCTGCAGACTGTCTTCGGACTGTCTGCCCCGGTGCAAACTATTGTCGCTAGCGACAAAAATGTCGCCGGTGACAAAACTTTTGTACCGGGGTAGACAGCCAACAGACAGTCTGCAGACTGTTTTGCCCTCAGTGTGCACACTTCCATGTTATTCGATTGCCTAGGTCGAGTGAAAGACAGTTTGCGGACAATAAAGTCGACGGCTGTCTCTTAGGCTCGACGACACCTTTGTCTTTCATCTGTCTTTGTCTCCGGTGTGCGCACCCCCATATATTTTATAAGGCCTTGAGGTAGCGACAAAACTGTCTGCGGGCAAAAAGTCGCTAGTGTGCGCCTAGCCTTACTGTTTTTTTGTTTACATTTCAGACTGTTCTCAGTTGTTTACATCTCAGACTGGTTTATTTCTGATACAGCCGTTATCAATAATAAGCTTTTTTGTAATCATTAAAAACATTTTATTTTTTTTAGGTTATTAAACATGAAAGTTATCCAGAAAAGCGCATCTTGGATCCCATTTGTGACAGAATCTGCTAAATACAACTACTCNCATAAACAGAATGAATTTTGAAAAATGTTTGGTGTGCTGGAGTTTTGTGGACATGTAAGGTAATGCTGCCCGGGCTGCCGAAAAGTCTATGCATGTGAAACGTCAGCCTTATCGGTCAAACTTCGCTCCGTTACCAGTTTATTCTAAGCGACGTTTGAGGTTGCAACTGTTATTCACGAAGTTCTTTTGTGGCTGTACAAATGTTTTCCTTGTCACGCAAGTAAAATCTTAAGGATTACATCTTCCGTTACAAGATCTATGCATGTGGAGATGTACAGCATCCGTTACAAGATCTATGCATGTGGAGATGTACAGCATCCGTTACAAGATCTATGCATGTGGAGATGTACAGCATCCGTTACAAGATCTATGCATGTGGAGATGTACAGCATCCGTTACAAGATCTATGCATGTGGAGATGTACAGCATCCGTTACAAGATCTATGCATGTGGAGATGTACAGCATCCGTTACAAGATCTATGCATGTGGACGCGTGTCAGCCTTATCCGTCAAACTTCGCTCCGCTGCCACTTTATTCTAGGCGACCTTTGAGGTTGCAACTGTTATTTTGGTCTGTGTAGTGCCGAAAGAAAATGACTGACTATATAAACCGGACTCGTGACTAATTCACGGAGTTCTTTTGTGACTGTACAAATGTTTTCCTTGTCACTCACAAGTAAAATCTTAAGGATTACAGCATCCGTTACAAGATAAACCAGGTATACGCCACTTTGGTTAATAAGTACCAGAAAGGGGGCCATCCAGAACAACTTGTAGACTTTGTTTTGTTTTCAATTTGTTCTCATGTTTTGAGTCATAATGCAACTGCCTTCATTAAAAGTTCATCCTCCTAACGATTTTGGAACGACTGAGCGAAAGATTGAATAGTATGACCGTGTGATTTGTGTCAGTCCAAGCATGAACACATCAACAATTTTTCAGATCATTAAATTTTGTTGCATCCCTGATAAATTAAGGCTTTTAAGATTGCTATAGCAATTAAAAATATCTTTAACATGAATACTTAAACTATAACATTTATATCTGAGAAGATAATTTTTTCTTTCAAAATATTGCCAACTTTTGTTTCATCGTTTCTTTAAATCAAAATAATATATAAAAAAAAGTATTACGTTCTCATAGCAACCATTGTTTCATATACAAAGCCTAATATTAATAAAATATTTTTTTTTTTTTTAGGTATATTAAAACTAATAAGTGTAAATAAATTCGAGTGAACCAATTAGTGATAAACATTATTCAAGAGTTTGAAGAATAAATTAATCGGTTTTTTTTTTTTTTTTAAAATTTGTATTAATGGCTAATTGCCTTTTTTAATATAATAATTTTAATTAATCATCTTCCTTGTTGATAAGATAATAAGTGATTTTAAATTCATAAGAGATTTTGGTAGTGGAAATTGATTATTAAGTTATATACCGTTAAAGTGTAAAATAACTAATACTTTACTACGAGGTAAGTTTATTCAATTTTTTCTCAGCATATATTTTTAAAGATTTGTATATTTTTAAGATCCTTTGATTTTGTGAATGGTGAAAATATTTTTATCCAATGATAATGATGACCCCCAATCATTAGAATAAGAAAAATAAATGAATCATCCACTACTTATTCATTATTTTAGTAATTACTTAATTTTTTTAATAGTTACTTTAAATTTATTTTGTTGTAACACCCTATCAAATTTGTTTATAACATAGATTTCGTCAATAAAGTCTATACTAAATAAAAAATCATCAAAAATAATTTTGAGCCAGCTTTGAGACCTGTTTGTGGGAAAAATTAAAGTATAAAGTCTATACTAAATAAAAAATCATCAAAAATAATTTTGAGCCAGCTTTGAGACCTGTTTGTGGGAAAAGTTTGTAGAATCAATATTTCTACCTAATGATCAATGATGATATTAAAAATCCTTAATATTATATGCAAATTATGAAGCTACAGCAAAAATAAGTATTTATATTTCATGGAAAAAATTAAAGATGTAATAAATTAGTTTATTATTATAAAATGAAAATGAAATAGTTCGATGAGAGAAAAAAACTTAACATTCTTTAAATTGAAAGAGTTTTTTATTTGAAAAACTTATATTATAACCGCTAGAATGTAAAATTTTATTAGGGATTATGGATATACAATCACTATGTTTAATTTATACAAGGTGGCCCAAAAGTCTCCCCCCCCCCTCNTCTGTGTCTGGACACCCCATCCAGCCCCACAATCTAAAAGAACTATCTGTTCCTCATTATTCCTTTTACACTTAATTTTCATAAGATTTTGAAAATATTCTTAGGGTTGAGACAAAGTCCTGATACTGAATGAAATCGAAGGTAAGCAATAGAAGAAAAATCAATTGTTATCTTCTTTTGGAGTCGAGATTGTGGAACGAGTTTGGCAAAAGGGATTCGGTGTAATCTAATATTTGGCAGCAAACAGGGTAATCTCTTCATCTTGCAGAATGCTTTCCTTTACCAGGTTATCCCTCAAAATACCTAATTCTCTAAACTGGCCTCGGGTATTTTCATTGGAATTCTCGGCATCTCAACCCGAGAAAATAAGAAAATTCTAAATCGACATCTAGTCTCTTAAACCTCCTCAATCATCGATCAACATTTACCTTAATATTCATGCTGCAAACCACAGGACATAATATTCACTTAAAACTCAATTTATCTTATAGAATCCTAAAGATAAAAAAAATAAATAAATAAATAAAAAAAAAAAACAAGGGTTCTAGTTAATAAACGTTGCAAATTCATTGAATATATATTAATTAAAAAATAGAGGGGAGTAACTGAAGAAGGCGTACAAAATGTTCTTCTTTAGACTGTTACTCCTCATAAAAAACCGAAATGTGATATTCCTTTATCCCGTAGTACATTAGGCAAAACACGCCTTTTTCTTATTGGTTGTTTAGTCAATGTCATTTATAATCTAAAATAACATAGGGGAGTAACAATCTAAAGAAGAGTCAATTTGTGGATACAAAAATCCTGAAAAAAATACATATGTGTCCTAGGGTTTTGTCGATACTGGGGTTGTAAAAAAGGTTGAAGATGTAAAAGAATTTTGGAAATTTATGCTTGAGAACAATAATAATTCTGACGTTTTCGCTGAACACAATTTGAATTCATTGCTGTTTAATTATTTTGCCTCAAAGGGTATTTACCCTTTTATTTATTTATTTTTCTTTTTTTTTCTTTTTTGGATTAACCGAGTTCACTTTGCGTTCCCTGTATTTATTATTTGTAAAACATAGTCTGACAATTAGTGTGGCGCATAGCTTCCCGTGCTACAACCCTAATTATTAAATCTGACAAAATTGTTCATTTTTTGCCAGAATAAAAGTCTCAATTTAGCAAAATGGATGTAATGGGTACAGATGGTTAAAATTATATTATGGGACCATATGTGGGCTGTATTCGAAAACCATCCGAATTTCTAATAAATTAGATAAGTAGTAGAGAAGACCAATTCAGATTCGATTACTTGATTAATCGTTTGCCTTAAATCGATTATTTAACTCGATTAGTATTAATATGATTAGTCTATTAAATCGATTCTTTCCATTCAATTCTTTCCATTAGATTTGTGAGATATTACTTTGTTTCTTTTACGAGTATTTTTTTTAGAGATATCGGTTATCGGTGTTAATATAAAAACTTTGTAAGTATGTGGAAGTGAACCCAATGGGCGCAAATTGTTGAAACATGTAGAGACCAACATTGACTAATTACGACCAACCACCCAAATTTAATTAAAATTGAACAGATAATCTTGTGACACAGATGATCTGAGGGTCATTTTAGTTAGTTGTTTATAATTCTGTTTTCAAATATTGTTTTAAAATTAAAAAAAAAAAAAAAAAAAAAAAAAAAAAAAAAAAAA
>KZ651204.1:226417-243592 GCA_001010745.2 Gerris buenoi
TTTCATTTTCCCCGCCATTTTGTCAAAAAATTAATAATCCCCCCCCCCCCCCACCCTTCCTCCCATTACTAATTTTGAAGTGGGGTATCAAATGAAAGGTATTGAAGAGTAGTTTACAAATATATATATATCACTTACGATTAGTGTTTCATTTTCGGCGCCCTTTTGTCAAAAAACATCGACTTTTTCGTTCGGGAAATAGTGCCCCCATTGGGGGTGTCCCTCGCCCTGCCCGTCCGCGATTCATAGATGCAGTTCAGAGTATCATGGCACAGGATCGAACCCACGACCTCGAGTCGCCTCCACTTGATAGCTGAGCGTGCGGCTTAAACCCCTCGGTTACGCCGCGCAAGAACTATGTAAAGAACTATGTATTACAATAAATAAAGTAGAAGCCCTCTTATTCGGTCTAGTAGCAACCATCAATATATTAAGGTGGCCACTCAGCAGGTGGTTAATTTTTTTATGTTGGTTTTGAAACTTTTTATTTTTTGTATGTATAAAAGACAATAGGACCGTTCCCCACCGTTTTTTTTTAATTGTCTGTAGACACCTCCTATTTGTCGCAAATTTGTAAAAATTGGACATATTGCTGTGTACTGTAGCGTTATTAGTCAAGGAGATAGCATGCAAAAAAGTGTCTGTCTAACATCAAGCTAGAACTTTGAGTGCCTTTTTGCTTTTTGGTGCCTTTTAAGAATTTGTGGTCGGACAAGTTCGTCTGTGGGACATTGCTTTGCAATAGGCATTTGAAAAAAAACAATCCGGATAAAGAGGGGCCATGTCGCGCCCTTTTTGGTGGACAATGCGATTTTCATGATCCTGAGTAAGTTTATGGTAGTCTGTCACTCAATAGGAGACCACTTTGATTTGGAGTAATATTTGACTAACTAGTCTATTAAGTGACGAACTATCATCAACTTGATTTATGGTCTACTAACTAATTTGTCCACTAAAAAAGAAGAGACATGACCGCTCTCCGCCGGTTTGTTTCTTTCAAATGCCTATTGCCAAGTTAAAAGTCCCGCAGACGCACTTAGTCAACCACATATTCTTAAAAATCATCAAACCATTTACTTTTACACAAAATTCTAGCTTGTTAGTCGGGCACTTTTTTGCACGCTGTCTCCTGGACTATTTATAGGTTCTCTCTGTTTTCATTTTTTGGTACAAAAACAATTTGGTCATACAGCGATTGGTTTGGTCTCAAGATGACCTGTTAAGAGTGCTTATATTAGGTAGGTAGGTATATTAGGTTGACAAAGAGTACTAGGGTCTGCCGCTTAACCTATTACATACTTTAGCTTGGTACGGTTTCAAGAAATGATTATTGAAGCGAGCATAGCGAGCTTCCTTCATTCAACGAAATATGCACCATGTCTGTGTCTATTTTGTGACGATAACTAGAGTAAAAGTTGACCGATTTTGGTGAAATTTAGTACACAAGGTCATTTTACCAATGCCCAGGACGCGAGTTCGTTGGTCAACGTTATTTACACGTAACGCCGCGCGAATATTGTAAATGGAAATATTTTAAGGCGGGAAACTATTCGATGAAATACAATTTTTTGTAAAACTAACAGCGACTGCTATGAAGTGTTAAGCGGTTAGATTGTTAGATAGCGGAAAAACAAAGTTTTCACCAATATGTTACGTTCTAATGTAATGATTTTAATGAAACTTCTCTTAAATCATTATAATGTAATATTGAAACAAGCATGTAAAATTTCAACCTGATGCAAGCAGACATTTTTCTGTAATTACTTAATACATTTTATAATAGTTTAAATGGAGATGGCGGGAACGTGATGGTTGGAACAGTCCAGTTCCCTCATTACACGGCTCTTTTCAGAAATCATCATCTTTAACTATCAGCTCATCATAATTAACTATTTTCTTAATATTAAATATATATTGCATTACCCTCGCTTCAATTTCCTTATTCTATCCACCATCATTAGATTATTATTATTTTTATGTTGGAATTTTTTTCTCCTTACTTTCAAGCAGAAGGTCTTGTATTTTATTTTATTTAGTGTATTGTTTCAGTTATATTTTACTTTTTTATTTTCAATTCATAATTTTATAATTACTAAAAAGGTCATTAAGTTTTCATTATTATTATTACATTTTACAGTCCAAGTATGACAATCCCTGCCTATAAGCAACTGTGCTCATGCAGTGTGCAGTGAATGCTTCATAGAATTCCGTTTTAATATTTTTATGTACTTCAAGTTCAATAAAATGATGTTAAACAAAAAAAAAAATTTAAAGAGCCACGCGATGCCTAGTTATAAGTGCTACAATTATTATGATTTACGTATGTTTGATAACGAGACTTATCTCTGAAAAAATGATTAAGGTTTAATGTTTACTAATGTTGTTTTTAAGACGAATCAATACATAAGGATAATGTTCCACATGTTTCGGTGACGTATTAGAAGTTGAATATAGGTAAAGTGTATTATTTTTTATTTATTGATATTTATCTTTTGAGTGACCTTTTAAACAAACACTTCTTTTGATTAATTTTAACTAATTGCATTTCAATTATTTATATAATTAATTTGTTTTCATTAATTTAATGGTTTTCCATAAGATCTGATTTCGGATTGATAAGATAGTGTTTCTAATAAATTGGTGGTCAATTTCCGTGGCAATCAGCAGTTTGTTGAAAGTCAACGAGCGAAAAAAACAAGAATACGAAAAATGGTAAATTTAAATTATGTTTATATAAATAATTTTTTTAATAGGTGCGCTAACCTGTGGGTAGTCTTCGAAGATAGATTTATTGCGATGTTTGGTTTACTTATGCGTTTTTATTAAATAAATTTAGTTTGTTAATAAGTTCAGTATTATTATTTTTCGTTAATTTTAATTGACTCACGCAGCTTCTATACTGTGTTAGTTATGTAGCGAAGGTTTTCGTGGCCAGTGTCTAATAAATCCAGATTTTATTCTGGAGGAAACCGCGTCAGAAATAGTTTAATTTCCTGGATTCACAAAATCCCTGACGCCTTCTTCTTTTAAAAGATCTAGATTTATGTTTTAGTTTATTAGTTTATAAAAGTTTCTTTCTAATAATATGCAATTATTACTAGCACAAAATAATATAAAAGGTGACAACGTAAATATGTGTCGGTCCAGTGTCATGACACTGGACCCAGGGCTATTATTTTCTGTTCTTGAAAACTATATTGTAACGCATATTATGTTGTCACCTTTTATATTATTTTTTACCAGTAATAATTGTATATTATTACAAATAAACTTTTATAGACTAATAAATAAACAAAAACACAAATCTTTGATGATTTTGTGAATCAAGGAATTTATACAATTTCTGACGCGGTTCCAATTGAAGAAACGTGTGAATTATTCAATTTTTAAGTTTTTGGTAGTTTTCAAACTACGGAAAGTTTAATGTTCAATTTAAATCAAATTATAATTATTATTAACACTGGGAGACAGACTGAGAAAAACTCCAGCGCCGCGACTTGAACCACGGGCCTCCTGTATTTCCAGTACAGACGCTCTTTCCAACTAAGCTACGCAGGAGAATGATTTTTCTCTGCCGTAACCGATAACTAGTCCCCAAATCCAAGCTTTCAATATTCATACACATTTAGCAAGTCAATATTTATGACTTTAGAACTAAACCGAGAATTAACGCTTATGATTATAAAGTACTCAATTAGTACCTGTACCTTGTACGATCAATTCGAAATTCAATTTTTAAGTTTTTAGTAGTTTTCAAACTACGGAAAGTTTAAATTTAAATTTAAATTAAATTATAATCATTATTAACACTGGAAGACAGACAGAGAAAAATAGACTCCAGCGCCGGGATTTAAACCACGGGGCTCCTGTATTGATTTAAAAATGAATTATTAGATACACATGATGAATTATTTCCATGAGACTAACTACTATTCTTTCTCTATTTAGTTCTAATTTATTTATTTATTAGTTGTCATTTATTTTTTCATTTAGTTCTTTAATTATTTATTATTTTGTGACATATCAATCGTAAACTGACGATAAAACTTTAAACTAGTTGTTGCATAAAACTATTAAAGATGTTTTTGTAGATGCATTTGTAAAATTATCATGGAAATTAATTTCAATGATTTCATAAAGTCATAGAGATAATAAAAAAAATAATAATACATATCCTCAGTTTATAACTTACGAACTTGAGGCAATAACTTACCATTTGACTTTAGTAATAAATACACATTTTATAAAGCAATTATAAAATGTGGGGTTAAATAAATAAAACATTAGTTTAATTTATATAAATACATATTTTCAGATGAAAGCGATCCTACTTCTCCTTGTTGCCGTGGTGTCCGTCATTAATGCAGCATCAATACTTGCAGATGAACAATCACACAATCTGACTTTGGGTACCCCTGAACAAGATGATTGGTAATTTATTTATTTATCTCAACAATCCAAATTAGTTTTCTTATTTTTGCTTTTATTTAATAATGAAAATAAATAAAAGGAATCGTTATAATATACTGTTATTATTTATAAGAACGCCTTTGCAAAAATTGTAAATCTAGATGTTTAACATTTTCGATATCAAACTCTTGCCAAATTACTTAATCTTACTAAACTTATACGATTATTATTTTGAAAAATATCTTACCTATTTGGGAATCGAACCAGATATGACTACAATGTAAGGATACGTGATTTCAGGCAAAGTCGAAAGGCTTATCTCCTAATTGAATGTGGTTAAGGTTTTTTGTTCATGGATCATACACACTGAAAGTTCCAAGCATGCCCCATTCGAAATCGGAGACATAATAAATATTTGTTCTTCAGAACGATCCTATAGCTTCCGTTACCTTCAGTAAGCTCCAAACGGTTTAAGAATAATTTTAAGAATCACACCACTTATGCCTACTGCCTACAATCCATAAACTAAGATTACAATGTAAGAGATCATCGAACTAAACAAGACATAATACTAGTTAGTACTACTAGTTAGTAGTTTCCGTAATTTAATACTGATTCAAAGACAAATAAAGAAGTTTAATAGTATTGGAAATACCAGATTTCAATCCTTCTAAACTAATAACGCTTTCAAGACTAAAGATTATTAAACTGCAAAATATAAAAATTCCTGGGAGTAGATTTAAAAGGGTAATCAGCATATCTATATATATAAAATCCAAATACCACTCACTGACACATCACGATTTTTCTGAAACCACTGGACCTACGACCATGAAATTTTGTAGGTGTGTTCCTCTTACCTCCTGGGTGCTCGCTAAGAAATATTTTTAAAATCCGCCATCTTGATTCAAGATGGCGGCCATTTATATACAAAATTCGGCAAGACGATATCTCGGGAACCAATTGTACTAGAACCTTGAAATTTAGAAGTTGGCTTCCTTGTATGAAATTAGTAACTTTTGATAAATAGTTTACCAATCGGGCATTTAGATTCAAGATGGCGGCCAAACATATATAAAAGTCAACGTATGTGTGCCTGTTTTGCAAATCTACAGTTTTAGTCCGATCTCGATAAAAATTTGCACACTTGACCTTTAAAGCAAGGAGAAAATCACTGTCTACATGAATATTCAAAAATTTAATTTTGGTACACAGGGGTACGGGGTACAAATGTCAAAGTAATGAATACCCTTCATGATGCATATCGTTGAAAAGCTCTTTTAGAGGACAGTAATTGTTGTTATGTACAGTTTTATCATATTTTCACTTAGGAGGGGGGTAAAATTGAAAAATATAGCTATATCTTATATAAAAAGAAGAGTATCCGTATGAGGGTATGTCTTTTATCCTAATTTGATGAATATTTACACACTTTTTCTTCAAAACAAGGTGAAGGTCACTGCCTACATGAGATTACGAAATTAAAATTTTGGTACACAGGGGTACGGGGTACAAGTAATGAATACCCTTCATCTTCATGATGCATATCGTTGAAATGCTCTTTAAGAGTACAGTAATTGTTGTTATGCACAGTTTTGTCATATTTTCATTTAGGAGGGGGGTAAATTTAGGATATTTGCAAATTATCTTATCAAAGAGGAGGGGAATATAAGTAGGAGGAGTCGAATCTAGATATTCTCGCATAGTAAAATAATTAATTTTTATGCTTTCCTGGTAGTTTATAAACTTATCAAATAAATATAAAACACTCCGTAGCGAAGCACGGGTATCCAGCTAGTGTGTATATAAAGTAAAAGAGATTTAATTACACTATATGTACAATGTGTACACATATATAGTGCACCTGAGGTGTAAATGACATACAATTTTGAATTTGAGCTTCTGAGTATCTGCCCTGCATATTCTTAGTAATAAGTTGAAAAAAAAAAAAATCCAATTAATTGATTTTACAGGGGTTTTTTTTACGATGAGTTTTCAAAAATTGTCAAGAGTTTTTGAAGTATCTTGAATTTAACATCTTTGATGAAGTATCTTATGAATATTAGGTGAAGTATCTTAGATTTAAACAATATCAAAAATTTTTACTTACAAAGCTTGGCAATAGGCATTTGAAAAAACAAGCCGGTGGAGAGCGGCCTATTCCATCCATTATGGTGGACAATTTTTGTTTTTTTCATGATCTCGAGTACAGAATTAGTCGGTATACCAAAAATCAAGTCACTTAAGAGGTGACCACTTTGATTTTAATAACTAAGCTATCAAGACAACCTAATATCAAATTTATTTTTGGCCTACTAACTAATTTTGTACTCAGGAATATTTAAATCACATTGTTCATCAAAATAGGTGGGACATAGCTGCTCTCCAACACTTAGTTTTTTTTCAAATGCCTATTGCCAAGCTATGTCACGCTGACGAACTTATCCGACCACATATTCTTAAAAAGCATCAAAGAATAATTTTTATACTCAAACTTCTATCTTGAAGTTAGTCAGACGTCAGACACTTTTTTGCACGCTATCTCCTAGACTAGAAATCACAAGGTACAAGTTTCTAATTATAAATATTATTTGATTGTGCTGCCAGGAACCATTACACTTCTCTCAGCACGTATTTTCTTAGTACCTAACAATTTTTGTGACTTAATAGGGGTACCTTATTATTGGCAATTTTTGAAATTTCATCATCATGACTACACCCTATGCATTAATTAATTGGACTAATTTCTTTTTTTCATTTTCACCCAACGCCAACATGCACTCAATCCATGGACACTGTATATTTACTTTTCATAAACCCAAAGGTAATGAATTTCTATAAACACAATCTGACTTTGATTAGTAAGCTTCTTCAATAAGGTTGACATTGCACATCCACATCTGCATAGATATGTATTTAAGTATTTATAATTATTATAAGATTGTTTTTAAAGGTTATAATACTTCGAATTGAACCCATAATAATGATTGTTTTGATGTATCGTAACTACCTTATTTTCGATTTTAGGATTCTATGGAGCAGAGAAGTGATTGAAAAGGGTAGCTGGTTGCCATGGTCCACAGTAGAAACCTCATTTGATTACATTGTACCTACTTTGCCATCTGATTCTCAAATAACGATCACTGCAGTTCAAGCTTTAAACCAGGGTTCAACAAAGGGAGGCTACGTCAAGCTTGTATCGGGTGGTTTAAACAGCGACCATGTATCTCTAAAATTCACTTCGCAAAAGTGGTGGAGAGGTATTGACTTCCTCGTAGTTGTCTATGGAAAAGTCCCATCATGAGCTCAGAAAAGTTAATCCACGATATCATATTGATTTTGATTTCAATTTGTATATAAAATTGTTTAAATAATTTATGAATTAATTATTCTTTTATATTTGTGTTTAATAAAATTTATTATTGGGTGTATATGACCTAGTTGTCTGACACCCTAACAAAGCAATAAATAAATAAATAAAATTTATTATTATGTCTAATTCTAAAAAATATATTATTTAAATTAATTTGAAGTAATCTTAAAAATACTCTGCCAATTAATGTGGCACATAGCTTCCTCGCAAAGAAAAGACCAAATTCAGAAAAATACCATAAATATCAAAAAGTTGAAACCGCGCGGCACTGTTCCAGTAAATATTTAATGAAGTCGGAGAAATTTAAACATTTGTTGAAGAAACAAAGCACCAAAAGTTAGCGCATCTATAATTTATTTAATAAACAAACATAAAACTGCAACCAAATCGTAGAAACCTCTGTATAAACAGGTTTTTTTTTTTTTACCCCCCCCCCTCAAAACTAAAAATAACACAACATAGAATATAACAAAAAATTATCTACGACGCAAGAGCTTTTTAACGATATACATCACACTATAAAAGATTAACTTTAACATTTGTACCCCTGTACTCTAAAGGTACCAAAATTATATTTTTAAAAAACAAACAATACAAAAGGGCATTAATTTAACTAATAAATACTTAGAAATAAAAAACCTAATATCAAAAAAGTATTTAAACCCATTAACCTACAACAAAATTATAAATCGGTACAAAAGTACATGCACAACATTTTTAAAAAATCAACAAATAAAATAGCTTTAATGTACATATCAAGGCCTTTAAAATGATATACGACACAATATTAAAAACCAAAAAAAGTGGTCACGTGACACGGCGCACGGGAAAAAGTTTACTCTCATGTTCTCAGCAAGTAGGATGAACTAATGAAATAAAATATACTCAATTTAAAGAGCATTAGTGTGAGATTCAATCGCCGCAATCAGAAATAAAATCGGCCAACTATTATAGAATCTATGGCCATTCAAAGACAAAAATGGAAAAAAATAAAACCAAAAAATAACAAAATTATCACCATCTAAGGTACAACCGATGATGATTCGACAAAAACTCATAGGACTAAAGTTGTAGATCTTTTAAAATCAGTTACCACTTGTGTTATCCATTTTCTAGTACGACTTACCGTTTAGCTGCAATAAGCCCTCAAACCAGCTTAAAAATCAAGTCGGCCATTTTTATTTTTTTAAGGGTGGAAGGAGGGGGAAAAGTGAACTTTTTATAATTATTTTGGTTCACAATGTGGACGTTGCGCGTCGAATGGCGCAAACCGCAAGTCTCTAGCTCTTCTGGAAGTGGGTAAACATTAATGTCAGTCAGTGAGTCAGTGAGCCATGCGGCTTTGTAGTATAAGACATATTAATTTAGTACGATTTGAAGTGCGCAGAAGGTTGAAATTAGGCAGGTGCTATCTGCAGGCTACTTTCGACAAACCATAAAAATTTCATAAAAATCAGATGATTACTTTTAAAGATATGGCTGAAAATAAATGTATGTTTGTGTGCATGTGGAAGATAAACAAATAAGCGCAGAAGGTTGAAACTTATATGGGACCAACAATGGGCTAAGTATGACCTACCACCCAAATTTCATTAAAATTGGACGTGTAGTTTTTAAGATATGGTGGTTCGCAAAAATTGACGACAGACCGACAGACAGACACGGAACCAAAAATGTTCCCTGATGTCTGAAACGGATTTCTGTCTTGGAATTTTTGAAATCGGAGACCTAAAATTTTTTCGTTCTTCAGAACGATCACATAGCTTCCGTTACCTTCGGTAAGCTCAGAAGCAAAATTTAATTCTTCAGCATTATTACATAGGCTGAAGAATTAAATTTTATATTGTTTTTATGTTGTTGTCCCCAAAATAATATTTTATTAAAATGAAACATTATCTATTTTGGGTTTTAGTCCCGTTCGACTGCTTATTAGGTCATTATTTATTATCTATTATTTATTTTACTCTCTAGTACATTTCAACACCATACAGCTAAATTTAGAAATGACAGCTGTGACTATTCGGTGGTACATTGTTCTACGTAATGTATTAATAGTATCAATAAATCGATTAGCTCCTTCCTGAGTCTGAGATAAGATAAAATTATACCAGAGAGAATTCTTATCGTGATATCTATGAGTTATCAATTAAACGTTTTATTTGTTTCGGTAAATATAGCAACAAGAACTTTAGGGAATGAGTTTCTAGGTGGCAGTCATATGCGTATGTATTTATTTAATAAACAAACATAAAACTGCAACCAAATCGTAGAAACTTCTGTATAACTTAGTTTTTTTTCAAATGCCTATTGCCAAGCTATGTCACGCTGACGAACTTATCCGACCACATATTCTTAAAAGGCATCAAAGAATAATTTTTATACTCAAACTTCTATCTTGAAGTTAGTCAGACGTCAGACACTTTTTTGCACGCTATCTCCTAGACTAGAAATCACAAGGTACAAGTTTCTAATTATAAATATTATTTGATTGTGCTGCCAGGAACCATTACACTTCTCTCAGCACGTATTTTCTTAGTACCTAACAATTTTTGTGACTTAATAGGGGTACCTTATTATTGGCAATTTTTGAAATTTCATCATCATGACTACACCCTATGCATTAATTAATTGGACTAATTTCTTTTTTTCATTTTCACCCAACGCCAACATGCACTCAATCCATGGACACTGTATATTTACTTTTCATAAACCCAAAGGTAATGAATTTCTATAAACACAATCTGACTTTGATTAGTAAGCTTCTTCAATAAGGTTGACATTGCACATCCACATCTGCATAGATATGTATTTAAGTATTTATAATNAATAAAAAATAACTTAAATAAAAAAGATTTTAAATTACTCAGCTCATCCTATAAGTTCGAAGTATTATATTATCTTCCTTTTAAATGATATTTTATTCTTATTATTTCTCCCTCCTTTTGTCATCTAGCTCTCAACCAATTACATATTTTATTTTATTCACAACCTTTTTTCTAATTTCTAATATATCTTTTATCATTTATAAAATCGATATGAGTCCCGATGGCGCACTTAGATATGAATTGTTATTGCTAAGCTAAGGCAACCACATTTAGTCCAATAAAAATAAATGCTCGTTTTGATTTTTTAGTCATCAAATAGATATAATAAATTTTCTATGTAATTTACCTTATCTTTGATTTTTTTCTAAATATAAAACTCAAATCTTTACCTCGCTCGTCTTCAAAAATCTATTTTCACATCGCACCTCCTTGGAAGCTCACTCAACCTTTTTAGTTACATGTTACGTGTTTTAGTTTTGTATTACTTTTTTTGTAATTGCACAAAGCATATCAAAACAATAGTAACTGTTATACCAGTTTTCCGTAGAAATAAGAAAACATTTAAGAGTTTTGGTTTGGCATTTAAAGGAAATTTTAAAAATTTCATTTTAGAAGTACCCAATTTAAAAGTATACATTTTTTTATTTGATGTAGAGAGTACGTCGGGCTGCAACCAAAGCTACACCTGAAACAACAAAGAGTAAAATTAATAATATAGTTATTGCCCAGATTATTTATAATATATAGCATTACGAAAATTATAATAAAGTTTCAAAAATTATTTTAAAACAAGAAACAATATTTACGGGTTAAAGCCTCCGGGGTAAATAATAAATGTGGTAGTGGTGGTGACTGTGGTTACTTTTCTTGTAGGTCGCCTAGTTGTAGTTGTAGTTGAAGGGGTAGTTGGAGGAGTAGGAGGTCTCGTTGTTGTCGTTGTCGTTGTAGTAGTTGTAGGTGGAAGAGTTGTAGTAGGAGGTGGGGTTGGAGGAGCTGTAGTAGTTGTAGGTGGAAGAGTTGTAGTAGGAGGTGGGGTTGGAGGAGCTGTAGTAGTTGTAGGTGGCATTGTTGGAGGTGGTGTTGGCCTTGTAGTTGTGGTGGTTGGAGTAGTGGTAGTTGGTGTAGTGGTAGTTGGAGTAGTGGTAGTAGGAGGCATGGTCGGAGGTGGCGTCGGGGGTCTTGTAGTGGTTGTGGTAGGCGGCTGAGTTGTTGGTGGAGGAGTTACATTAGTAAAATTTGTGATGATTGCACAACCAAAGCAGGCTGGACAAAATTGGCATTGGTTAAAGCAAACCGGACAAAATGGACACTGATTGCAAGGACAGTTGGTGTTTATGGCGCAAGGAATTGGCTGACCTCCAGGAAAATTGGGATATTGGGGGAACTGTGGTGGATGCGGGTACTGTGGTGGGTGCGGGTACGTGGGAAATTGTGGGTAGGGAATTTGAGGATGAGGAAGATACGGATATTGCCCGAACGAGTAACCTGGCTGAACAATAACTCCTTGTTGCTGAAGTTGTGTCCTTCTTACCTATATAAAGAAAACAAAATTAATTTGTTTATTTGTGTGATTTCTAGTAGATGTATGGTGCAGCTTTATAATATTTTTTATATTAATCTTAATAAAGCTTCAATTTAGAACTGTGGGACCAATTAAATTACGAACTAATTTAGGAAATGAATTTAATCTGAGCATTTTTTGGAACGAAGTTCCTTATGGGACGGTGAAGAATTCTTCTTTAAAAAAAAAAATATNATGCATACAAATACGAAAAAAAATCACTTTCTACGCATCTAAACAGAGATAAAGTGTTCATATTTCATATCAATCGTAGATAAAATAATTTTTTATACGAAGAAATAAATAATCCTCCACCACAAAAATCTTAAAAATTCATTATCTTCCGGACGGATTGGAATAGACTCTTTGAAGTAGTTTTATTACGTTTGGACAATAAAAAGTCCAGTCATGCACCATGACTTAATGAGCGAAATTTCAAAGTAATCTGCGTATTATTGGCTTATGATAATATAGAAAAATTTTGGTTTAGCATTTGGATGGGTGAAAAAAAAATGTTAGGGTACATACGGGTACGGGGTACAAAAGGCAAAATAGTATTTACCCTTCAAGATGCACATCTTTGGAAAGCTCTTTAAGAGTACAGTAATTGTTGTTATGTACAATTTTATCATATTTTCATTTAAAAGGGGGGTAAAATGGAAAAAAAACAAGGTTTATGCAATTTTTGACCCTAAATGGTCAAAATTTGACCCCTAAATGAATTCCAAAAATTCTGGCCTACGAACTCATACCTTTCTTTTGATATAATTTAAAATTTGTTTGAAATTTTTAAGTGCATCCTAAGAGGATATATCGTCTGGAGTGACACATATATACATATATATATACATACATAAAAAAAGTGTTAAATTTTAGGAATCGATTCAGAATGGTCTGAAACGGATTTCCAGGAAAAAGTTTTCCAAAAATTTTGAAGCCATTGCAATTGCTTAATTTTCTTCCAAAATTCGCTTAAAGGCGTTTGTTTGACATTCAAATTTTTAAATTGCCGCCATCTAGATACGGTTTGGCCGATTTAGCTGCTTAACGAAGTCCCCTTATTTCTTAAATTGCATACAGACACTTGGTGTATGTTGAAAGCATATACTTGGCTAATTTACTTTTATTTACATAAGTTTTCATGTTGGAATTTTTCATATAATTTTTTATAAAATTAATAATATAAATTAATTCAATTATACATCAGTGGGTTTATATTAGTATTACTGAGATTTAATTTCTTTTTATTGAAATTTATACATTATATTTTAAAAACTTTCCTTAACAGACAGGCCTATATATTTATGTTTATGTAATAGTATAATGTAAATAGTTGTTAGTTTAACATCTTTAATAGAATTTTTATTTTCTGTTTTGCAACTTACTATGTGTAGAATAAGAATGATGAAAATATGAACGTGAATTAAGTGAATACTCATTTTAATTTCACACAGCTGTTTAGCTTCACTGATGTACACAAACTAACTCTCCACAGATTCATCTCCCCGTCAGGGTCAGACATTACGATTATTATCTATGTATATGAAGGTATGATCAAGTTCATTTAGCTTTGTGACAATAGGGTCAATGGGTTGACAGAGTAATAACAGGTGCCTAAACATCATTGTACGTACAAGGTAATGACATTGTCACTGACAATCACACCTTGTTTATTTCATTATAAAAATATGTCGCCATCTAAAATCACTTGATTTTTATATTTCTAGATTGTTTAATAATTAGCTTACATGTGTGTATTAAATCATAATGAGTCATACTGCTTTCAAGGATACATTCATTTATATAAAATCATTTGGGGCTTTACGTTCGTTTATTAGGTACTTCCTTTCAGCGACATTAAATGTTAGTTTTCCTTCGTTTTAATGTTTATGCTTCTGTTTTCTGTTTCTTTCTATTGTCTATTTTGGATGGATGTCTTGAGAATTAGTAGGTTTTTTTTTTAGTGATTTTTTAAATGGACTAAATATGACGGAGCCTTTTTATAAACGGAAAAAGTCTGCCAATTATTATCAATGGACAAGGACAAACTTTGGCATATCATATACATTTTATCGAAATCGAACTAGTGGTTTTTAAAATATATGTGCGTTCCCAAAATTGTTGCTGGCAGAAATAATGAGAAAAATTTCGTCTTAATGTCTGAAACGCTTCTTTGGTGTTAAATTTGTCAATTTAGACTAAGCAAAAATTGTATTGCTATCTAGAATGATCACAATGTTCGCTTTATTTCCAGTAGGTAAGTTTAGAAACAAAAATGTTAAATTATTATACATATATATTACATGATGAAACACCGTGTGGAGTACCCAAAATAATTTTCAAAAACCGCATTATTATAGAACTTTAATATGGAAAGACCATCTGTAACCTATAATCTAGATAGAAAATAACTATAACCTAAATAAAATAATTTATATCACCATACGAGTACATTAAGAGAGTGTTACAGTTCTACCATTGATAAAACTTTGTCAAGCTGGTTAATTATAGTTTTATTATTTAATAAATACAATCTTTAACATAATTCAATTCAGGTTATTCAATATAAGAATAAGTTAGCCTCAGTTAGTGGCGACATAGACATAGACTAAGGTTATAGTGACACACTTCGGCACCTGGTTGATGCTACTTGCTTCCGCCACCTGTCTTGCGCCACCCGAGTTTTTACTTTTTTCGGCCAGTAGAGAAATGGACCCGGAGGAGATAGCTGTACTTGCTTATCATTATGTTCGTTAAAGAAGGGGAAAAAATACGTGTGGTGTCGCGGGATACCCGGTAGGAACGAAGTTCCTTACATTTTTCATTAAATATAAATTATAAAATCACATAAAATGCTAAAGAAATATAAACTGTTAACTACGATTTATTTTCGATATTTATAAAACCAAGTGACATATAATTTGACATATAACAAAAATAAACTGAACAAGTAACAGGGTTCCATAATAACATTTTTTCCCTCCTTTTTGAAGCTTACGTTTACGCGAGCGTTGCGCGTGAACGCTTGGACGGATAACGTTTTCCAACGTACCCAGCCTGGGCATTGGTAAAATGAACATGTGTACCAAATTTCAACTAACTTCGGTCATCTTTTACTCAAGTTATCGTCATCGGTAGATATTTCGTGACGGTGATTTCATGACGGTTATTTTGTGACGGTGATTTTGGTCGTTTTTTTCGGATTCACTCCCAGGCTCCGAACGTGCCATAAGGAACTTCGTTCCAAAAGGCGTTTTTGGATTCATCTAATAATTTCAGTCAAATAGAATACTAGTTTTTCATACAATGTACCCCTGTATCAAAGAGGATTAACATTTTTTAAATGATTGCCGTATTTCGCGTGGAACTTTCAAGAATTTGCTTAGAATATTAAAAAACAGTTTGGGCCATCAAAAACTCATATTATGAGGGATGCAGTTGGCCCCTAATTTGATTTCCCCTAGATTTGATTGAAGGAGTTCTTATAAAAAAAAAGTTCTGCAAATTCCCTCATTCAAATTGCATGGGTTAAATAGCAGGTGATAAGGAACAAAGCAAACGGATCAAATACATTTTCTAAAGCTTACGCCATTTTGTGTCGTCATTACCACTCATCTCTATTATCCCGAGCCTTGATAACGAATTATATATAGATTTCAAGATTGATACTGATTTGATAATGTCATAAACTTTTTAACGCGATCAATTGCTACTGTCATTTCAAGATACTTTGTGAATCACAGATTATGGTATTCGATCCTATACCAACTCGACTTTGCTTTGTTACTTAAATCTAGTTGATAAATAAATACAGTGTTCATTTACAATAATTTCATGCTATCTTTGTTATAAATAACAAAAACCTTTGCTGAAAACATCTTTTAATTAAGTTCATTTGACAAACTCGTCGATTGGTAGCTGCACTTCATTGACCCTACAGGTAAATTACAGATAGTTTATTCTTTTTTTATGTATTATAAATACTGAGACTTATATTAGTCAGGGTGCCCATAGGCAAAAAAGTAACTTATACATACTCTTTCCAAACCTTTTTGTATGGCTTGTTTAGGACAAGTCTGACACCGTTTTCCTCTGTGACTTTTTTTACCCTAACATTTTGACGCGTCAGACTGGAAAATCGGAAAAAGTTCTGCGTCAGACAATATTAAAATGTTGATTTATAGGGTTCAAATAATGTATCATGAGAAAATCAGCTAGTTATTAATAATTAATTAATATTAGTTCATATTAATTAATATCCATTATTATTAATTAAAATTAATAAATAACTGGCTGATTGTCTCAAGAGATTATGAATTTCTAGTCAGGGTGCCCATAGGCAAAAAAGTTGATTTATAGGGTTCAAATAAAGGATCATGAGAAAATCAGCTAGTTATTAATAATTAATTAATATTAGTTCATATTAATTAATATCCATTATTATTAATTAAAATTAATTAATAACTGGCTGATTGTCTCAAGATACATTATTTGAACCCTATAAATCAACATTTTAATATTGTCTGACGCAGAACTTTTTCCGATTTTCCAGTCTGATGCGTCAAAGTTTTAGGGTTCAAATAAAAAAAATAAAAAAACGCCACAAAACTAAAAAAGTCACAGAGGAAAACGGTGTCAGACTTGGCCTAAACAAGCCATAAAAAAAGGTTTGGAAAGAGTATGTATAAGTTACATTTTTGCCTATAGGCACCCTGACTATATCTTGACCTCTTTTTGGATATTAATCCTTAATATCATTAAAAATTCAATTTTAAGGGTAAATTGTTATCATTTCGAACAAAATACCTAAGTTTGATACTAGTGATAATTGATTCCTAGTGTGATTGTGATAGTTGATTTCTAGTGGTAATTTTTAGGGTTTTTTTTTCCAAAGATATACTTATTATATTTCAATATATTTTTACTCCATAATATATAGGTTTTATTTATATTATTATTATTATTATTAGATATTCATTGTTAGATCAGGTTGTTTATTTGAGACT
>KZ651204.1:273730-307368 GCA_001010745.2 Gerris buenoi
AAAAAAATAAAAGAAGATAGTGGTTTTATGATGATTTCTCATATTTGCGTGTAAAATTTTTGTTGGACAACTTCAGATTCGTGTTCAGCACACCGAAAAACATAAAATTAACTGCCAGCGCAGTCCGGCCACCAACTGTTTACACTTCAGTACTCTCCAAGCCTTCCCAATATTTCAACTCCCATTTGCGTGAAAACGAAAACCGTACGACGTACAAATAAATGTTATAGACATAAATTGTAGGTTATTTTCTCCTTTTTATTTTACTACTAGACCATTTTTTGCGTTAATAGATTGCTTTGCAAGTTATAAGCTGAAAACCAATAAAAAATATATTTTTTAGTAGTTTTTCGATGATTTCTCATATTTGCCGCGGGAAATTTTGTTGGAAAACTTCAGATTCGTGTTCAGCACCCCAAAAAACATAAAGTAAACCACAAACAACAATCACACCAGAACTTTCCACTTCAAACTACCATTTGACTGGACTATTTGAGGTTTTTGACGAAAATAAAGAATCTTTTAAGAATTCTGTTCAAAGAACAGAGAGCCCAATCTTAAAGATATCACCGATAAAAAAAATCCAGGAGCAGATTATATTAAACCTAATCGGGCCAAAACTTTATGAACTTCTTTCATCCTTAACTGCATCAGGCATTCCTACTTCATTGCACTATGATAAAATTAAATCATTATTAGAAAATCATCTATGTCCCAAACCTAACGTACTTGTAGAGCAACACAGATTTTTGTCACGAACACAACAGGAAAATGAAACCATTAATGAATATGTGGCTGCCCTTCGTAAATTCATAACAACTTGTGATTTCTATTGTGACTGCAAAAAGTCTGTTGCCTCCATTTAATAATTTAAATATATAACTAAATAGTACCTGATCTCAATACTTGCGTATCCGTACTTTTGCCGATACCTTGCAGTTCGAAATCAGAACACCAATTACGGCGAGTTAGTTTTATATAAAGTTGAATTTTGAGCGGTTTACCGATATCCGTGAATTATTATTGATAGTTCACTTTGGTTTCCGGGTTACCAACTGCCTTGGTCATCCGGCGTCCGTCCCCACTACGAGGCTTCTTCCAACTCTGGGGACTGAACATGCGACGTCGAGGCTCGTATTTAGGCTTCCGTGCCCGTCTAGGTACTGAAACCGCTAAAAGTGTATGAGTAATGGTAGTAAGGCTTCTATTCCTGATCATGTAAGAAGTATTCTCTATCGGATTAGAGCTTCGGTAACGGTTCCATACCAGCAGAATTATACCTACAGAGACAAATTCGTACAAAGCTTGATCTTCTTCGTCCGTCTCCACCGCATTGTATGCTAAGTATTCCGTGTTCTTCAAGAACTTTTACCATTAATGATCGAGTTTTAAGCAGGAACTATCAAGGTCACAGAAGATGGAATATGGGAACAGTAGTTAAGGTTTGTGGAAGACTATCTTAAATAATAAAACTAGATTCTGGATATAATGTCAAGCGACATGTGAATCAGCTAAGAAGAAGTTAGGTGACCCCTAAACAAGTGACATTTCAAGAAGACAACATTTCAGTTACAAGTCAACCTAACAATTCAACTCCTCAACAATCGACCAGCAGACTGTGGCCACTTCCAGTTCTTCAGGAGGAGACAAGACCTATGGATGCACATCCTGAGAATCCTACTTCAACTAATCCACACCGACCAGTCCCAGAGGCTGCTCAAAGATCAGGCAGGGGTTGCGACCACCCAAGACGTTCCAGGACTTTGTGACGAATTAAGTGTGAGAGAGTGTTGTGGTTGTGGCAAAACTGTATTATAACCCATATGAAGGTTCCAAGAAAGTTAGGCCCCCCGTTAACCGCAGAAGTTAAACCGTCTGCGGTTTTTATATATAAATATAATCCCTTTACACACTTCTTCCCGCACTTTTCCCCGATACACGTTCTACCGCCTTTTTATAGTAATTATCCTTGTTTAGTCCAGTCGACGAGTACATTTTACCTTGCAAAAGGTCATAAACACTTTTTTCTTTTTTTTTATTGTATGTACCTAGATATTAGTTAAAAACCCAAGTTTTCGACCTCCTAGACCCTGTGCTAACCCAGAGGGGGGCCAAAATATGCGAAATTTTAGTGTTTATTTTAGTCTTTTCTTTATAACTCTTTACCTATATGTCCTGGAAAAAAATTGTTTGTATCTTTCTTGTAGAGCACTAAATTCGCAACAATTTAGTAGGTCATAATAAGTCTATTGTTTGTCCCATATAAGTTTCAACCTTCTGCGCCTATTTGTTTCTCTTCCACACGCGCACAAACATACATTTATTTACACCTATAGCTTCAAATGTACTTATCAGATTTGAATGAAACTTTTATAGTTTATGGAAAGTAGCCCGCAGATAGCCCCAGAGTAATTTGAACCGTCTGCGCTTTTTAACTTTTGCTAAATTGATACTTTAATTCGTGAAAAAATCAAAACAATTTTGGCAGATTGAAAAAAAACGGGGGAAACAATTAAACAATAAAATAAAAAAATCAATATAGTACGAGGGTAGAATGCGATGAAGCTATGTGCCACACCAGTTGGCAGTCTATTTTTCTAAACCCTATATTTTCCGAAATACAGAGCTTCAAAGATGCAATATTTTTTTAAAAATATCAATAACAACTTCTTTTCTGAGGGCGAAAGGGGTCAATTTTTGTTAAACCTCCTCCCTAAAATGATTTTTTGGGTATATCCTACCTATGAAAATACAAATAACCACCACTAACCTCCGCAATTTGGGTTTTGCAGTTAATTAAAAAATATATTGCATCTTTGAAGCTCTATATTAAAATGTGAAATATAAAAATTGTTGCAAATTTAGTGTTCTACAAGAAAGGATGAACAAAAAAGCCCGAAAATTTAAAATTATTGTTAGTTAGTGGTGGTTAGTATTGGTTACTAGTGGTTAGTAGTTGTGGTATGTGGTGGTTATATGTACTTCCGTAGGTAGGATATACCCAAAAAATCTAACTGAGAGGGGTGGGATATCAAAAATAGACCCCTTTCGTCCTCAGAAAGGTTGTTATTTTTTATATTTTCAAACAAATATTGCATCTTTGAAGCTCTATATTTCGGAAAGTATAGGGTTAAGAAAAAAATGTTGTATATAAAAATTGTTGAAATTTAGTGCTCTACAAGAAAGATACGAACAATTTTTTCAAGGACATATAGGTAAAGAGTTATAAAGAAAAGACTAAAATAATCACTAAAATTTCGCATATTTTGCCCCCCCCCCCCCCCTCTGTGTTAGCACAGGGTCTAGGAGGTCGAAAACTTGGGTTTTTAACTAATGTCTTGGTACATACAATAAAAAAAAGAAAAAAGATTTTATGACCTTTTGCAAGGTAGACCCTTATTTTTAATACTTGTTGACTGGACTAGTTATACTCTTTCAATAATTATACATACAGTTCTTTCAATAAGTCCTTACTATTAACACCTTCATTCCATTTTTCTATAGTTACAACATGTAGTATATAAAAAGTTCTTTTTATCTTGTAATTATTAAGGATAAAATTCTCATTTAATTGTCAAATAAAAAGCTTTTAAAGGGTTTGCTTACCAAAATTCCTAGTTTAACTGATGTTATAGAACTAAGCAAATTAACTTATAATAATATAGCCACAAGGTATCTCAATCGCAAGAGTTGGTATTAGCAGAGTTTTCGAACAAAGGGTTTCTCAGACAAAAGCAATATCGTCTACATCGGAAACTTCAAGTAAATCTCTCAAAGTAAATTTGCTCAAGATGTGGAACCGACCATGGCAGGAGATAATTTCCTGCGTATGGAAAGACGTGTTCCTACTGTCAAGGAAAAAATCATTTTACGTCAGGATGTTTTAAAAACAAAATAGGATAAAAGTTATGTAAGGCGTTATGTCATGGTAATTATAATGGAAATGAGTCCGATGACTCGGATGTTCCTCTGTACGTAAATTCTATTAATATGTCATTGTGTAATAAAGACAAGGCATGGTATAAAAATTTAAATTTCTTGGTATTCATATGAGTTATGATTATTATTGTGGTAATGGATTTTTGTAGGTGTAAGAAAAAAAGCTATTAAAAACATTTTTTTTTTTTCAGATACGTTTCGACCCTCATTATGGTCATCTACAGTCTTTATCAATTAAGAAGTCATTTATCTTGCTGTCGGGGAGTCCGTCATACATAGTTGTTTATTTATTTTTTTTTAAGGCGACTGATAACCCGCAACACTCCTCCGAGTCCCCCCACTTCTTCTTTCTATACAAGTCTCCCTCCAACTGACCTATTCCATGAAAATTTATTATTAATGAAATATCCGACGCATTTATTTTTAACTCTTATCTTTTCAAATCTGATACATACTGATATTATAATTTATATGGTTCTCATTTATTTGGGTTATTCTTTATGATTAAGCATTTTATTGTAGAACTATTATAATTATTTTAGCAAATTTAAAAGTTACGATTAATGATAACTTGTAACATTTTCTTTTAGGTATTTTTAATTACCTATCTAACTTTATTTCCGTCAATAATATTTTTACGTTAGTTAGGTGCCAATCTTCGCCATGGTCAATTCTCGTAATAAAAAGGAGGGAAGTAAGAAATCGGAGACGGTGTCTGAGTTTTTACCTGGTAACAAATAGAAGCCAGAGTTTTTCGTATTAAGGATTACGTTGATAACTTATATTTGACAACCAAAACGATTGCGTCTCTAAATTATTATCCGATTATCCCCATTACAAGAGTGTTGGAAGCATATGACCAAATACTCGATCTGTCTAACGAAGACCAACACGCTCGGCAAGCTTTCGAAGATACATATTTCGATCTCGTATCAAGAATAGAAACGTGGTTAGTAAATATTACGCCTTTAATTACAAATGAACCTCTTAGGCCACTAAACCCTATAAATAATCCTTCCACGGTTAAATTACCTACAATAAGCCTTGGATCGTTTCATGGAGGCTATAAAAAATTGTTATCCTTTCGTGATATGTTTCAGTCTTTATTTCAAGTTAACGCCACCATTAGTAAAATAGAAATAATTTTACTACTGAAACTTAAAATCATGTCTCAAGGGAGATGCCGCTAATGTAATCGCTAACTTGGAGGTGTCATCGGAATCCTACGAAACGGCGATGGATCTTTTAAAAATATCCATCTTCGGAAAAGATTCGCTAATATAGATTGATTGTTGGTCAACACGTTCGATCTCTTTTTATCCCTAAAATTGACAAACCGAACAGATCGTCTCTTAGAACATTACTTGAACGCTGCTCCTCTAATATCAGAGCTTTCAAATCGTTAAAAAAGCTCTTCGAATATTGGGGTACTTTAATAAAATGTTGAAAATTATGTCTATACTTAGTTTTAAAAGTATGTATGCAGTTGTCGGTCGGTGAGTGGATTTTGACAGATTAAGATGAGTGAAAAGGCAAAGGAGAAGACTAGTTTTATAACCCCTGACGACACAGGAAAGTTTGAGAGGATGATCTTTGGATTGAAGAATGCTCCTATTGTTTTTCAGAAGTTGATGAGACGAGTGTTGGGCATATTACCAAAAGATGTCGCTTTGTGTTATCTTGATGATCTTTTGATTTATGGTAAATATTTTGAATCACTTCTCAATAAGCTGAAAAAACTTTTTACAAGACTCGTAGAAGCAGGTTTAACTCTGAAGCTAGCAAAATGTGAATTTTATTATAGTTTGCAGAACTCAAGAATATTTTTATTTAAGATTAAAATATTACATATAAATGATTTGACAAAATAAAAACAACTTGACACAGGTCAGGATGTCAACACCCCTCCTCCTGTCCTGGGTCCTTGGTTAGAGGCATCACTCCAAGTTGTGTTCTCAAATAGTTGAATACTTGAGGTGGCAACCCCTTGGTAAGAATATCAGCTACCTGATCTTGGCTCGAAACATATTTAAGTGAGATTAACCCCTCCTCAACCATCTCGCGGATGTAATGGTATCTCACATCAATATGTTTCGTCCTTTTGCTATTTGTCTGCTGAGTCAGTCTAATGCAGCCTTGATTGTCTTCGTAAAGACTGACCGGACGACTCATGTTTACACCTATGTCTATCAACAGACGTCTCAAGCAGACAGCTTCACAAGTAGCAGCGCTTGCAGCCAAATACTCTGCTTCTGTNTGCCAGTGGTCAAAGTCCTTCCCACAGAACTGCCTTATTCCAATTTTTTCAAATGTTCTGGGCCCATAACCTATTATAGTTTGCAGAACTCAAGAATATTTTTATTTAAGATTAAAATATTACATATAAATGATTTGACAAAATAAAAACAACTTGACACAGGTCAGGATGTCAACAAATTTGGTATGAGGAAAATAACATTTCTTGGACTTTTGATAGAAGGATGGAAGATGGCCCCACGACATGACAAAACCGAGGCTATCAATAACTTTACTAGACCTTGCAGCGTTCATGACATTCGGCGATTCATTGGACTAACCTCATATTTTAGAAAGTTTGTTCCTAGATTCTCCCACCTAGCGGAACCCTTATCCAAATTACTGATGGAAGACAAAGATTTTAGTTGGAGCGAAGTCTTTCTTGAACTTAATAAAAAGGTTGTCAAATTATCCTGTTTTAAAAATCTTTGACCCAAATGACGAGACAGAGTTGCACACAGACGCCTCTAAGATTGGCGTTACAGGAAGCTTGACATCAACAAGCTTTGACATATCTTAATATGAATAGAGCTAAGAGTGCCCAGACAGATCGATGGTACAGCCTCTTACTTGAATATAACATGGAGATTCAACATAGACCTGGAGAGAGGATGCAGCATGTGGATGCGTTGAGTCGTGCTCCAGTTGAGGATTCAGTAGAAATTGACATCGAGAAGCGACTGGACGTGCTGATGATAAGAAAAGAAGACGAGATCCTGATGATGCACCATGGCGATGCGGAGTTAACAGAAATACATAATACATATTTTACTGAAACCTGACGAAGAAAGGAGTTTAGAAGATAGCAATAAATCAAGAAAATACTTAATTGAAGATTATAAGTTGTGTGTTCAGCTAGAAGAAGATGGAGGCCAAAGAAGAGTATTTGTTATTCCAAAGTCAATGAGGAAAAGTATTCTTGTTCGATATCATGACCTTATGGGACACCATGCAGTCGATCGCTTAAAAAAAATAATGCAGAACTTCTGGTTCCCTGGAATTAGGAGGTATACTAGACAGCATATCCGAATGTGTTTGGAGTGTCTGTTTAACAGAAAGGACTCAGGAAAGAAGAAAGGAACTTTACATCCAATATTGCCTGGAACATATCCTTTTGAGGTTATTAACATTGACCATTTAGGACCTTTCGGCATGAGTGGAAGACGTCATAAATATGTGTTAGTTGTTGTGGATAACCTGACCAAGTTCGTATGTTTATTTCCTAACAAGTCAGTAAGTTCCAAGGATGTTATTGCGGCTCTTGAGTTATTTGTTTTGAGAGTAGGAGAGCCATCACGCTTAATCTCTGATAGAGGTACATGTTTTACAAGTAATGAATTTGCTGAATTCCGCCAAAATCACGGAGTAAACCACGTTTTAAATTCGTAGATTAATGGTGTAATAGATGTTATCAAATTAATAGGTAGGCAGGGACTAGCTTTTAGAGGTAATCGACACGAAGAAGGATACACTTTAGGTGACTCGTCCCTAAACCATGGAAACTTTTTGGAAATATTTCTTTTGCTTTCAAACCATAATAATAGCCTTGGAAAATATTTCAAAACTGTAATTGATACAAGTAAAGCTGCCCCGGAAAGAAGAACTAAATCGTATGAAAAAGGTGGAAGGGGAAGTCAAGTCACTTTTTTGAGTATAACAACAGTCACAAAAATAATATTAATTATCAAAGAAATAATAATCACTGACATGGTACATGAAATTAAGCAAGCTGATACCTTTTCCGTCATGATGGAAACTACAGTAGATATGTCAGGCTACGACCAATGTGGGATTGTGTTAAGGTATTTATTTGAAAAGGAAGTAAAGGAGAAATTATTAAGCCTTGAGACAGTGCGATCAACCACAGGTGAAGGTCTCCTCCAAACGTTAGTTTGAGAGACGCTTGACGCTTTTGCTGGTTCTGCAAGATTGCTTAGTTTGTTTACAGTTCCGCCATTTTCTTTTATTTTACGAGTCGAGGAGAGACTTTCGAAAATTAACCCGTGTAATCGAACTTTATTTTATTTACGTGAAAAAGATTGTAACTTTGTTTTGTTAGTTAACCGATTTTTGACCGCCGTTTTTATTTCATATTGTATGCTCAAGAAATGGATGACCAAGACGATTCCAGAACATTTCATAGTTTCAGTGAGGTCGAAATTAACAACCGGCAAACATCGCCGCCGCCACCACCGAGGAGTGATAGTTCCAGTCAATCTAGACTTCAGTAAACTTGAATCTGTAGATGACAGCTCTCGTTAGGAGTGAGTAACCATGCCCGATTTCAATAAAAGCATAAATCAGTTCGATGGAAGAGGTTCTAACTTAAAGGCAGAAGAATGGTTGAGGGATATAAAGGTTTTAGCGAGAATTCACCAGTGGCCTGATCATATTACACTTGAGTCCGCTCGCTCGTATCTCGTTGTACCTGCCAGAAGTTGGTTTGTAGGTGATTGTGTCAAATCACGTCGCAGCGTTAGGACCAACAGTAGCGGCCCCAAAAACAAAAGTAAGCAGATGATTCTGGACGCACCTGTGAGTAATACTGTAGAAAAATATTTTAAAAGTTGCAATATCAATGGTGTAACAATTATGCTTTCATGGATATGGGCAGTCCCGTGTGTACTACTACTGCTACAGCAGCCTTTCAGGCAGGACTAGCAATAGACGCAACATGAACCGATGTTTGGCTTTGGAAATGTTTTGAGTCTTGGAAAATCCAGTAGCAGTATCGTTATAGATGAGGTGGAGGCTAAGGTTGATTTATGGGTTCTCCCCGACTCTGCACAATCGTTCCCTGTATTAGTAAGACGTACGTTGACTGAACAGCCGCACAAACTCACAACTGCTTCTTAAAGGTTGGCGAAAAAATGAAAATCATTCCAAATGAACAGTTTAAATTTCCCATGTCACCGCTGAGCAAAATTCATCAAAAGTTAAGCTGTTGTGCGATAATGACATAAAAATCAATCCAAATCAAGTAAACTGGATTCATGTCACGGCCGAACGTTCAATCTCTGGCCCCGTAATTTGGGAAACTACGATGTAATATGGATTAATGAACTTAAAAGAGTCCAAGACCCAGATTCTTATATTCTCAACAGAAGAACACACAATTAATGTAATACGAAATGAAAGGACTGTTAAATAAGGAATTTAAGATAAAAGAGTTAGAAGACGTTAAGCGAATCTTATCTATTAATATTTCACGGAAGAAGGTCGAAATTCACTTAGATCAACATGATTTTATTGGGAGCCTGTTGACTGAATGGCGACTGCAATACGGAAAAAACCCCCATGAGTACTGGAACCAAATTACAGAAATGGACGGGATTGATAGACGAGCAGCTAAAGACACGATACCAACGATTAACAGGTAGTCTTCTTTATTTAAGTACTAACACAAGACAATACATAAGTTTTGCGATTAGCTGCTACCTTAGCCAATTTTGTTCCAACCCAACCGAAACACACATGACTCATTTGAAAAATGTTCTTCTCTATCTCAAAGGAACAATATGAGATGGAATTACTTAAAAACGATGCCAAGACGATATCATGGAAATTTATACTGACTCAGATTGGGGAAGTGACGTGAACGATAGGAAGTCCTTCAGTGGATACTGCATAAATACATCCATGGGAGCAATATCTTGGAGATGCCAAAAGCAACGGTGCGTAGCTCTAAGCACGGCTGAGGCCGAATTCGTTGCATTAGGAGAGTGCAACAAGGAAACTACGTGGCTAAAAAATTTACTACGTGAGTTAAACGATGAAAGGACCAAGCTGCCATGGAAAATCAACGTTGACAACATGGCAGCTATTAAAATTGCTGAGAATAGCATCACGAGCGAAAGAAGTAAACTATAGATCTGCGAGTGGTAAGATTACGTGACGATATTGAGCAAGGTGTAATTGAATTGCACTATGTTCCTAGTAATGAAAACCAGGCTGATATTCTCACAAAGCCTGTATCGAAGGAGAAGCTGGCCAAAGCAAAAAGGAAGATGGGAATTGGTCCGGTTATTGCGAACCAGACAATTCAGGAGGAGTGTACGATACTAAACCCACTCAACGTGTTTTTTCATAACTTAAATCCGGGTTATTCCTTTTTTTCACAACCTTTTTGTAACGCTTTTGTTAACGCTCACATGTTTTTTACTTTCATTTTATATTTAAAATTAAACGTGTTTTGTGAATTTAGCAGTTTATTTTTATTGACCAACAAAGTACATAACTTCAAATACAAAATAACCAATACTACTAAAGTTAAGCTAAACTTTAAAGATTTAGAGTGCTTTAGAAAAACTACAAGTTTTCTAGAACAGCTAAATTATTCATACCAATTTAAAAATGAAAGGAATTTTCGGGTAGTTATTAGAGGACTTCACCCTTCATCTGATATAACTACTATGATGGATGAAATCAGAGCAAAAGGTTTTGAACCTGTCCAGATGAGTCCTGTGCGTCACCCAGTTACAAAAGTACTTTTACAACCCAACATCAAAAACCCAGAAGTATATGATATGAAAACCGTTTATTATGGAATGATAAAAGTGGAACCACCTAAACCCCGGCACACACACGCAGTAATCCAATGCACCCGATGCCAGGACTTTGGGCACAGTAAGAACTACTGTCATCGGGTACCGCGATGAGTCAAATGTGACAAATTTCACTTGTCCGACCAATGTGACAAACCGACCAAGGCATCTCCGGAGTTCAACAAGAATAAAAAAAATTCCACAATAGACAATTTCATTAAAAAATCGACTCACTTCTAACTATTATTCAGCCACTAGTATCTTCTATCTCATTTCACCCACGCTTCTCAATAAAAAATGAACTCGTCGACAAGAAACAAAAACTTTTTAAAAATCTGGAAATGGAACTTTCAAGGTATTAATGACTAGTATCACGAGCTGTGTCAATTTCTTTTCGATAACGGCATAAAAATACTTCTTGCAACGGAGACAAAGTAAAATAAAAAAAAATTGCAGGATAAAAAGAACTTTTTATATACTACGTTTTTAAATTTTCTGTCATGAATCACAAATTTTAAACCTGTCAAAATGAATATCATAAATGTGGGATATGTCAAAACAAATAAAATAACTTGCGGAAAATAATTTTCTCGAATTAAACATTATTCGAGAATACAATTAACACAGATTTAAAATCTACAGAAAACCTACCCACACTGATATGGTCATGGTCATTCATCGGTTATCTAACCATTCATGGATGTATAAAGTTTCTGCTATTAGATCTATGATTTGGCGAGCCTTAAGAGTTCCTATGACATATATCTATCAGATCTTGATGATGAACTAAATACCATAAAAAACATTGTAGGCAACATTGACTATAATCCAAGTATTAATAATAATCTAGTCAAAAATAATACAAAAGAAATTAGATGACAAGGCCATGATTGGGCCTCATGCACAGGAAGAGACCAATAAGACATATAGAAAAGTTCTTTATGTAGCAAATACCTTTGGAAATATCAGCTAAGATCCACTTCATCTCAGCAACCTCAACCAGCCAATATGCTTCCAGTGCAAACGTGGGTTAATATAATTAAATCCCTGGGGAATTCGATGTCCCCCAACCGGAACAATAGGACAACTCTGTGAACAATAGGAAGTAGTAACAGCTGTAAAATAGGCGAAAGGCCAAGCTATAGAAAATCGGGGGTTGATTCATCATTAGTGCATGTATTGCATCAAAGACGTAATTCCCCCTACACCTCAAATAATCGGGCGAAAAACTCAAATCAAATTCAGAAGTAGCACGCAGCTCAAAATACTCAATTCTTCGAAGTCAGGGCCAACCCAAGCAGAAAGATTTACACTAAATTGGTTCTACTTCATCGTGCAAGTACTGTGGCTTCACTCCTTTTTATCACCGGAATAGATGTCCAGCTCGTAATTCCAACTGCAACATACGTGGAATCAAAGGACATTAAGCGAAAGTATGTGGTAAGAAAATAAAAAAAACATTTCGCTAGATGCGGAGCTCTATGGCAAGTGATATCGGACAATGGTCCTAAATTTAAAAGTGAGGAATTTGAGATGTTTGCAAAGGAGTGGGAATTCAAGCAGGTGACTTCTGCACCCAACCAGTTCAAGGCAAAGAAAAAAATTATTCATACTACCAAAAACTTAAGTATTAATTAAAAAGAAGCTTTATTAGAACTATCCTCTGACGAAAGATATATTTTTTTAAAGATTAATAATTAGTAATCCTTTAAATTTTTATATTTTAGACAACATAATAATTTAACAATTAATAATTACAATGACAATATTCTTGTACGGTCTGTCTTATGTTACAGTAAGTAAGCGGTCATTCCTAATAAAATCATTAGATCACTGTTCATTTTTAACTCATCATTTCCATTCCCGGTCAAAAGCCTCGTTTCGATCATGTTCAATACATTTACCAAATGTGGCGTTGTTTAAATACACTGTGGTCCCACTCGAATTTGCACGTGAACGACTTCTGTCGTTCGTTCTTCACATGTCTGTACTTTCATCAACCTTGAAATACTCAATTTAATATATGTTAAAATGTGTAATTATTACCCCCCCCCCCCCCTCCCCTAGTGTATTAATATTTTTGTAAAAAATTTATTAAAATCTCATGTGTTTGAGATAGTGGAAGGAGTCAGAAAACTCGAGAATGAGATGAGTTCAGAGAGAAGAAAGAGAGCAGAGGCCGGTCGTCGGCACCATAGACAGGAACGCTGAAATGCACATAATGTGTTCTGCTTCGTCGTAAGAAATGCTAAATAAACTGGTACGATCTATGAACGAGATGCTGAGCAACAGCCTTGCTTATTATATCATGAGTTTTTTAATGTGTCGTATGATAATAGCAAGGACATTGTCGCTTACGTTAGTCGATTAGAAAATATTGCGTTTAAACTAATAACACGTAAAAAAAAACAATCACACTTTCAGATTTTCGATCGTTTATTAGTGTCTTTCAGCCGTTTCCCTTTTGATGTAACAGCAACTAAAATGTTTTATATGTCAAGCTGTAGAGCATGTTGCACGGAATTGTAAACAGCAATTCAACATTTTGGCGTCCGTGGCAGGACATATTTTGTAAAAGATAGAACAGGTGAAAGTTGTTCGACACAAGAGAAAAGCTGTTCAAGCTTCCTTTACCAAAATTTGTAACATTCATGTCTATTTTGAACAGTTAAAGAACAAATATGAGTGTTTGAAGCAGTTAAACTCAGAAATATGTGATTTATTGACCGAAGACGACGGCAGTTCAGAACAAGAATACGAGGAGGTCGACCGGACTGAAGAAACCTTTTTAAGGTATAATTTTATCATTTCCTCTCGCACTAGGACTGAATAATAATGAACGGATGATGGGAAGCGATGTTGTAAATACCGGAAAAAGAACTTTCAAATTGCCCGCATTCTACATAAAGCCATTTTCTGGGCAAGCTCAGGCCTGGTTACCATTTTGGAACCAGTTTCAGAGAATTCATATAGATACAACAATAAGTGATTGTGATAAATTTTCTTTGTTGTTACAATGTATACAAGAAGGCTCTAGGGCAAGGGAACTTGTCGAAAGTTACCCTTTTTCGGCTGCCAATTACAGCAAAGTTATAGAATCCCTAAAAAACAGATTTGGACGAGAAGATGTATTGATAGAAGTGTATGTTAGACTGTTAGACAGTTATTGACCCTGGTAATAGAAAATTCCTCTAATTCGAACATTTCACTCTCAATTCTTTATGATAAGCTTGAGTGTCAATTGAGAGCCCTTGAATCGTTAGGGGACACCAGTGACAAATGTGCATCTATTTTATTCCCAATGGTAGAGTCTTGTTTACCTGTGGATATTTTGAGGGCTTGGTAAAGGAGTAATCGTTGTCAAGAAGCTGAGATTGGTTCTTCACAACGATTCAGACCTGACTCAGCTCAAGATCATTTAGAGAGCCTTATGTTATTTATTAGGGCTGAGGTTGAGACTGAAGAGAGTATCGCCATAGCAGTAAATGGTTTTGGCCAAAATTACTCAAAGAAGAAGGTCAAACCTCAGTTGCAAAAGACTTCTCCATCTAGAGCTGCTGGTTTAAACAATTTGTCAGATAAAGAAACCTTAGCCAACTGCAAGAAATTCTTCACATGTCTGTACTTTCATCAACCTTGAAATACTCAATGTAATATATGTTAAAATGTGTAATCATTACTAGTAGCCTCCCCCTTGTGTAATAATATTTATGTTTTGTTCTGCCCTTCTGGTAACACTGTTTGCTATTCTCCCGCTCTCTCTCTCTCTCTCTTTGTATGATCGCAATCGCATGCCGGCTAAGTTGTCTCATTGCCTTCAATATATTCTTTGTTCATGTATGTTTTATGTAATAAATCGTTTTCTATTAAGTATATAATTAAAGTATATTTTTATTTAAGTTATTTAATTATAATCTGATAATCTTTCATCAGGTTATGGGCCGCAGTGATCGCTAATTTTGTTTTGTGAAGTTATTTCTGTTAGATGTCGGCAAGAGCACGTTAGTAAACAACGTGTTGCGGATGTTTTTTTTTTTTTTTGTTTTTTTAATGTGTGTGCGTTCGGTTTAATTGAGTTCGCTTATATAATAAAGAGTACTGAAAAGTGTAAAGCAAGTAAAACGGCAAACGATATTTAAAACGTGGAGAAACTGTGTGACTTTGAAAGTTTCCAAACGTGGATTTTTCATATAAAAATTTTATTAAAAGCTCATGGACTGTTTGAGATTGTGGAAGGAGTCAGAAAACTTGAGAATGAGACAAGTTCAGAGAAGAAAGCTGATTGGGAGAAAAAGGACGCCACGGCGCAGAGGCTGGTCGTCAGCACCATAGACAGGAACGCTAAAATGCACATTCACATTATGTGTTGAGCTTCGTCGTATGAAATGTTAAATAAACTGTGGGCAATCTATGAACGAGATTCTAAGCAACAGGCTTGCTTATTATATCATGTTTTTTAATGTGTCGTATGATAATAGCAAGGACATTGTCGCGTACGCTAGTCGATTAGAAAATATTGCGTTCAAACTAAAAACCCTTAAAAAAAACAATCATACTGTAGTATCTGCCATGTTGTATGTATATGATGGATTAAGGAACAGCGTGGAGGGAAACTGTGTGTGAAAAAGGGATTCGAAGAACAACACGAGAGAACGCGGCGTGTATGTTGAGAATACGGTTATTTGATTATTCAATTATAATTTATAAAAACTATAAGGTGTTTTAATTCTACAAATTGGCGACGAGGATAAGTGGTTTTGTTTGTGTTGTGGTTGAACTTGCTCAAATGCGGATTCTGATGTACTTAAATGTGGACATTATTTCAATTGTTTAATTGTTAATGTTATGTGATGTGAAGTGATGTTTCATTATTAATGAGGAAATATGACGAACCGAAAAGGTTATAATATCTGTTCCAACATAATGACAAAAAACATTTTTACAATTTCAATCTAGGCCTGAAGATGACCAAGAAGGTCGAAATACAGCCATGATTGAAAAATAAAATTGTACTTATTATACACCCTAAAAGACCCAACTACTCCAAAATAAGTGGACATTATTGTTTGGCTTAAATGAGGTTATTGTTTGTTTGCTTAAATGCGGTTATTGTTTCTTTCCCTTAAATGTGGACCTTTTTTTTGTTAAAATACGACTACGATTATTGAGTCACGTAACATAATTTTTATTCTGGGACTCGTACTTTTGTTTTGCAGCTTGTACCTGCGTCCGACAAGTATTCTCTTTTATCTTCTTTTTACTTACTAATTGTTTTTTTTTACTTCTACTATGGAGTCTAACAAGGGAATTATTCCACCTTTTGATGTATTCCAATCGGGTTCGCTGGTGGCGAGCTTTCGAATTGTTTGTTGAAGCAAAAGGGGTTACTGATTACAAAAGGAAAATATCTCTTTTTTTAACGTACGCTAGCATGCTAGTTCAAGATATCTATTTCGCTATGCCCGAGAGTGAAACTAAACCTCCCCATTGACTGACGATGCTACACCTGAGCAGTTCTCTGACTACCACAAGAAAGAGTATGAAATGGCTTTAGGCGCTCTGGAAAAATATTTTATACCAAAGTGTAATAGATATTGTCCAATAGTAGACATTGTCTGTCTACCCTAAATGAAGCCCTCTCGGCAAATCAATTTGATGACACTAACTGGTATGTAGATAATGGCAGCACCGCCCACCTTGCAAAATATAAACAATGGTTTCAAAAGTTCGAAACATTTCAAACTGAACATGGTATAGTTACAGCTGATGGCAATCTCATAGAAGCTATCGGGAAAGGATCAATTGAGATCACAGCTCTGACCGATGGCATCTGGAGAACAATGGTGCTCACAAATGTCTGGTATGTACCTCAAATTTCTAAAAATTAGATTTCTGTGCTTGCAACTCAAGACCACAACCCTCGAACCAAATTTGTTTCAACTTCTACTGATTGCAATTTATATGATCTTGATTCCAAAGAAGCCCTTGTATGGGTATACGAGAGAAAAATGGGGGTCTGTATAGATTACTAAAGGCCGACCAAGAAGTCATGAACACGGGAAAAACTAAAAGCTTACCTTCGTTTAAAGTCGGAACTTCCGAGTATTGCCGAAGTCAGTGTAGTCGAGTGCTAAGACAATACCCATTTCTAGTTTTTATGACATGCGCGGTTATGTCAAATCTCACGAATAACAACAGGAAGGTTTGCCATCTGTTATAGGTTTCCTGTTTTATTTGTTTTAATACAGAACGAACTATAGTCACAACTATCCTTAACAATTTTTGAACGATCTACAAATCCACGGGTTGATGCAAATGCAAAGGACGCTCCAAATAACCGGGTAGGAATGAACCTAATATGTATTTGTTATAATAATAGTAACTATTATGAATAATCAATAAATAATAATATAAAGATATTATCGTATATTGAAAGTGATTTCTTATCAGGGACAGTGTTGCCTGTTGCAAAAACTATTTAAACTAGGTGTGCAATGCTTGCAATATTGAGCTGATTGTGCATCTTAATCATATTTATTTATTTATTTTTATTTTATTCATTTTTTCCTATTTTACTAATAGAATAAATGAAAATATGACAAAAGTTAACATACAACAATAACTGTACTTTAAAGAGCTTTCAAATCTTGAAGGGCATATACTATTTTAACTTACCCCCGTGTACCAATTTGGACCATTTAAGATTTTTTACCTTCCTCTGGTTGGTCACTATGACCGTGGTTTGTGCGGATCGGCTCAGCCGTTCAGGAGAAAACTTTTGTACTTCGTACCCCGTACCCCTGTGTACCAATTTGGACCATTTCAGATTTATACCTTCCTGTGGTTAGTCACTATGACCTTGCCAAATTTAGTGCAGATCAGTTCAGCCGTTCAGGAGGAGTATGCATCAGAAAAAATGCAGTGTTGTATAAGAAGTTATCAAAAATAAAATTATTAATAACAAAAAAAAACAACACTGTGTATTTGACAGTTGTCTATTTTATTAAAAACTGACTATACAGGACAACAAAAACGACACTAGCGAACTCCTCAGATTTCCATGACTTCTTGGTCGACCTTTAATAAAAGTGAAAGAACGAGAAACAATTCAGCCAGAAGCTCATTTAACTACACATCAAAGCTGCTTGCAGTTGTATCATGAACGCTTTGGGCAACAAGACAAGCGTCATGTTAAAGATCTATTAAAAAGAGAATTAAACATAAATGTATCTCTTGACAGTGAATTGTGCGAGGCATGCGCTCATGGAAAAATGAACAAAAAAAAAATTTGGTACGAGGGAAAGGGCCAAAAAAAACCTGGCCAATTAATTAGAATCAAAAAGTAACTTTAAATACTTTGCTGTTTTTAAGAATGACTATTCAAGGTTCAGAAAAGTATATTTTGTAAGATATAAAAGGGAACTAGTATCCAAGCTATCAGAATTTCTTGCAGAGACAAAAAGTGCTGGCCATACTTTTGAAATCTTCCTCTGTGATGGTGGGGGAGAATTTGATCACGAACTACTTAAACAACATGGAATTGATGTGAGACATACGATGCCAAACACGCCTCAGCAGAACGCTGCAAACAACTGTGGGCAGAACTTATAAATACATCAGCCTATATCTTAAATAAAACCGGTGTCTCCTCAATTGAAGGGAAATCTCCCTAGGAGCTGTGGATGGGGCAGAAGCCAAGTATAAAAAATCTAAAAATTATTGGATTGATCCAATGATTCATTTGAAATGTCGGGTGCATGGTGCATGTGCATGTGCCAAAACCCCGCAGAAAAAAATTGATAGCAAGGCTGAAGAGGGCATTTTAGTTGGCTATGAACATAATGATGGGTACAGAGTACAGTGCGGGGATAGTCTTATTCGCTCACGAGACGTTATGTTTGAAGAATCTGTGATTAAAACTGATAAAACTTTTCCAAATGAAATAACAAGACCAATTAATGATGTATACATAGAGCAAACTGAAAACCAAAGAACTGAAGTACCATAATTGGGGGTGAATGTCGAGGGGGTGAATCGGGTCAAAACTTTTGATTAATATAAATATTAACAAAAAAAGTTGCACAAATATCTTCTTAAAAAATTGCGGGGTTTTATGAGTTCTTTAGCTCTTAAACTAGATATAACAAAGGAAAAATTACTTTGTTAAATTAGTTACACTGTCTCCCTAGTGATAACAATAGAGGAGGTTATACTTACTTTTTTTGTTATCAAAATCATAGAGAATAGACTTATAATAGAGTTGACATTTGGCGCGATTTCTTGTACCTTCATGAAAAGTGACATTAGCGCTATCTATTGTTCGTAGCATCATTTAAAAAAGGGGTGGGGATGAAATATAGCGCATTTAGTTCCTCTATACCTCTACTAGGTGTCGCTAGTAGTCATCCCCTAAAATTCTCATTTTATAAATACTATGCTTACTTATTACAAGTGTCACGTTAATTTGTTTTTTATCACATCTTTTTTTTTAAACATTTTATTTAGTAACAAAATGTGCATATAAAGTAACAAATTGTAATAAACTAAGCATAGTATTGAATGTGAAATGAGAACATAAAAAACAAACCAAATAAACTTTTTTGTCACAACCTTTTTTTATTATATTATTTTATTATTGGTGTTAGAGCAACCTGGAACACAGCATTTTCTGAATCTTTTGACCATAGTAAAAGGAAATTGATGTCGATGAATTTAATGAAAACAACAAATTATAAGGCTTCGAAAATGATTTACACTGTTATGTATTACAAAATATAAAAGAATAGAACAGGTTATTAAAATAATAAACGACAAGCGTGTGCTCAAAAGTAGGAACTGTTTAATCTGTGATCACAACAACAACAACAACTCAAGTTACAGTGTTGGCAACATGACAATATAAAATATACAACATCTCCCTTACCAACTTTTTTTTTTTTTACTTTTTTTTTTTTTTTTTTTTTTTTTTTTACAAGAATGTTTTAAAAGTTGATTTCACTACCCTGCCTGATCGCATCTTATGACCCTCTAAGTTTTTTACAAATTGGGATTCCCGATCTTTAGATTGGGATTCCTGATGTTGACTCTTCTCTTCGGACTCCTGACCTTATGGAACATCATCTTGCTCAGTGGTACTCCCTGGCTGCTCTGCTTCTTCTAATAATCTCATATGCTCTTGGGTATTAACTGGTTTTAAGTGGGTTATATTTCTTCTGTATTCATTTCCGTCAGTATCCTTAACAACATACGATCTAGGCTCTCCTGATTCCTGATCAATTTTTCCTGGTATCCAGACTTCATTCGGCTTCTTTTTGAACATAACCTCCTCACCTTCGACATACCTAGTAGGGGCAGAACGTCTCATTTTGGATTTGTTATCTATGATTCGATTATTTTCTATAATCTGCTTTCGGTCTTTATGAACTACAACCTCAGGTTGTAATAACGATGATTTGATTGGGATATCGGTTCTGAGCTTCCTGGACATTAACATTTCTGCAGGACTATGAATGTTACTTCTAGGAGTGTTACGGTGATGAAGTAGAGCCAAGTAGAAATCTTGCTTACTCTCCTCACAAGTCTTTAGTAAATTCTTCACAGACTTCACAGCACTTTCAGCCTTGCCATTAGACTGACTATAGTGGGGGCTAGACATAACGTGTTGAAAATTCCAGGAATTCGCGAATCCTTGAAATTCTTGTGCAGTAAAGCAGGGCCCTCCATCTGTGTGTACCACATTGGGAATACCGTGCCGTGAAAAAATGCTTTTGAATCGATTAATTATTGTGCCACTTCTCTGATCCGGTATTTCCATTACCTCTATGTAGTTGGATAAACAATCAACTATTACTAGAAAATTTGTTTGCTTAAACAAAAATAAATCAGCTGCCACTTCAGACCATGGAAGCTCAGGGACATCATAACATTTCAGCATACTAGGTGAATTATTACAAGCAAATTTTTTACACACCATACATGAACTAACATATTTTTCAATGTCATCGTTCATTCTTACCCAAAAGAGAGAACCCCTTGCACGAGCCTTATTGCGAACGATTCCAGGATGGCCAACATGTAATTTTTTAAGAAACAAGCCCTGAATTGCTTGAGGAATGACCACAGCATGGTCTTTAAATATCACATCCTTTATCACATGTAATTCAGTTTGAAAATCAAAATAAGCTTGAAATTCCGCAGAAACTTCTTTCTTTTTCTTAGGCCACCCAGTTTTAATGTATGCTGCCACCTGCTGTAAACCAGTATCTAATATAGTTTCCTTTCTAATAAGATCCCAGTTGGGCTGAGTAATAGGGACTGAGCTTACTATTAAATTAATTTGTTTTTCTTGACCAGTATTCAAATTAATCTCCTTGTCAGTACTATTATCATTAAAATCACGTGACAAAGTATCCGCCAAAAACAATTCTTTCCCTGGTTTGTACACGACTTCTAGGTCGAATGATTGCAATCGCAAGAACATCCGCTGAAGTCTAGTGGGAACGCTACTTAGTGGTTTTTTAAAAAGCGGAATTAGTGGCTTGTGGTCAGTTTCAACAAACACTTTCTGAAGATAGAACCACTGTTTGAACTTCTCGCAAGCAAACACTAAACTCAATAACTCCTTTTCAATTTGTGCATAGTTTAACTGAGCACCAACTAAAGCTTTTGACGCATAAGCAAAAGGCTGCTTGTTCTGTAACATTACCGCTCCCAGACCAGTAGAACTGAAAACCACTGAAAGTGTAATCTTAGCCTTTGGATCAAAATAACCAAGTACAGGAGCCGAGGTTAATTTTTTAAGGACTGATTGAAATAGTTTATCCATGTTTTGGTCCCAATAAAAATCTGAATTTTTCCGCAACATATCTCTAAACGGTTTTACTAAGTCAGAAAAATCCTTTAAAAATGGAGCTAGATAATTTAGTACCCCAAGAAATCTCTGAAGTGATTTTTTGTCATGAGGTTTATTCATATTTTGTATAGCTTTAATCTTTTCAGGCAATATCTCTACCCCATGTTTTGAGAATCTGTGGCCTAGAAATGTAATGGTCTTACTTGAGAATACACACTTGCTTTTGTTAAACTTGAACCCCGCAGATAGTGCTCTGTCTAATACCTCTGTTAGTCTAAGTTTTAGCTGATCTTCACTATTAGCCCATATCAAAATATCATCTTGGTAAGTAATGACACCTTCTAAACGTTCAAAATATTGAGTGACAATGCGATGGAAAATTTCAGGAGCGCAACTAATCCCAAACGGCATGCGTAAGAATTTATATCGGCCATGTGGAGTTTGAAAAGTGCACAAATCTGTACTAGCTTCATCAAGACCAATCATCCAAAAACCCCACTTTGCATCCAATTTAGCAAAATGAGTGGCCCCTTTTAGCCTAGAAGCAACATCTTGCACTGTAATGAAAGGGTAATGAGACCGCTTAATCGCAATATTTAGCGGTCTGGGGTCTAAGCAAATCCTAAGTGACCCATCTTTTTTGGTCACCAGTACGATCTGATTCACCCAGGCAGAGGGTTTAATCACTGGTTCAATAATCCCTAGTTCAACCAATCTGTCTAACTCCAACTTCAACTTATTATACAACTGGAAAGGGATTTTCTTAGGAGGCATCACCACTGGCGGCACCGACGGATCGACTTCAATATGGACGTTGCTTTGAATCAATCCAATACTGTCATCAAAGAGTGGGGCGTACTTAGGACCAGTCAGATCCTCAACTTGAACTACATTTATGTTATTGATCAGGCCGAGCTGCTTCGTCTCCTTTAATCCTATTAAATTAAGATACTTTCCTCTTACAACATAAAATTTCATTGGATGAGTAATATTTCTAAACAAGCAGTTCAGTTTTACAAAACCCTCACAAGGAACCCTGTCTCCCGTAAAAGAAGTAATAATAATATTTGAATTACTCACAAGTGCTGTATTTAACTTCTTAAATGTAAACCAGTTCATAATGGAACAATCTGCTCCCGTATCTACCTTGAATGTCACATTGACCCCGTTGATGTTCAAAACTTCAGTCCATGACTTCTCAGCCTCCACGCTATGAACAGCATTGATCACGAATTGCTTTTCTACTTCATCCTCCGACTCCAAAACCTCACCTTGCACTGTGTAGACTCGTTTAGCATTACTAGACCGGCACATAGGAGCAAAATGACCCAGTTTCTGACATCGGTGACACCTCTTGTCATGTGCAAAACATTGTTTGTATGGATGTTTATAACCACAATTTTTACATTTCTTGCTAAGTAAATCTTCTTTGTTTTCTTGTGTTCTTTGTTTTGTTCTAACGTCTGTATTCACTGGCACAGGCTTAAACCTGATAGAGTTAATCTCTTGCTTGATTACTTTAGCCTCTAATGAGGTTGATTGATCATTGGCTAATTTACGAGTTTTGCACACCTGCAATGCTTTGGTTATGTCTAAATTATCGGCTTTCAATAAACTTTCTCTTGTACCCCCGTCCAGTAATCCACACACAAAAATATCTTTCACCAACTCCTCACGAATTACTCCAAAATTACAGGTTTTGCTTAGGTTTTTCAACACTGTTGCATATTGGTCATACGACTCCTCAGGTTTTTGTTTACGAGTAAAAAACTGATATCTCTCGAACGTAATATTAACTTTCGGTATAAGATATTCATTAAATTTTTTAATTACTGTATCTAAGCAATGCTTCTCTGTGTCGTTTAACTCAAACGTATTGAAAATCTCTTCTCCTTCATCCCCCATTGCATGCAATAGAATGCTAACCTTCTTTTTGTCCGATGCACTTTCAGGTAAAAATCCGTCACAGTATCGGTAAAACCTTGTCACAAACATTTTCCAGCTTTTCGCCATCTCCACTTCAGAAGAAAAATTGAAAACTAATGGCTGCAATGCTTGCATGGCACTTGACTCCATTATCAACTCAGTATTACTCGCTTCTAAAGTCTGAAACTCAACACTACCGCGAACTAAACGATCATCAAAGTTTCTCACAAATCTAGACATTCACAACACCGCTGCCACCATGTTATGTATTACAAAATATAAAAGAATAGAACAGGTTATTAAAATAATAAACGACAAGCGTGTGCTCAAAAGTAGGAACTGTTTAATCTGTGATCACAACAACAACAACAACTCAAGTTACAGTGTTGGCAACATGACAATATAAAATATACAACAACACAACTCTTTAAGTACTGAAAAATTTAGTAAAAAAAAAACCGTCAACAATACTTTTAAAATAATTATCTAAGACCAAAATAAACCGCTGTCATTTTTCTTTTGTTCCCCTTTTTCTTGAAATATTTGAGAGCAGCGCATTCTATGAGCCGTTGCACAAACTATTTTCCAAGTTTTTTGACGTCATGATGGGACACGGGATTTTTCAACGAATGCCACCCCCCCTGATGAAAATAACTTCTGTCGTCGTGTTAAATCTTTTTTGTGTAGAAACTTCCAGTTTTTTTAAATGATCACAAAATTCATGTTTTAATTGATTAATAATTTTATTCAATTATTAGCTTTATTAGTAAAAAAAAACATAATTTAATAAATCTTCAAGTTTTTCGACTTGTGGGGTGAATAGGGTCATCTTTTTTTTCATTATGCCTCGTAAATAAACTCCAAATTTACGAGGCAAACGCTATAAAAAAGTTGATTTTGAGAAATTAAGGGAAGCCGCCGAGGCTATTAAACAAAATAGACTTTCAATAAGAGCAGCTCAAGGGCAGTATGGCTTTAGTTACAGCTCACTCCAGAGAAGAATTAAGCAAGACCCCTCCCAATGGAAGAAGCATGGAGGTTAGCAGGTATTAGATGAAAACGAAGAAAGTTTGTTGGTGAGTAGAATCAGTAAATCTTCAGAATGGGGCTACCCTATAGACACATATGCTTTAAGTTTAATAGTTAAGGGGTATCTAGATCGTAGAGGCAAAGAAGTCAAATGTTTTAAAAACAATTTTCCCGGTAGGGATTTTGCTGAATCTTTCTGTTGAGAAAAGTTATTTCTATGAGTAATTCTAAATATTTTGATTTGAATTTTCCCTCTGTGTATGTTTGATATAATATCCACCAGTAGCGTTAGTACCTAAATGTAAAAGAATATTACATTACAAAAATTAACAGGTTATGGGCCCAGAGCGTCCTAAGTGCGGTTTTGTGAAAAATTATTGACTTAAATCATAGATTCGTTTTAGTCACAATTTCGCGCGTGGTAGGCGTGAGTTATTTTCCGACTATAGCCACGAATTGTGTGTAGAAATAATCAAAATGACTGAAAGTAATAATCATCTGCCTGAGATCAAGAAATTGACCGGAAGAAATAACTACGGAACTTGGAAATTTGGAATGGAGATGTATTTGATCAGCGAAAACTTATGGAAGCAGGTTAAGCCAGGAGATAGCAAAATAGACGAATCAAGCATTGTGCCAAGGACTCTCGGAAATCGGAGCGGACTTGGAAGACGAGTTTATAGGAGTTATCATGTTGAGTGGGTTACCAGATTCTTACGAACCCATGATAATGGCCCTTGAAAATTCAGGTCAGAAAATCACTGGTGATCGAATCCGAAACATTTTAATGCAGAGAGAAACCAAGAATGAAAATCAGGAAAGTGCTTTGCTTGGATCAAAAAGTACGTTTAACAAATTTAAAATCAATTTTCGAGGTAATTGTTACCATTGCGGTAAATACGGGCATTCAAAATATCAATGTTCTAAAATCGATAAGTTTAAAGTCGATTACAAAAATGATAAGAGACATACGGCAGAAAGATCGACCGAACAAGATAGTAGTAAACCTAAAGCGACTAGTGTTTTGATAACGGCATTATCAAGTTTACATTTTAATAATAGTGAATGGGTTATAGACAGTGGGGCGTCTTTACATATGTCTTACCAGAAAGAGTGGTTCGCTAATTTGGACAAATGTGATCGGGAAGTGTGTACTGCAAATGGACAGTTTTTAAAATGCTATGGAAAAGGTGATATTAATGTAAGTGGTGTAACTATTTCGAATGCATTATTTGTACCTGATTTAAAAATGAATCTATTATCTGTTAGTGATATGACGAATAAGGGACTAAATGTAAACTTTTCTGCAGGTAAGTGCACAATTTTAAATAAAAATGATGTAATTGCCAAAGGTTTTAAAACAAAAGAAGGCATTTATAAACTTGCCAAACCATGTAACACGGAAGTTGCTAATGTAGCATCTGAAAGGACATGGCACTTAGGCCACCCCTGCAAAAAGTCGATGCACCTTGTCAGCAAGCTCGCTGATGGAGCGCAATATGGTGCTATTGATAAAGATCCTTGTATTTCGTGTATGGGAAGCAATCAAGACTACCCTTTAAAAATGTTGGAAGTAGAGCATCCCAAAAATTAGAGATCGTCCACTCAGATGTTTGTGGTCCTATGTCCGTCACCTCCTTAGGCGGAGGCAAATATTGTTTAACATTTACTGATGACTTTACAAGAAAATCGTGGATATATATCCTAAGAAATAAAAGTGAGGTTTATCATAAGTTTGTGGAGTTCAAGAACCTTGTTGAAAATCAATCTGGATGTAAAATAAAAATTTACGTATTACGTTCTGATAATGGCACGGAGTATGTAAATAAGCAATTTAAGCATTTTCTAACTAGTAGTGGGATAATCCATCAAACAACCGTTGCCTACACTCCGGAATTAAACGGTGTAAGTGAGAGGGTTAATAGAACTCTGGTTGAAAAAGCTAGGACTCTTTTGGAGGAAAGTAACCTCTCTAGGGTGTATTGGGCTGAAGCCATCAACACAGCCAATTATCTAAAAAACCGTACCCCCACCATAGCTGTTAAAAATAAATTGCCTGAAGAAGCATGGACCGGAAAAAGAGTAAACCTCTCTCATCTAAAGGTTTTTGGGTGCAGAGCATACGTTCACATTCCTGCTGTTAAGCGAGAGAAATTAGACTCTAAAAGCGAAGAATATATTTTTGTTGGCTATTGTGAGAATGGGCATGGTTATAGACTTATTAATCCAAATAATCCAAAAGATTTAAAGATTGCTCGTGATGTTATGTTGTGCCCTGATGAAAATATTCAGAGAAAACAAGACCGAAGAAGGAAAAGAAAAGCTAAATTACCAGTAAAACTAAATGACTACATTATGTTGACTTATTATGAAGCAACACAAGGACCTGACAGGGATAAGTGGAGAGAAGCCATTAATGAAGAAATGCAGGCGCTGGAAGAAAATAATACATGGAAGGTTGTCGATAAAGACAAAGTTAAATTTGAGAGACATAAAATTAAAATAATGAATAGTGAAAAATAAGTTAATTGTTTTTTTGATTTTTTTTATTTAAATAGTAGCGACATTCTAAAATCAAAATAGTTAAAATTAAGGGGGTATGTTGAGAAAAGTTATTTCTATGAGTAATTCTAAATATTCTGATTTGAATTTTCCCTCTGTGTATCCCTCTATGTATCCGCCAGTAGCGTTAGTTGTATATATGTTCTTTAAAAACTGGCGCACTGTGTCGTATGTTCTTGTAGCGTCCTGTTTACTTCTCAATACAAGTATTTTATATCCATTGCCATCTGTTAAATTATGTGTTATTTATTCCATATACCTAAATGTAAAAGAATATTACATTACAAAAAATAACACTTTCCTTACAAGACACAAGAACAGTTTATCAATTAGAATGTGCCAAAATATAAAAAGAAGTAGGGCTGTCATTTCAAAGTCTGTTCTTCAAGAATATTTTGATAATTTAAAGAAAACTTTGGATGGTGTGCCTCCTGAGAATATCGTCAACTATGAAGAAACAAATCTAAGCGATGACCCTGGTAGGAAAAAAAATATAGCTATAAGAGGTACAAAATATCCAGAAAGGATCATGAACAGTTCTAAGAGTTCAACCTCTCTTATGATGGCAGCAAGTGGTAAAGGAGAATTTCTTCCTGGCTATGTAATTTACAAAGCAAAGCATCTGTATTCTACTTGGACTGAACAAGGCAGGGGCGGATTAAGGTCGTCATCTAGGGGGTAGCGTTTTTGGAGTATGGAAAGCCCTAAGGAAGGGGGGGGGATTTCAGGATTCTCCCCCCCCCCTCCGACTGCAGTAAATATCTTAAGGGGACGCGCGAGTCACCTTCTAGGTAGGCCAAAAATGGGTAAATCAGCCAACCTATTGGTACACTTTTATAAAAAACGAATAGACCGATCGTTTTAATTTTTTTTGCATTAGATTAAGCTTAGCTTAATCTATCTAATCAAATATTTTCATCTATGCTCTATTTTTCCTAAATTTTTTATAGCAAATTAAAAAAAAATGCATTTTTTTCTTGAATGAGTAATTTTTTTATATATATTTTAATCAACCAAATTATGTGAAACTATTTGATCAATATCCTCTATTGTTACTGAACAGATTAAAAAAAAAATTATGTCAATAGGTGATATAGATTCCGAGATAAATGTTCCGAAACCTAAAAAAATTAGATTTTACAGGGCAGGCGATTTACTGAAAACAACACCATAACAAAATGTTATCAAGAGTAAAACAGCTGTAACTCTCCTTTTCTGTTTTATTTTTTATTCCTGATGTTGGTTACACTGTTCCTTGAACATATTTNGTGCCGAAAACTGTTTTCGGGAGACAAGTTTGGGATGTAAATTCCAAAACCGGGACAACTTCGGGACGCCTGGCGTCGTCAGAAGTTAATTTTTTGGGGGGGGGATATTGGGGGGCCGGGTGTCCTCCCCCGGAAAAATTTGAAAATATAACCCCTCAAAATAGCGATTTTATGCATTTCTGATATGAAATTTGGTAGTGAAATTTGCCAAAAAAGTATGATCAAGGGGGGGCGGTCGCCACCCCGCCTCCCCTTTAATCCGCCACTGGAAAAAGGTCCCAAGATGTGTCGATATAACCGGACAAAGAGTGGTTGGTTTGACTCCACCTGTTTCGAAGACTGGGTAAGAACAGTAGCCATACCATATTTTAAGAACCATGATGGCAAGAAAATCCTGATTGGGGATCTCTCTTCTCATTTAAGTATAGAATCTATCAAAGTTTGTGAGGAGCACAATATTGAATTCGTATTTTTGCCGAGTAACTCGACTCATCTGACACAACCACTTGATGTGGCATTCTTTAGATCTATGAAAGGAAGTTGGAGGAATCCTTCTTGAATGGAAGAAGGGTCCAGGGCGTAAAGAATCATCTGTCCCGAAAGATGTCTTTCCTAAACTCCTTTCGAAGCTCATAAATTCATTAAATGATAGTTCAGCTTCGTGTGTGCAATCTGGATTTCGAAAATGTGGCATAATACTATTAAATGCTCAGGAAGTAATAAAGTTACTACCTATTGCCACTGAAGATGATGAATCCACTGCAATTTTTGTCAAGGCGACATGTATGCTGCTTTTATTGAGCTTTTAAGTGAGCTCCGTTACGATAAAAATAACAATAAAGATAACATTAGGTAAAGACGTAAAAAAATGAATGTGGAGGCTGGAAAAAGTGTTTCAGCTAATGATATCGTAGATAACATGGAGATAGATGAAGATGAAGATAATAATGAAGATAATAATCTGAATGGTATTAGTGACAATGAAGAAATGAATGAAGAAAGTGGCGATGATGCTCCCTCTGATGATAACCAAACCACAGATAGTAATAGGTTAACAGTGCCCACTAATGGCAAACTCCTCAAGTAAAATTATATGACTTCCTTCTTACTGCTATAGTGTATGACAAGGGAACAAAAAAGCAAAAAGAAAAATTATTCATTTCTCAAATTATTGGTTTCGAGAACCAACTTAAGAAACCACTTAAATGTAAATTTATGAGAAATTATAAGGGATCTTTAGACAAATATGTTTTCCCTAATATCCAAGATATTAGTCAAATTTCTTTTGGGCAAATTAAAGCTGTCCTTAGTGTAATTTCAGGGGGTTAATGGGGGTGGCAGTGTAACTTGAAGCCAGATCGCAAGAAAAGAAGGCACTCACTTCAGCCACCCCAAGTCTCTGTCAACGCCTTCACGTAGGTTTATGCGGGCGCCCCTGTTAAGTAAACCTTCTTGGTTTACAACAAAGATTGGCTTAGACGAAGCTAGCATCTGAGATAGGCAGATACTAGCATTACCAGTACACCCTATCCAATTACACACAACATTACACTGACACCCATACAATTACAATGTCCTAGGGCAGTAAAGGCGTGCTACTGGGGAGAGTGGCGACTCCCGGACTACCTAGCACATAACCACGCCCAACATAAATATATACACTACACGGGTCAATGTTATCGAGATCTCTGGGAGGACCTAAGGGGACTGGTCCTGTGGCGGAAGAGGACGGGTGTGGTAGCGCATTAAAAACGGAACTAGACACGCCGGCCACCTCATAGTCAGGGTCCCACCCTTGCTGTTTCATTACGTAGCCTAGTGTAGGGGGCTGACCCATCAGGAGGTGAAAATCCTAGAGGGCGATAGTAGTGCCAGGTAGGCGCCTGGGCAGGGCCCTGCTGTCGTCCTCGGGGGGCTCTTGCCGGCTCCTCTTGGGGCTCTTGCGGCTACCGTCCGGGGAAGCTCAGGAATCAACTGGACCTCTGGGGAGACTCAGTAGCTCTATTAGATAATACACCCACTCAACACAACACACATTAACCACACAATACACAAATTGAACTTCACCATGGAGCAGAGCAAAGAAGAACCACGTGTTGTGTCTGTTATGTTGCAGGAGGAAACGGGGATCCCGACCCCACATAATAAGGTTATAGACAGTGAATTAGAGGATATTCTTCTAGGGGAAGAGGAGGACCAGACAGGACCCCCTCAACCCGTAGAAATGGAGGTGCGTTCCACTACCCCAGCTAGTACGAAGGAAGACCCAACCAGGTTGGACTCGACTGAGTGGGAAGTGGACCGTAAGCAGAAAAAGGCAATGAAGAAAAAACTTCAGCGAGAGAGGAACAGGAGCAGGGCTAGAGAGGAAAAGGAGAGGAAGGGGGATGAGGGGACCTCGAAAGGGGGATCCAAGAACCACACCTCTACCCGTTATCAAAGGCCCTCCAGGGCTAACAGCGAAAAGATTCGGGAAGAGCAATTTCCAACCTTGGAGGAGGCTAAACTAGCCCTGAAAAGCATGAGAGCACCGCACAGGAGTGCAGACCACAGAGGAGTGGTGGTAGCCGCAGGCAAAGTTACTAGGATGGTTAAGGTAATGCACATTAATTTGCAACACAGTCAGGATGCTGCAGGCGAACTGCAAAAAACCCTGGCTGATAAGGAGTCATTAATTGTGCTAATTCAGGAACCTTATGTTTTTAGAGGAGAGGTGAGAGGGATTAGGAGAACTGGTCTGAGGCTGGAGGTAGGAAGCCAAGAAGGACCAGAGGAGGACAACCCCAGGACGTGTATCGTGGCGACGGAGGACCTGAAGGTAACTCCAATACCTCAGCTGGGAACCCGTGACGCCACGGTAATCATCCTGGAGTATAAGGTAAAAGGTTTAGTTAATAAGGTAATCATGGCAAGTCTATACCTGCCATATGATAGGTTAGACCTTCCCCCAACAAGGGAACTGACCAATATTGTCTGATTCTCAGAGGAGAAGGCCTGAGCTCAGAAATAGTGCAGGCGTTTCAGGAGGCATGTCCCCTTAAATCCAAGGCCCACCAAAAAGTGTCATGGTGGAACCGAGATCTGGATAAACTCCGCAAGAAAGCTCGGAGTGCTTTTAACGAGGCATTCAAGAAAGGGGAACAAGGAGAACTATGGGACAGCTTCAGGGAAGCATGAAGAAATTTTAAAAAAGAAGTGAGGAGGCGCAAGAGAGCAGGCTGGAGGGACTTTTGCAAGGGAATTGAGTCCCTTCCAGAAGCTACGAGGCTGGCTAAGATCTTGAACAGTGAGGGAAGTGGAAGAGCCTTAGGCTCAATCAAAAGGTTAGACGGCACATGGACTCTGAGTATAGAGGAAACGCTAGACTATCTCCTGGAAATCCATTTCCCAGGGGAGGGAATAGAGGCCAGTGGAAATTTAGAAAGAACCCCAGAAACAGCCATGAATTGGGACCTAGCAACTCACCTAGTAACGAGAGAGTCCATTAATTGGGCCGTCAATAAGTTCAACCCATTTAAGGCAGCTGGACAGGATGGTATATTTCCAGCCCTTCTTCAGAGGGGAATGGAGCATCTAATACCCAGTATAGAGGCTATTTTCAAGGGCAGCTTAGCTATGGGTAGGGTACCCGAGGTATGGAAGGCAACTAGAGTGGTCTTTATCCCTAAACCAGGGAGAAAGGACTGCACACAGGCTAAATCCTTCCGACCCATAAGCCTTACGTCATTTCTGCTTAAGACTCTTGAAAGGATTGTAGATAAGTACATTGTTGAGGAAATTCTGCCCAGAAAACCGCTGCATGAGAACCAACATGCATACACTAGAGGGAGGTCAACCGAGACAGCCCTCCATGCGGCTACTTCTAGGATAGAAAAGGCTATGCAAAGGGGAGACTACACCTTAGCTCTCTTCTTTGACGTGGAAGGAGCCTTTGATAAGGCTAAATCAGAAAATATTAAAAGGGAACTCTCGCAAAGGAACACTCCTCAAGTCATCATCGAATGGATAATGTCTTCTCTGAAAGAGAGGAGAGTCAACGCAGCGGTCAGCGGCACCAATGTAACCAAAATGGTGTCGGGAGGCTGCCCACAAGGCAGTTGCCTCTCCCCTCACCTGTGGTGCCTGGTGATGGACGGACTTATGAGGAGGATGTCAGAAGGAGATTTTTATTTTCAGGCCTATGCAGATGACGGACTAGTCCTGATCAGAGGCAAGTTCCTGAACACCTGCTGTGAAAGGATGCAACTAGCTTGCAAAATCATTGAAAAATGGTGTAAGGAGGTGGGGCTCTCAGTCAATCCAGCCAAGACTGAAATGATAGTCTTCACTAAAAAGAGGAAACTTGTGGATTTCAAATCTCCAAAACTATTCGGACAGGATCTTGCATTGTCAAAAGAAGTGAAGTATCTTGGAGTAACTTTTGACTCTAAATTATCCTGGAAACCACATTTAGACAAGGTAGTAGAAAAAGCCGCACTTACTTTTTGGCAACTTAGACGAGCAGTAGGAAAGGCATGGGGGCTGTCCCCAAAGATCCTTAAATGGCTGTATACCGCAGTCATCAGGCCCAGGATCCACTATGGGTCCTTAATTTGGTGGCCCAGAACAGAAGTGGCAAGTACGTCTAAGAGGCTAAGTAAGATTCAAAGGTTAGCATGTAGGAGCATAACAGGTGCGATGAGGACTGCACCAACAGCGGCTCTGGAGGCCCTGGTAGGACTCCCACCACTCCATACATGGATTAAAGGAGAGGCCATTGCAGCTTTTATTAGACTTAGAGATAATGGTCAATGGCAAGGGGGTGTATACACTATGGGACACCTAGGTATACAGAGGATGGCCGATTCCAAGATTCCACTTACAGGGATTCGAATGAAAGGGATAGAGCACCAGCTAGTGCTGAAGAGGAAATTTAAGGTAGAAATTCCATCACGAGCCAGATGGGAATCAGGAGAAATTAAATTTGACCAGGAAACTCTAGTGGCATACACTGATGGCTCTAAGAACGAAAAGGGTATGTCAGGGGCAGGACTTTATCTAGAAAAGTCAGGCGCCCAGGAGAGTTTCCCCTTAGGCACACTCACTACAGTGTTTCAAGCAGAAATATACGCTATCTTGGAAGTGGCAAGGAAACCTGAAGTGAGGGAAGCATCATCAAATAAGGTAGTTATATGCTCAGATAGCCAAGCAGCACTTCAAGCACTTTGCGCCTCGAGTGCAGAG
>KZ651204.1:315053-362912 GCA_001010745.2 Gerris buenoi
TGGTGTATTTTTAATTTTATTAGTATCTTTTGTTTTTATTTTTGTTACCTATAAATATCTATAGATAAATCGGAGGGCTCAGTTTAACTTAGGATCCTCCAGAACGTGAAAATCAACGATAAATGTTTGAGTCAAGGTATGTTCATTTGATTAATTTATTTTAATGTCTAGTACCTCTTGTTTTTATTAATTTATAAACTTTTTAGCTTGATACTTATCAAAAATTTGATCAATTAATTCTTTATTCGTATATATTATTTTCTATCGCGAAAATATAATGAGATAATCACCTGTTGCTTACCCCGTCATTTAGTATTTAACTCAGTTTTTAACAACATTTTTAACATTCTTCTGCAATTTTTGTTTGATTTTACAAAGATGGAGGATTTTAACTTCTTGTCAATATCTCTGTAACTCTTATTAATTTTTTTTTCTTAAGATATTAATTAGATAACTTACGATTTAAAACATTTGAATTAGTGGGTAATCTGTTATTGTAAACTTAGAGTTTAATCTGACTATGAATGTTTCATCGCCTTTTAACTCTATGTACCCGGATGTGATGAGGCTAAAAAATTAAAGACAAATATTAAAAATAGAACTAAATTGAATAAGAACCCTGTAAGCGAAACGTGATAAGAAGTTTGTTTGGATTCTAGAGCGAACACAGTTGACGTACAGAGTTGCCAACATTACAAGCCCACTTCTGTCCTCTATTTCAACAGAAAAAACTATTGCTCGATTGGACTCATTATTTTCAAGATATGGATATCCTGTGAAGATGATTTCTGTGTTTTAATTCTACACACACATGACATGATAATCATCATCTGCCTGGGAGTCTGCCTCTAGTAAAAATAAGACTTTAGAAAATTTGACTTCACGACTGATAGCTGAAGAAACTAGACTTAACTCCGCCGATAATGCCACTGGTGAATCAAGTGTGCTTTAACTGCCCGAGCTTCAGTTTCAGCTGAAAAGCAACTAAAATGTTTTAAATGTCAAGCTGTAGGGCATGTTGCACGGAATTGTAAACAGCAATTGAAATTTTTTAAATGTCAAGCTGTGGCGCACATTGCTCGTTTAAATCGTAATAAATCGTTTTCTATAGTATTGCAATATTTTATATTTTCAAAGTTGGCTACACTGCCGATTCTGTTATCTTACATCTAACCTAACCATGTTACTGTTGTATATACCGACATCGACCACGTTTATTTCAACATTACATTATTACATTTTTTTTTTCATATATTGTTTTCCTTTTTATTTAAATAGTTAATACATCACAAAAATGGCGACGAGGATAAAACCGTTCAAAAAAGACCTTAGTTTTTGACGTAATTAATACATACAAGTAGTGAGTGTTTTGCTATTGTGTTACTGTCGGTTTACAAACATTTTAATTACGTTTTTGTTTTTTGTTTTCTTTTACTATATGTTACTTATTTTTGAAAATGAGTGAAAGTGCGGAAATAAAACCAATTTTAGCAGCCGTTCAGGCCCAGGGACAGGCAATACAGAACTTATTAACAAATTACGCACAACAGCAGCGAACATCTGAAGCAACAACTCCTGCTGTCGTAAGTCATAATATAGTACTTGATCAATTTGACCCTGACGAGGAAGATTTTTCTTCATACAAAGAAAGGTTAGATAATTTTCTAACAATGCGCGGCATAGGCGAAACCCAAGAAGATAAAAACGTAAAACGTAGTGTCTTGCTTAATTGCTTAAAAAGGGCACAGTTCAAACAATTGGCGGCCCTTACTACACCTTCAAAACCTTCCGAAAAATCTTATGATGAATTGCTGAACATAGAAAAACGTTTTGATCCTATTATAAATGTTCAAACAGAACGCCATCGATTCCTTAACCGTGTACAAGGGAAAAGTGAGTCCTTAACTTCTTAAATATCCTCATTAAAATTAATTTCCCAGAAATGTAACTGGACCTGCCCTGAAAGTATATGTAAAAAACCAATAGAAGCAATTTTCCAGGCCCAATTTGTACGGGGTGTACGAGACAATCATATACGTGAGAAAATCTTAATTTTGGATACTACTAAGACATTAGACAAAACCCTTGAAACTGCCCTAGCTTTGGAAGCTGCACATAAGCAAAATGTTGAAGAATATAACTCAAATTTAAGTAGTACAGTTTGCAAAATCAGATATGAAAACAACAGTCCTTCACGTTCAAGGCAAAGGGGTGGACCACATGGAACATACAGAAATCCAAATAATTGGTCTAGACGGGATCAGCCCTCAAACCCCCATTCCTTTTTACGGAATAATTCACACTCCAGAAACAATTCACAGTCTAGAAATAACTCTAATTCGCGATACAGAGGCAAAAATAAAGAATATCTAGCAAAATTAGGACTTCAAGATTTGTGCCTGTGCTGTGGAAAACAGGACCATACGTTTAAGCAATGTAGATTAAAAGACAAAGTTTCATGTGGCAGTTGTTCTAAACGGGGACACGTTGCAAAGGTTTGCATAAATACAGTTAGAAACAAAGATGTGAAAATACTTCACGCAGACGATGAAAGTGAGGGAGATTTTGATGTGAAATACTTTGATATAAACAATACAATTCTAGAATTATTATCAATTACAAATTATGTTAAATTAGCCCGGAAAATTAATGTACGCTTAAAATTGGGTTCTGTATACCAAACTTTGAACTAGATACTGGAAGTCCTGTATCACAACTTTCACGGAATGATTACGATAGACTAAATTTGAAATACAAAATACAAGAGTGTCCAAATGTTCGATTTCGTGCCTATAATCACAATATTATATTACCTGAGGGTTACGTTCAACTAGATGTTACATACAAAAATAAGACTACAAGAGAAAATTTATTTATAGTCTCAGAGAATTTGACTAGAATTGTAGGTAGAGTGTGGATACGAAAATTAAACATAATTGACTTAAACGAAAATCACAATGAAACTTCTGAAATACACACAGTAGAGTCAAAATTCGAAAATAATACAATACTTGAAGAGTACAATGAAGTTTTTCAAGACAAGATTGGACAAATTCCAGACGTGTCAATTGCGTTACAGTTAAAACAAAATGCAGTTCCAGTGAATCGACCCCCCCGCCCTGTACCTTATGCATTAATACCAAAAGTGGATGCCGAACTAGATTTACTAGAAAAGCAAGGAATTATAGAAAAAACAGATTATTGCCAGTGGGGGACTCCATTAGTGATTGTACCGAAACCTAATGGTTCTGTGCGCATTTGTGCTGATTACAAAATCACAGTAAACAATCAACTTCAACCAGCACACTATCCAATACCTCGAATTGAAGAATTATTCCAGAAGCTTCACGGTAGTTCATATTTTTGCATTTTAGACATTCACAAGGCATACTTACATCTTAGCTTAAATGAAGAAAGTTCAAAAATTGCTGCACTCAGTACACATAGAGGAACATATTTGACAAAACGTCTCTTTTTTGGTCTAGCCACAGGGCCAAGCCTTTTTCACTCTGTAATGGCACCAATTTTAAATAAACTACATGGGTGTATTGCTTATTTTGACGACTTGGTCATTTTCGGTCAAACAAAGACAGAATGCTACAATAACTTAATTGAGTGCCTAAAACGATTAAAAAAATTCAATATACATTTGAATAAAGATAAAAGTAAATTTTTTGTCCGAAAAATACGTTACTTAGGACATATAATTTCAGAACTTGGTCTAGAAAAAGACCCACAGAAAGTTGAAGCTCTTGTACATGCTCCTGAACCAAAAGATATAAATGAAGTTAGATTTTTTTATAGGTATGGCCACATATTACATAAAATTTATACCAAATGCTGCAACCATACTTCATCCACTGTACAAACTCTTACATAAAGACACACCGTTTGTTTGGGTCAATGCCTGCAGGAAAGCTTTTCAAGCTATTAAAAATGAACTGATTAGTGATAGAGTCCTAACAACATACTCACCAGATTTGCCCTTGATTCTGGAAACGGTTTTGGAGCTGTTTTATCACATCGTATTAATGGTCAAGTTAAACCGATAGCGTACATTTCACGTTCACTTACCAATGCAGAGAAAAATTACAGTCATCTAGATAAGGAGGCAACAGCTATTTATTGGGCCACAAAGAAATTTTTTCAATACACTTACGGAAATAAGTTTACATTAATTACAGATAACCAGCCTATACGAGCAATATTTGACCCAAGTAAATCATTGCCATCCATCTCAGCTCTACGGCTAACACGTTATGCAGTATTTTTACGACAATTGGACTATACAATTCAGCATCGGCCAGGAAAAGAATTACAAAATGCTGACTATTTATCACGAGCACCATTACCACTGAAACATCCAGAAGTAGTAGATGAAGCTTACACAGTTTATACAGAGTCAGTTAACCTTTTAAAAACAATACAGTCAAAAGCTATTACAGCTGAAGAACTGAAAAAAGAGACACTGAAAGATGAAAATTTAATAAAGTTAAAAAAGGAAATAGAAACAGATAAAGCTAATAATACAGACCATTCATTACATAATGGTGTTATAATGCGAGGCCAACGAGTAGTAATTCCAGCATCCTTACAAGGTTATGTACTTAAAGAACTACATCAAACACATTGTGGTATCGTGAAAATGAAGGCTCTCGCAAGATCTATTTGCTACTGGAAAAATGTCGACAAAGATATCGAGTCATTAGTACGTTCTTGTCCAGCATGTGCCTCAGTACAGCATGCTCCACAAAAAGTTCCTTTACATCCGTGGGAAATTCCGACTGAACCATGGCAAAGAATTCATGCTGATTATGCAGGACCTGTGGAAGGAATACAGTTTTTAATAGTAGTTGATGCCCTGACAAAATGGGTAGAAGTAGAATGGTTTAGGAATCCACCAACTTCAAACAGTACTATCGAAGCCTTTCGGCGAATTATTTCTAGAAACGGTATCCCTCACATTTTAGTGACGGATAATGCCTCTATTTTCAAATCAGAGGAATTTGAAAATTTTTGTACAACTTTGGGGATTGCACATTGTACATCAGCCCCTAACCATCCCGCTACTAATGGCCAAGCGGAGAGAACCGTACAAACTTTTAAAAGAAAACTAAAGGCACTGCTAACAGAGGAGCCAAATAAAATAGAAAAGAAGTTATGCAATATTTTGTTCCAGTACAGGGTTACCCCTCTTATGAATGGAATGTCACCAGCAGAAATACACATTGGTCGACAACTTCGAACTAAACTACACATGATGAAACCAATGCCTGAGACAGAAAAGAAGCTACCAGCAGAGGGTAAAGTCCCACATTTTGAAGTAAGGTCAAGAGTATTGTCAAGAAATTACTATGGCCCAAGTAGATGGAATTTTGGTACAATAGTTGAAAGACTGGGTAGAGTACATTACCACGTACGTTTAGACAATAAATATATCATCAAACGTCATGCTAATCAGTTGCGACACACAGAATGTGGAACGGAAAATCCGGTTGAAGACAGGCAACCTACAAAAAAGTCAGTAACGTTTGTAATACCTCCATCATTAGCACAACAAAGACCTACAATCGTCAGTGTGAATGAACCTGAGATCCCGGTGAATGCGCCTGAGAGTCCAGTGAATGAACCTGTAAGACCTGTGAGTGAACCTGCATCTGATGTGAGACGAGCTGTGAATGAACCAAATGTTAGACGATCAGGACGTATACGTAAACCAGTTCAACGATTAAACTTATAAAAAAAAAAAAAACTTTTTGTACTTATTTAATTTAATTTTATTCTTTTTCTTTTATATACTTGTTTTTCTACTTACTTTTATACTTTTAAACTCCCACCTAAAACTTAATTTCTTTTTTTTCTTCTTTTACTTAAAATGTATAACTATTTCTTTTAAAATTCTTAATTAAAAGGGGGGGATTGTAATATTTTATATTTTCAAAGTTGGCTACACTGCCGATTCTGTTATCTCAACAGAAAAAACTATTGCTCGATTGGACTCATTATTTTCAAGATATGGATATCCTGTGAAGATGATTTCTGTGTTTTAATTCTACACACACATGACATGATAATCATCATCTGCCTGGGAGTCTGCCTCTAGTAAAAATAAGACTTTAGAAAATTTGACTTCACGACTGATAGCTGAAGAAACTAGACTTAACTCCGCCGATAATGCCACTGGTGAATCAAGTGTGCTTTAACTGCCCGAGCTTCAGTTTCAGCTGAAAAGCAACTAAAATGTTTTAAATGTCAAGCTGTAGGGCATGTTGCACGGAATTGTAAACAGCAATTGAAATTTTTTAAATGTCAAGCTGTAGGGCATGTTGCACGGAATTGTAAACAGCAATTGAAATTTTTTAAATGTCAAGCTGTGGCGCACATTGCTCGTTTAAATCGTAATAAATCGTTTTCTATAGTATTGCAATATTTTATATTTTCAAAGTTGGCTACACTGCCGATTCTGTTATCTTACATCTAACCTAACCAAAGCAAATTTGGCTGACCCGCTATCTAGGCTCAGTCAATCTAGTGATTCACAAGACTACAAGAAGGGTCAAGATGGCTACTTGTACGCTATTGAACTTGCTTCTGTGCCGAAAGCTTTAAAAGTAGAAGAATTAGTCGATGCCACTCTAGAAGATAAAAAATTAATAAGAGTTAAAGAGAGAAGAACAGGGTATTGGCCAGTTGATTTACAGCAATATCAAGTAGTCAGTAATGAGCTAGGTGAGTTCAATGGATTGCTGCTTCGCGAAACAAGAATTGTCATCCCTCATTCATTGCGTAATTCACATCTTAATCTTGCCCATGAAGGCCATCCAGGTATGTGAATGTGTTTTAATAATGGCTGATGCTAGTCCGGTGGGACTTGGGGCACTCCTTATTCAAATTGGTCCAAAAGGACGTGAAATTGTTTCCTATGCTTCTAAAAGTCTTACTGATAGAGAAAGGAAGTTTTCTCAGACTGAACGAGAAGCATTGGCATTAGTATGGGCAGTAGAACGTTTTCATACGTATCTTTATGGAAAGAAATTGACTGATCATCGCCCTCTCCAATTTATTTTTGGACCTCATTCAAAACCTTGTGCTAGAATTCAGTGATGGATGATAAGGTTGCAGTCATATGATTATGAAGTCAAGTACATACCTGGTAAAGCAAATTTGGCTGACCCGCTATCTAGGCTCAGTCAATCTAGTGATTCACAAGACTACAAGAAGGGTCAAGATGGCTACTTGTACGCTATTGAACTTGCTTCTGTGCCGAAAGCTTTAAAAGTAGAAGAATTAGTCGATGCCACTCTAGAAGATAAAAAATTAATAAGAGTTAAAGAGAGAAGAACAGGGTATTGGCCAGTTGATTTACAGCAATATCAAGTAGTCAGTAATGAGCTAGGTGAGTTCAATGGATTGCTGCTTCGCGAAACAAGAATTGTCATCCCTCATTCATTGCGTAATTCACATCTTAATCTTGCCCATGAAGGCCATCCAGGTATGACAGCAATGAAAAGGAAACTTAAGCTAAAGTTTGGTGGCCTAAAATGGATTATAATGTGGAAATGAAAGTAAAAGGGTGTCACAGTTGCCAAGTCGTTAGTTGCGCACCACCCCCTGAACCTATGACCACAAGGATTTTACCAGATGGCAAGAAATAAGTGTTGATTTTAAAGGTCCGATCCGCTCAGGTGAGTATCTACTTGTTGTTGATAACTACAGTCNAAATACAAAATACAAGAGTGTCCAAATGTTCGATTTCGTGCCTATAATCACAATATTATATTACCTGAGGGTTACGTTCAACTAGATGTTACATACAAAAATAAGACTACAAGAGAAAATTTATTTATAGTCTCAGAGAATTTGACTAGAATTGTAGGTAGAGTGTGGATACGAAAATTAAACATAATTGACTTAAACGAAAATCACAATGAAACTTCTGAAATACACACAGTAGAGTCAAAAGTCGAAAATAATACAATACTTGAAGAGTACAATGAAGTTTTTCAAGACAAGATTGGACAAATTCCAGACGTGTCAATTGCGTTACAGTTAAAACAAAATGCAGTTCCAGTGAATCGACCCCCCCGCCCTGTACCTTATGCATTAATACCAAAAGTGGACGCCGAACTAGATTTACTAGAAAAGCAAGGAATTATAGAAAAAACAGATTATTGCCAGTGGGGGACTCCATTAGTGATTGTACCAAAACCTAATGGTTCTGTAAGAATAGTTCAATTGAAATTTTTTAAATGTCAAGCTGTGGCGCACATTGCTCGTTTAAATCGCAATAAATCGTTTTCTATAGTATTGCAATATTTTATATTTTCAAAGTTGGCTACACTGCCGATTCTGTTATCTTACATCTAACCTAACCATGTTACTGTTGTATATACCGACATCGACCACGTTTATTTCAACATTACATTATTACATTCTTTTTTCATATATTGTTTTCCTTTTTATTTAAATAGTTAATACATCACAAGTATGTAATTTTTTAACAATATATACTATCGTAGTAGTGTTTAAACTAATTAATTATATTTTTTAAGTGTTTACTCTCGTTTTTAATTTATATATTAAGTCCATTTATTTACCTTTAAGCCAAAACAGTACTTAAAACTAATACCTTAATCGGTATTAATGCTTGGAAAATCAAAAAAATAAACTAATTTTGATACAAATCGGAAGTAATTATTCTGCTAGCCTCAAGAAATTAAACTTGTCTCAAGATACATTAAATCTAAATTAACAACCAAGGTGCAAATTTAATAACTCTTATTTTGGAGATTGATGTGTATTACCCTAAGGCAACACTGGCACCTTTATTTATAACCTGCTAGACAGATAATCTTGAGTATTGAATAAAGCTAGTTTTGTTAGTCAAATATTTTCCGTAATTTTATATTACTCATGAACGATTAATAAATTAATTCATAATTATTACGTTGGTAAATGTGTTGGTAATTAAAAACCCACTATGCACGAGATAAAACAGAAATGGAGATACGATATGCCATACATGGAATTGTCAACCAGGGAGGGATAATGATAGTATCATTCAAAATCAACTATCTTGGAAAAGTCGGTCAAATTTTTATCTAGTGAGAAACTGGCACTCAACAGGTGAGTTAGGTGATTAATTGTAAGTTATGTTGATTAGGAGTAAAATATTGACCGTTAAAACGATAATTTTGAATTTTGCTATTCACTGGATATCATTACCAAAGCTACATGGAGAGAAATAGAGTAAGACATCGCCGATATTCAATGTTTGTGAAAAGGCACAAAAATTTAGCCAGAAACAATTGTATCCTCGGAAACAACTAAAGTATTACTACGAGGGTAGGCTGAAAAGTAATGCACACACGCTTGTAGAACGCGAACGAAATGACCTTTAGACGCGCGAAGGGCTACATTTGGAAGTGGCACTCCCCCTCTATGCGCATGCGCAATTAGAAAACACGGTAACCAGCCCCGGCCGCGGGGTGAAATAAAATGTACGTTGATGGCGAATATATAAAAATTTACATTGTTGCTACATCGCGAATGAGAAAATCATTTCCGGGTCAATAACGAGGACGACATGCAGAAGTTGACAGCCAAGTTTTATCATTTTTCAAACAACGCCGGAACAAAGGGTAGGCTGGTTCAAGAGAAATTTCAATGTTTAAAGCAAGCGAAATCGCCAAACAAAAACAAATACAACATTTTAAAGCTTCAAGGGGATGGTGCGACCGGTTTATGAGAAGAGAAGATTATAGCAGCGACAAAGGACAACCATTTGCCAGAGATTACCTCCCGAATATGAAATAAAATTCATTAATTATCAGAAGAACGTTGTTGACTTACTTAAAAAAAAAAAAAAAACAACAACACCTACTTTTCTATGAGTCAAATCGACAACTGAGATGAAACAGCAGTCTATTTTGATATGCCCCGCAATTCCACTGTTTCTTTCAAAAGTGAAAAGCAGGTGTCTATAAAAACAACTGGCTACAAAAAAATCACGCGTAACTGTGATGCTTAGAATCATGGCTGATGATAAGAAACTTCCGCCCTACATCATTCTTAATAGGATAACAGTCCCAAAAAACGAAAATTTTCCTAAAGACGTTGTTGTCAGGGCTCAAAAAAACGACTGTATTAAGAGTGCATGGGAACGCCGTCAAGGCTCATTGTCGGAGCCTAACAGCATTCTCAAATACAAGTCTAAATACAATGCCCCCGGAAGGAAACCAACCTGTAGGTACTGTTAATCAAACAACATCCTACACGTCCGATACTAATGATAATAGAACAGACGCAATGCAACAGGTCCTCCAATCTATGGTTACCAGTCAACTAGCGATTGTGGAGCTCCTGTTCAGGGAACAGAGAAACAAAACAACTTCTACTGCCGCGCCGTCCCGGATTTTAATAAATGGTTAACGAAGTTTACAAGGCGGGGAACGCCGGCGGAGGCAGAAGATTGGCTTAACTCTATATCTGGAATTGCCGAAGTAAAATCTTGGCCAGATAAATTTAGACGAAGCGGCACGCCTTAATATGGTTGGTCCTGCTAATGACTGGATCAACTCAAATTTAGTTAACAATTGGGAGGAGTTCAAATACAATTTTAAAGTTACTTTTGTAAGCGCAGTGACATCAAAACAACGATTGAGGGAAGTAATGACTATGATTCAAAAAAAGATGAAGACGTGTCTGATTATTTTTATGCTAAAGTGAGGCAATGTAAGGCTCTATCTATCCCCTTTCCTGAAGTTAAAAGATTAGTGATAGAAGGACTGAGGTCTCGAGATTTGAGCCTTCATTTATTATCATCATACATATCATTCTAAAGAGACGTAACTATTTTAAGATGTTAAGATTTGAAGAAGTGCTTGAGGCAAGGCGAATACACTTTAAAACTCCATCAACGTTAAAGGAGCATTGTAACAGAAATCAGTCAAAACTTTCCCATTCTATGACAACAGAGAAAACAAGACTACCAGAAACTAACAAACAACATTTATCTGCAACTTACAGGACTTCTCAACCAACAGGTTCGTTTTGTGGACCGTCTTCAACAAAACTTGCATCAACTGGCACTACAGGTATAACAATCAAGTGCTTCAATTGTGGAACTTCGCGCCTTTTTTTTCTTTAGATCTTTTTTCTAATCTTTAGTTATTTATATTTCTTATTGTTTGGCAACCCTAATGCCATGTACCTTCTCCCTCCTTTTGTATATGTAGATATATCTGTTGTTAGTTTTCTGTCTTTTATGTACTTATGGTTCTCTGTTCGATTAATTGTTTCTATTATACAAAGTGTTTAATCTAACAGTGGTAATTTTTTTATACCTTTTAACAGGTTATGGGCCCAGAGATTCGTTTTTCTTATTGGTTTTATTACAGTTCGTTTTTTTTTTTTTTTTTTTGGGAAAGTATAAGTTGTTAATCACGTGTTTAGTTTTTGATAAGTTTTTTTTCTCTCATGGAAGTCTCATAGACCTAAACTCTACAATAGGAACTTTTTTTAGGAACAACCGTTTCGTAATTTATCAAATAATAATATGATGGCAGCCACTAACAATATAGTGGCCGGTAGTTTGCCCTGAGTTGAAAAATTACGTGGAATGGACTACAATGATTGGAAGTTGGCCATGAGAATGTACTTAATTCATGAAGGTTTGTGGGAATGTGTTTGTGGTGAAAACAAAAATAAACATTCGGATCAGAAAGCGCTTGCAAAAATTTGTTTAAGTATTAGCCCTGCTACCATCTCTAATGTACGGACTGCTACAACTTCACAACAAGCGTGGCTTAGTTTAGAAAAAGCTAATGACGACAAAGGGTTAACTCGACATCTGAGTCTATTAAGACAACTTTTGATGGAGCATTACGAGTCCATGGAGAAGTATGTTTCGGGAGTTATTGGACTTTCTCAAAAACTGATGGACATTAATGCTCCACTTGACGATGAGTTCATTGGTGTCATATTATTAAGTGGATTGACTTCTTATTATGATCCTATTATTATGGCTTTAGAAAGTTCGAGTGAAACTATTACTAGTGAAGACTAAACTTCTTCAAGAAGAATCTAGAAAAGAACCTAATGGAACTGACAACAGCAATACAGCTTACTGGTCTAGAGGACATAGTAGAGATGGTTTCAATCAAGGAGGTAATAAGAAAATAATATGTTTTGGGTGTGAAAAGGAAGGACACGTTAAGTCTCGATGCCCTACTTTTATAACACCTGTCAACCAAAAAAGTAGTGAAAACGATTAATCCTTACTTCTTGCTATAGCATTTTCCTGTTCCAGTTTTGTCTCACCTGATTGGTTTATTGATTCAGGAGCAACAAGTCATATGTCAAAATGTAGGGATACTTTTTCAAGATTTAATAATACTTTTACCTCAGAAGTTAATGTAGCCAATAATGAAAAAATGTTGTGCTGTGGAATTGGCGATATAGACATTAAACTTAAAGGCAATGTTGTCAAAACAATATCCAATGTTATGCAAGTGCCTGAGTTAACTGTAAATTTGTTGTCTGTTAGCCAGTTAACTGATAAGAACTATGTGGTAGTTTTCAATACAAATGGCTGTTGTGTTTACAAAGAGAGTGACTGTAACGTTTCTGGTAAAATGGTAGTAAGCTGTTCTCGCCTAAATGGTATGTATCGATTAGATACAGAGGATAAGGTTGCCCCTGTGTCTATAATTGCTGATAGCCATGAGCTGTGGCACCGTCGCGTCGCCTAGGTCATCTTAACCATAATATTATGGTGAAACTAAGGGATGGCCTGGTTACAGGATTAAAATTTTCTGAAGATAAAAAGGACATATCTCCTTATGTAAAATGCATAGAGCAAAAACAGACAAGGACGCCTTTTAAAAGGAATTATAAAGCCCAAAGGTTAAATGAAAAATTAGGATTGATTCACTCAGCTGTATGTGGGTCTATGAGAGAAGAGACGCGGGGTGGTGCTCATGACTTATTAATGTTTACTCACGATTACACAAGAAAGACTTTTGGCTACTTACTAAAACATATAAGTAAAAGTGATGTTCTTCAAAAATTGCTGGAATTTAAACAGTATGTGGAGAGAGAAACTGGCTTAAAACTTGATAATGGTTCTGAATACACTAATAATAATTTTGAGAAATCTCAAATCTTTTAGAATAGTTCATCAGACAACTGTACCTTACTCCCCTGAGCGAGGGGATTTAGCTGAAAGAATGAATCAAACCATAATTGAAAAGGCTCGATCTATGATCCTTGTTGATTCAGGTTTAAGCAGGAAATTTTGGGGTGAGGCAGTCATGACTGCAATATATTTGAAAAATAGGACTCCTACCTAGGCAGTGAGCGGTGCAACACCAGAAGAGGCTTGGACCGGACGTAGAATTGATCTCAGTCATTTCAAAATATTTGGAACTAAAGCGTATGCGCATATTCCCAAACAAGTTAGGACAAAATGGGATCCTAAATCAAAAGAATTCATAATGGTGGGATATTGTGAACAAACAAAAGGATATAGACTTTATGATCCTCAAAATCCAGGGAAAGTTATCAAAGCTAGAGATGTTGTGTTTGTTGAGGATTTTAATGATAGAGAAAGTAAAGGGATAGTAAACCAAAATATTGACAAATCTAAAATTGAAATTGAGCAAAGTAGTGATAGTACTATACCATTTTTGACAAACATTACAGATCAGATTGAGAATAGTAATAGCGACATTGAAGATGATTTTATTGATTTGATATTGAAACAACACCAAGAAAAATCTCTGATTCAAGTTATAGGAGATACCCACTAAGGGAGAGACATCCTCCAAAAAAGTTTGATGATTTGGTGAGTTATTTGGCTTTTGGCAATGACGTGCCAGAGACTGTTGAAGAAGGCTTATCTTCTCAAGGAAGGCAGAAATAGTCAAAAGCCATGAAACAGAAATATAAGGCCCTAATAGGCAATGACAACCAAGGGGCTCAAAGATTAGCTTCAAATCCTGTATTTCATAGAAGAACTAAAAACATAGATGTGCCTCATCATTTTATTAGAGACATTGTTGGAAAAGGTGATATATCTTAACTCTACAACCAAATGAGGAGATGCCTGTGGATATTTTATCAAAAGGCTAAGTCCCACTAAACATTATTTATCCATGAAAGTACTGGGATTGATCGAATAGTTGTTTATATTTTTGTTTCATATATAACTAACGATTAAGGGAGAGTGTTGAAGACCTTTTTTCTAATCTTTAGTTATATTTCTTATTGTTTGGCAACCCTGATGCCATGTACCTTTTCCCGCCTTTTGTATATGTAGATATATCTGTTGTTAGCTCTCTGGTCTTCTATGTACTTATGGTTCTCTGTTCGATTGTTTCTTTTATACAAAGTGTTTAATCTAACAGAGGTAGTTTTTTATACCTTTTAACAGTAACCATCAAATGCATGTTCTTATTGACCCTGGCAGCAGTGAGTGCTTCATCAAGACATCTGTGGCGCTAAGACTGCAAAGTTGTATTGAATTCAAGACGGAGATTGAAATTCTGGGATTTGGAGAAGAAACAAGAACTAGGACACTGGGTACAGTTTCCCCAGATATCACAATAGATGGAGTTTTAGTTAGGGGGATCAAAGCCTACGTTGTACCAGATGCTTGCCAGCCCTACGATTTAATTGTTGGTTGTACTTTGACCGAGTCACCAGGTGTTAGCTTTATAAAGACAAATGGTAACCTTAAGATTGGACAAGCTGAAGAGTTTCCTTTCAGTATAATGGATATTTGCGATAAGGTCACAGAAAATCTGGAATTAGTAGGGGATGTGAATATTCCTGCTGGAAATTTCCACAGCAGATGGTTAATTGTGTCAATATTTTAATATTTTTTATTATTGTGTTGGCCTTTGGCCGTTACTATTATTTCTTGTTTTAAAATAAATGACTGTAACCAAAGGCGAACCTTCCTTCGGAAGAGTTGAGTAATTGTGTACACATTCTTGCTTTAACCGTTCATGTACTATGTTACCTTTCTTAACCCTTTTGCCCGTAGAATCCCTTTTTTTTCCACTTCTATAGTTTTGCCAACAGGTTATGGGCCCAGGGCGTATTGTGAGGTGTTATGATTGGTGCAAAAGACAATAAGCCTAGTGAGACTAAATTAAACTTTTGAGACGCGATTGTTTTCTTGTAGAAGTTAGGTATTTCTTTATAGTCAATTTCTTAATAGTTCATTCTTTCGTTTGTGTGCCACATATTGAAACAGTGAAAATCTTTATAGTCACATGGTTCTTCGTTTGTGTGCCACACATTCAAACAGCAAAGAGCTACTAATAAAGTAACTGGAAAAATTATAGTTATATTTCCGCAAAAATGAAAACAGAAGATGTTAAATTGCCAAAATTAAATGCAGATAATTACTTTCAATAGGCCGAAAGGGCAAAGGCGTTTCTCATACAAAATTGTGTTGGGAATCCGTTAGCCCTTTCTTCGAAGATAAAAGTAGTGATCTAAAACGTGAAGAAGTGCTGCAAAACCAAAATACTCTGAGTATTTTATTACTCATCGTAGGTGACAATAATTTAGACAATATTGGTGACTGCGTCTTCGCTAAAGACGCATGGGATATTCTTGAAGAAGTCCACTCAAATTTCTCTTTGTTGCATAGAGTAGTAATGTTAAAAGAACTGGTTAATGTGGTAAAAACTGACCAACAAACTATGCAGGAGTACCTAAGTAAAATTCAGAACATTAACAAGAAACTCTCCAAAGGAGGCCTAAACTTTGATGATGAAGTTATAGCGATGTTTTTCTTGTTAGGCCTTCCTATGGACCAGTATGAAGGGCTAGTTAAGGGCTCTCGAGAGATGATTCTGTTTTAACTACTAAGACTGTTAAAGGCAAGTTACTACTTGAAGAAAAAAGAATGAAAAGAGATCAAGAAACTCTGTGTGCCTCAGATAAAGTTTTTTGCTGTAAAGAAAAATTTTAGTAACAATTTTTCCAATAAAGGAAATCAAGATAAAAGACAGTATATTTGTTTTGCATGTGGAGGAAAAATTGCTTTAAGATAAATTCCAGAAGGCCCAATGAAAACGAGGGGAATTAAGGTGTGAAAGTGAATAGAGCATCAGTTGAAGGAAACGAAGTTAGAAATAATTTTAACGTATTATGCACAAAAAGCAATCAATGCAGTAATCCTTCACTGTGGCTCCTTGATTATGGTGCCACAAACCATATGACCCCAAATAAAAACTTAATATCAAATTTTACTGTAGGGGACTTGGGAACTGTTGAAACAGCTGGTGGCAGAAAAATTAATATTTATGGAAGAGGTATCGTCCTATTTAAGTTAAAACAGAAAAATGGCGGATGGGATATTAGACTCTCGGAGGTATTTTTAGTTCCAGAGTTGGAAGACAACCTAACATCGTTAAGTAAAATTGAGGAAAAAGGACTTAAGGTAGTCATACAAGGTGGGTTTGGAAAAGTATTTGACAATAAAACTATCATTTTTGTCGCAGAGAAGGAAACCCAACTTTATGCAATTGAAACGGAAGAAATTAAAGAAAGGTCAAACAAAGCAGCCGTAGATTGGCACAGTCATTTTGGACATCTACAGAAAGAAGCTTTGATGAAAATTTGTAATGTTGTTAAGGAATCAACTAAAGAACTTCGACAGCCAGAGCTGCATTGCAAGGACCTGACTCTTGAAAATGGCTAAATGCTAGGAAGGAAGAAATTAATAACTTAGAAAAAAACCGCACCTGGCGTTTAGTGAAAAGGCCTCATGATAAAAATGTGGTTGATTCAAAATGGATTTTTAAAATAAAAAGAGATGAAGATGGGAACATTCAAAGATATAAAGCAAGATTAGTTGCTTGTGGCTTTACTCAGGTACCTGGTCAATATTTTTTTTGGATTTTATGTTAGTTATTTTTGTAGTAGGCCAAATACCCAACTAGGGGAAGTATCAATATTTAAATATTGTTTTATTTTTGTGTTGGCCTTTGGCAGTAACTATTATTTCTTGTTTTAAAATAGAGCGCCTAAAATAAACCTTCCTTCGGAAGAGTTGAGTAATTGTGTACTCATTCTTGCTTAAACCGTTCATGTGCTGTGTTACCTTTCTTAACCCTTTTACCCCCCGAATAGAATCCCTTTTTTTCCACTGTTATAGTTTTAAATTGCCATCACATACAGGTGCCTGTAAGGAATGAAGGAAAAGAAGACAACTTTTAAAATCTGGTACCATATTGGCTAGAAATGTGGAGGTGATCAAAGAGATCAGAAATGGAGGCCTAAAGTCAAGGAAAACAATTCTGGAGGAAGAAGTGATAACCGGCCCCGTAAGCCCAACGCAGAAGTTGGTGTTGATGGAACTATTAAATAATTACAGGGAGTGTTTTTCCAAAAGTCTATCTGAATTAGGTCATATTAGAAAATATGATCTTAAAGTGTCCACCTTTTATGCCTTGGCCTTAGTTATATGTTTTGATTTAGACGAAAAACGGAAATTTTACTTATACACAAGATATCACTAGATATTTTACCAAAAATAGTGAAATAATATAAAAGGATATTGCAAAGTATTCATTTAGAAGAGATTTTTCTTCGTTGAGTAAGCTATGTGAGCTTATCTTTAAAAGGAAGAAGCCAAACAGACTGACTAGAAAAATAAATTAAATAAGAATAGAAAACTTAATGAATGATATAGCTGAAATTGACACAAGATGATTCAGTCAAACTTGGTGTTATAATTAATTAATTATAGACTTATTACTTAAGTTAATATTATAATCAAACAATTATATGAATAATTGAAGTTGTAATCTACATTTATATATAACTGTTTTGAGGATATTAAAATTAAATTAATTAAAATATATATTTATTATTATTATTATTTTTTTTTTTTTATATATATTTTTTATTTTTTATTAACATTAATTATTTTTCACAAATCAGGTATTTCAAATAACATCACAGTTCTGTTAATACAACAACAGGCATCACAAGATATCGCTTACAAAATAAGCAAGGCAAAATAAAATTTAAAAAAGTAAATATAAAATATATAAATGGAACATTGTGGCTATATTCCCTCTCATAAATACATGTATATAAATTAATTAATTGCCAACATAATTAAAGCTACCTCAAGAACATTAAGGCATTATCGGACAATTATTGGTTAACTAATTTACTTATAACTTACTTTTAACTTTTATTAGACAACAATTAAAAATAGTCAGGTATAAAAATTAATTAAAGACTAGTATTATATTTATTAAAGGGTTTGAGAATCAAAGTTCCTTTTTAAAATAACAGGCTCGTGTATTTATCAAGACTAGTCTCAGATCTTAGTCCCAGCCCCGAGTATACAGCCTTAATAGGATAGTAAAGACTGATGTCAGAGAGACTTTTGAATTATATTTTTCTATCAAGTAACAAATAACTTAAACATAGACGATTAATTATTATTTAAAAAAAAACTTAAATCAAATTTTTCTCAACGTTTACCAAATTTTGCTGCAAATTTTAAAAAAAATTAATGATTTAATACAGTGATTTTAATACTGTAATTTATTTTTATTTAGTATTCTTTATACTGTAATAATTTTGGTGGTGTTTTTTTAATTCCTTTAAAATATACTTAGTCTGTTATAACCGTTATAATTAAATACTTTGATAATTTAAAAAATTATATACTCTTAGATATTCTAATATTTTTTGTATGACGCAATAATATTTACCTGCAATATAAAAACTTTCTAGAATGTGGAACAATTGTCAATAAATAAAGAACAAATGACGAATAATATTATTTGAAAAATGTTTAACTACCTCCTGCAAACAGGCAAAGTTGTTAAAGATTGTATAAAAAAGAATGAGACAAGACTAAAACATAGAGAAACATCAAACAACAAGTAGAACAACAACAAAAAAAGACAATGAAGAAAAAGGCCACGATTCAGAATAAACGAAGACTCTTAGAAAGTCTCTTGTTAGAATATCCTTTTTAGAAGTGAGATAGTGAATCGAGAAGTTTTATCTAAGTTGTTTCAATTCATTCATATTCATTATCTATGTCAGAGGTGGGCAAATGTTGCTCATCGTCGAGTTAAGTGCCATGAAAATTAAAATCCTTTTTTTAATTATTTCAGAACTTTTTTCACCAATCTTGTTAAATCGACTGTCAGTAAAGCATTTAAGTCTCTAAGAAGTATGTCTTCAGTTGAATCTTTTATTGAAGTGTACAAGTGAATCAATATTATTGAAATGAACAAGTAATGAATTAGATTACTTTGTATTTGCTTCAAAAGTAGATCTACTTTAGTGGATTGTATCGATAGTTCCTTGGTGTGGCTCTTTATAATATATAAAACTAGAATAGGGCTCCCATTGAACTCTTGCGTGCCCACCTATGGTCATATTAGAGCATCAACATATTAGAGCTTCTATAATAGGTCAAATATAATCGCAGATATACATTTTGGCAACACTGAACATTTATCTCCATATTCACTAGGCCAAAAATATTGAAGCAGTCAACACTTTATACTTTCAAGGCAAAATATCAATAGAAAATGATGGGTAATTAGGATTTGATTTTAAAGAAGCAGTGAGATCATCATATTGTAAAAATGAAATGAGAACTTTGGGCAGCGGTAACTGGGCAAAGTAACTTGACAATGTTTTTACATCATTAAGACAATCAACTTGACATTGCTTCCTTGCCACAGTCCTAGACAGGCATTTTAGAGACGGGAGGCCAACCGATCCATAATTCAAAAAACTAAGAATTCCCTTAATAGCCGGATGAGTGCGATGACTCAATTCCTCTCTAATTTTAATAATGTCTTCTGGATTGCATAAGCCAACCAGGAAATTTAAAAGCTGTTTCTTATGCTTGATAACTAATATTCTTGTATTTGGTTTAGTTATAAGAGTTATGAAAGCCTTTAAGATCGAATAGGGTTCTAAATAGTGTGAATATTTAAGTAAGTAGACAAGGCCAAACATAGAACCATACAAGCAGAGGAACTTAAGAACTCTAGTAGAAACGATGTCTTGGGACAAAGGGTTGTATGGTTTGAGGCGAGCTCCTTGCTTCAAAAGTAAAATAAATAGACGAGCACAATGGCAAGTGCTTTCCAAATTGTTGCCCATGTGGAATTCGTGTACATCAACAAGGATCTCTAAACAAGTCAAAACATCTGCATCGCCGAATGAAAATATTTTAGTTTCTTCTAAATAATCTGGATCTAAAGGAAGATGGTGATCTACATACAATTCAACAGTTCGGAAAGAAAACTCTGAATAAGTGTCTTTAACAAAGGAAAAGGCTACAGGTGAATAAACTCCTCTACACAATTCACTGACAATAGGACAATTAAGAACTGAATTGTTTATTCCTTTTTTATTTAGAAGTGCTTCGAGGCCGTCCAAATCTCGATTTTGAATCAAACAGCAGGGCAAACTTAGCATTTCATCTAAAACCTTTCCCTCCACATTTACACATTTGTCATTGATGAAATCAACTGGAGTTGTTTCTAAGGCAGTTTTAAATATGTCTTTAGAACAGAGAGCAAGCAGATGAAGCAATGTTCGGCGGTCTTTCCCGATAGGGAACTCTAACACTGGAGGCCCAAATTCGATTAAAAGAGCCATCATGTCAGATCTCTTAAAATCACATGCGTGGTGAAAAGATGTATAACCATCTTTATCTTGAATAAGAGGGTCTGCACCATGTTCCAAGAGTATTCGAGCCAATACTATATTTTCTTCACGAAATAATCTTATAGATACCATAAGCGGTGTCCTTTCTGAAGAATCCTTTGAATTTGGTTCACCTCCTTTTTCTAATAAGAGTTCAAGCATTTTTATCCTGTTCTCAATTGGTGGGGTTTCAGACATGTCTTCTTCGAAAGCAACACTAACACCAAATAGAAAATGCAATGGTGTTGCACCAGTTCCTGATACATCATTAGGGCTACAAAGGTTATTCTCAATTAGACCCTTTGCCATGTCTAAATCACACACCAGTACTGCAAGGTGCAGTTCAGTAACACTGAAAAAAAAAAAAAAATCAATTAGCTTACTTCTACAAAGATTTGAATACTTATAAATTACTAATTACAACACAATTAAATGATAATTTTATGATTAAGAAAATGTAAAATACACATATTTTTAAAAATTCTTATATAAAATACATATGTGTCATGAAAAATGTGATAAAATATTGTATACGATTTAATGTGTAATGGTTAATAGATTGACCATATAAAATTTTACATTTCTGATGAGAAATGCATTTCATAAAAATTTTTTGTTGTGTGAACATGTATTATTTTAAAAACGAATCGGATCCAATCGCTTTCATAACAATGTATGAATGTAGTATATGTTAGAAACACTGTATGAGTAGGTTACTCTTCCATTTCTTGTTATAGGTACATATTTTTTCCAGATTTAATGTAATTCTGTCATAGGATTTTTAATTACTATTCTACAGATGTATCATTACAGATAATATAAAAGTTAGTTATCACAAGTTCACTGATAACCCAACTATAGAGTAATGCAATATTGTAGTCTACTGCTAAAATAACTAACTTAAACATTAAGTTTATGCTTCGATGGGTGTCTTGAGGGGTAAATAAAAAAACTGTTATTAGTTTTTTTAAAAACCATGTTTTTAAAAAACTATTAACAGTTTTTTTATTTACCCCTCAAGACACCCATCGAAGCATAAACTTAATAGCTAAACCATAGGGGACAACAAAAAGAAAAAAGAAACTAACTTAAACTGTAATATTGGACTGCCATAAACTTGGAATTATTGTAATATGTCTATTAAATTGCTTAACTATCTATTATAAGGCTTCTAAAAAACATGGGAGATGGTTTTAGCAAAAACCAGATTCAAGTAATGCTAAATTCCTCAATACGGAACATAATATGTCTACAGTACTATTCAGGAAAGAAGACGTGCGTTGACAGCGTGGGGAATCAGATGACACTCATGTTGGCCAACCTATGTGAGGGTAAAAATAAAGTCACTAGGTCTGTTTTAAACAGTTATCCCGAGGGCCACGCCCCTCCACTAGAGTACAATACACATGGCAAAGGAATAGAATTAGAAACTACCAACTTTGCAGATGGCTAGCCTAAATAGCCAATCAAAACTATCATAAATAATATTATGTACTGTAAAATCTCGCGTATAATACGCACCCGTGTATAATACGCAGGCAAAATTTTGAGCTATAATTTGGGGAAAATTAAATATTCGCGTATAATACACACCCGACTTTTCTGTCAAATTTTAGAAAAAAAAATCGTTTATAATACGTACCTAGAATGATCTATTTTGCACATTTTACATGTAATTTCCAATATTTATTACATAATATTTTTACTTGCGAGGTCAGATGGCTAATAAGGTGTCTATTTTATAAGAAAATTGGGTGCTTTCTTATAAAATAGATAAATTCGTAGAAGGGCCGCCTTTGAAATCAGTCGTTTGTTATCAAGCCGGTGTTATCACATGGTTTAATCACCAGTGTAATCTCACGGCGGTACCGGTTTTTGAGATAAACAAAAAAATTATCTTCTATGTCAAGTTAGTAACAAGTCTTAATGTCTAAAAAAAAGAGAATAGAATTAAGTATGGTAAAACCAAAATATATACGATGAGATACATAAAATCAGTTTTTGTTAAAAAAAAAAACAAGTATGTTTACCTTTGTTTTTTATTATTTTTCAATTATTGAGGTAAAATTTAAGTTGAAAAACGAAGTATTTTTTTTTTTCACTCGTGTATAATACGCACCCTTATTTTGGAAGGAAGAAAGAGGTAAAAAAAGTGCGTATTATACGCGAGATTTTACGGTATTTCTACCTATTGCTAGAGGGTAATGTTGTTCTGAGTTATTAGCATTACATAGCCCCTCTTTTTGATTTATTTTCTTGAAGGTGCAGGGCCTTATCTCTGACACAATCAAAATATTTCATCATAGTTATATGCAGAAGAAATTACTTTCTTTCTCTAAAAACTTTAAGACAGAGTGACATCGACCCTACTATATATTATATAATTGTTTACTTCTGGTTGAAGCATCTTAATAAATTCAATAAGTTTTCTAAAAACAAATACGTACAGTGTCAATTCCTAAGAAAAATAAAGGAAGGTTATGGTTAGTTTAGGTTAAGGGAACTTCTCGACTAACCTTTTATCATGTCCCATAGACACATCACGTTTTTTTTTTCTTCTCCTTTATAAAAACAACTGAATTTATCAAGATGTTACAACTAGAATCGTTTTTAAAAAAATGTAAAGAGGAACCATAAAATAAATTGTAAAAGTAAATAGGAAAATTAGAAATTGGTGGGCCAAATAGTGCAGATTTATGTACCTACCAAATATATTTAATGTACAATTATTTGTTTATTTGTACTGTTCACTCCACGCAACAGGTGTGAATAGTCGAGGAGTGGGCACACTCCCATAATACACAATACTGAATAAGCAATCGGCCGATAGTTGGCCAACTTTTTAGTTAAAAGGGAATCGGGAAGCCAATCCAATTATTCAATCGGCCGACTAGAATCGCTAGGTGTCATATAAGACTTCATACTAATTAAGAAACCGACTAAACTGTCGGCCGATCATAAGTCTGTAGTGTGCGGTGAGTCTAATAGTTTTAAAAGAAACCCTAGAACCAATATCAAGTAAAAGATAGTCCACGAAGGTATAAATTGTAATGTTGGCCTCAGATATAACCTAACATGTCTATAGAATATTTTAAATTATTAATTATCTAAAAAAAAAAAAAAAATAATTTCTAATACATTTAACTTACTGTTTTTTAAACGAGAACACAGCCTAACAACTTTTAAAAAGTAAAGAGGTCACTAACAATTATCAATATCTCTATACTACTACAATTGTTTTGAAAAAAAAAAGAATAAACTTACTCCATAAAATCCATTTGTGTAATATCAGGAGCAGACCCTAAGGTCATTCCGGATTATCACCAATAAGTTAATCAGATTCAGTCAGTACGAAAAAAAATATAGTAAAAAAGTTAAAACAATTAAGCAATTATGTGAAACAAAGAACTGCAAGCGGTATGCGTGAGCGGCATGCAAGGGGTGGCGCTTTATAAATAGTGTGCAGTGTGATGTGAACTGTAGTACTGTGTACTTTTACATTTGTGTGTCGTTCCGTTTCACGTTAGAGTTAGAGCGATATATCGAAATTATCGTTGTATCGAACAAAGGAGTATCGATATTTTATATCGATGTCGATCTTTAGATATATCGACAACATCGATATTATCCTTATGGTTTATTTTCATTGTCATACCCTAATATTGCTTATCTCCAGTAGGGACGAAAAGTAACTTTTCAGGACTAGTTTATAGGTAATAATGTGGCATGTGGGTCTTTTCGTCCCCGTTCTTAAAAACAGGGAAATAATGTGAAATCGGGATTATAATTCACGTTCGCCAACCTAATTATTTTGTAAATAGTAGAGAATGAATAGCAAACTAAGTGAATTGGTTGAAATCAGGTTGGCAGCACTGCTTTTAAACTCCCAGCTGTATTGCGAGTCATTCCACGATGCATTGTTTTGTTTACTTTTGTTTAGCTTTTGTTGCACTTTATCTTTTTTATTACTTTAAAAGTGATTCGCTTAAATAATTGCTTTAAATAATTTATATTGTTTTATGTCTGTATTAAATTCGTTTTGTAAACAAATACAATGTTTTCTTTGTTGAATTAATCCTATATTGCGCTTTTTCTGGAGATAAAATTTTGTATGTACCTCGAGAATAATGCATTATTATTCCCTTATTATAATTATCTACCTCGGCTACGCCTCGGGAGCTAATTGGTATTAATAAATAATTAGGTAAAAAAATTAAGTAATTAGGTTGGCGAACGTGACAAAATAATTAGGTTGGCGAACGTGAATTATAATCCCGATTTCACATTATTCCCCTTCGGCTTTGCCTCAGGAATCAACTCTGTCACGCGGGAAATAATGTCTTACATTATTCCTTAGGTGCATAAATAACTATTAATATTTACAAAACAGTTAAAATTGGTAAAACCTAATTGGTATTATTATAGATATTTTTAAATATTGTACACAAATTTGCTTTACACTCATCCCACTCAATCTTCACCACCTGTAAACTACAGTAAGATTTACTAAAGTTTTGACTTTTGATAGCGCGGGAATATCCGTCGGGAGCCAATGTGAAGGCAGGATTTTGAATTTTAGAAGGTCGGGCCAACTAGGCAAACAAAAATGTCACCGGCCCCACCCGTCCTACAGGCCTAGTGACATTATTTTTTTCATAATTTAGGTTGGCCAATCTGAGTGTCAAAAGTCAAAACATTAGTAAATCTTACTGTACCTCGCACAATCAAAAAAGAGTTAAAAAAATTAAATATTTAAAAAAATAATATAAATTTGGTAGTAAAAGGAAAAGGCGTTTGCTAAATTAGATACATTAATTTTGAGAGAACGTTTAATTGCATAGGGTGGTTAAATTAAATAACAAATTACAAATAGTAAAAAGTTTTACTTTATATTTACTATTAGTCTTACTATGACACATCATTTAGAACAAATTTCTTAATTATTAGTTGTAATTAAGTTATGCTTTGCTAAGTTACATATAAGTTAAAGCATAAGTTACACTTCCTAACTTGCCTAGCTCGTAATTAACTTCAAATAAATATTTATTTAAAGGGATGAGGATTTTTTTTTTCTTTTTTTAAATTTTAAAAAGACATCAGTTTTGTAAAAAGAAAAAGAAAGTTACAACTAATATACGTTTATATTAAGCTTTATATTATAAGAAGGTACTTCGTACTTGAATTAATACATACTTATTTAGCATAGAGCACAGGTAGTTATTTTACTAATAGGTGAAACCAAAAGTACATCCATGAGCAAAAGCAATGGGGTGATTTATTCCGTTATTTTTAAATGTTAATGTGGCATGATAAAGAAAGTATTTTCTTTTTAAAAAAAAAAAACCCTAATTGTTATTACACAACATACAGTTGCAGTGTAAGTGTAAGTGTGTAGGCTTGGTATCAGCTGAAATAGCGTATTTTTATCCATTTAATTTTCAAAAAAGAATTCCCGGGGGAGGATCCCTAGACGTCTATATCCCTTATCTCTGCCTAGACCCTCCGCAAAGGAGGCCCCGCCATATCTTACCGCCCAGGGCCCCACAAGGCCCAGAACCACTACTGTCGTCACGTCAAGTTGAATTTGATATTCTCGATGTCGATATTTCGATATATCGAAGACATCGATATTTTCTTTGATATCCCAACTCTAGTTTACGTTGATTGAAAAGTTTGTTTAAATCAGCCCTGTCCAACTCCCTAGGGTGGGGGTTTGACCAAGTTTGCCCGATAGTAACGCTCCTTCCGTGCCACGGAAAAAGGTGGAACTAACTAAAAACCATCGATATATAATAATATATCGATAGGCTTTCCAAGCCAAGCGGACATTCAAAAACATCAACGGACATTTTATGTTTACTCTTGTGATGTGAACGAAACATTCTGCATTTTCTCTTGTGTCTTTCACACGGTGTTTTGAGTTCTTTCTCTTAAATTATCTTCTTAACGTTTGTGGTTTTAGTTTCTTTGAGAATGGTCAAGTCTTGTGGTGTTTTTGGCTGTTCAAGTAAAGCACCTCAGGGGAAATGCTTTGATTTGCCTAAAGATGAAAGAAGGTTCGTTATCATTTTTTATTTAATATAAATCTTTATTTTGTCTATGTATAATCGTTTCTAGGTATGTATTCGTGTCTCTTAAATGTATGTATAAATTTACCAAATCTAATCTGTAGTGCGCAATACAGTCATGAATCGCTTGGCACCACAATTTCGCTTTATTTATTATACACTTATGTATAAATTATTTAGGTAGAGATTATTATTGTCGTTGCCGTGGAAAAACCTGATATGTGCAATTTTTTTGGTTTTTGTTTTATTTTTCAGAAGTTTATAGGGAAACAGGTTATCTTTCTATTGAAAAAAACCTGGAATGTGAATTTCTTAATAGATTTTTAATAAATTCAGACGCAGGCGTCATTTTCAGCTATGTGAATTTTCAAATGAAAACTTTTGTGTAAAATATTTATTTCATTTAAAATTAATTTAATAAAGCATTAATTACATAACACATATTTGAAGTCTTTGGAAAATAAATTCCTTTTAGGCATAAAGCTGAAGGCTGTTTAAACCTAAATATCGAAACCTTTTGTGTCGCACTATAGTAGTTAGATTTTTGTTACCTCTCTCCTGTAAAATTATTGAAATTGCACGTAGCAGGTTTTTCCACGGCAACGACGTTATGTTCCGGTAAAGACGGATTGTACGTGCCCCACGTTTTAGGTTAGGTGATAAAATCCCGTATATTAAATTAAAAACCTTAATTTTGAGTACCCTATAATTTTCAATAGCCGCTTCGCGGTGCTCCGCTCATTTTCTGAAGAAAAACAACCCTCCTGTATATAAACCAGGTAGAGGTAAAACTCAAAAAAAAATTCTGGGGCACGTACAATCCGACTTAGCCTTATGTCCCTTTGTCAGTTTATTTTAAAAAAAGTGTATTTTTTCTACTAAAAACTATAACTAAAAAAATTTAGTTGCAATTTGAGCTTCTAGGCATCAGCCCTAAATGGTCTTAAACTAAAAAGTTGAAAAAAATTAATCCATTTAATTAATATACAGGGTGTTCTTTCTATGCATTTTCCAAAAAATGTTAAGAGTGATGTTAAGTTGTTCAAAATTAAAAGTTATGATACATTTTCAGTTTGATCACCCAAGTACAAATTCCTAATTGTCCATGCTTTGAATCCAATAAGATTACAAAAACAAACAAGGGAAATAAAATCTTAATGAGTGAGAATGTGTCCTAAGCGAGTTATAATCGAAAAATGCAAATTTTATCGAGAAAATAGCTTCATTTTTTCATTTTACTTTTTATGCCATCTATTTATATGTATTTTTTTGTTTTTTCAGATGGATGTTTGAACCTATGCAGATGAGCTTCAAACCCTGAATTTTTTCTCACCTGTAATCAGTCGACCCTCACAACATATAAAACTCATTTTTTTAAACCCTTCCACATAAAAAAATAAATAAAGACAATTATTTACTTAACTACATTCACTAACCTTAAATTCACTTAAATTTCTGTAAATTAACTTTAGTTTTCAAGATAAGAGTATTTTTTATTGCTTAACTATGTATTAAAACATTGTTTTTAACCTTATTGTACTTATGTGAATAAAACAGGCTTTTTATTTAATTCTGTTTCTATAATGCTTATATTCGATGGTGTTGCGCCAAAAGGGCCAATCTGCATTTTGTATTTGAATTCTAAAACTTGAATAGCAAAATTATTAATATGTTTTATTAAAAATTATTAATATGTATTTGAATGCCTTATTTATATTTTTATTCATTTAAAATATATTTGGGTACCTAATTAATAAGTCAAAATAACCAAATTTATTTTATTAATTATAAATAAAAAAACAAATGTGATATTAGTTGCAGATTGGTCCTAGTGGATTTTTGCAGATTGGCCATTTTGGCGCAACACCATCGAATATTTCAACCCTTCCTATTATTTTTAATAAGATTTATATTAGAAGTTGGTTGTTCTTTTTAATACAGAGGGAATATATGAAAACCTTAACATTATAATATTATGGGATATTGATATTTTCATGTTTGAGCTATAGGAAAATATACACTTGTGTAAATTATTTTAAAGTTTGATTTGCTGAATTCATAATTATTATTATCTAACTATTCAGGTTCGTTATGTAGGTAATATAATTAATATTTCAAGGCACTGAAATATGTATATCTTTTAAGATATGGATAAAAAAAAGAAATGAATATTTTAATTTTGAAAAGTAAGGAGGAAAAGAAATTAGCTTATGATTGGATTTGAAATTCCCGGCTTTTTTGGCGGGCATTAGTACTGCGTTTTCCCGTAGCACGGAAGAGGCGCTGCTGTCTTGTCAAAACTTTCTGAAGAGGGGAGTTGACTATCTCTAGTATTATATATCGCTGGTTTAAATGACCTTGCCAGGTGTAGCCAAGCTTCACAGATCTACAAATCTGCCCCCCCCCCTCCATCCCATCGTGCAGTTGAGTAGATCCCAATCTAAATTATTGATTTTTGAAATCCTTTTTTTTAACTATACTATTCTTACAATTCATATTGACTTTTGACACTCAGGTTGCCCAAGCAATGTGAAAGAAAAATTAAGCCACTATGCCTGAAGAAGGGGAGGGGTCAGTGACATTTATATTTGCCCAGTTGGCTTGGCCTTTTCAAATTCAAAATTCCAGTGCTCCCATTGGCTCCCCTGCTTATTTTTCGATTTTCTTGCACTATCAAAAGTCAATTACTAATTGAGAATAGTATAGTCAAATTCAAACGTAAATATTAGTCAATATATAAATAATCCGCTTAATAAATAATTTTTAACTAAAAGTGGCGAACTACGCAATATTTTCGTTTGGGAAAAAGTTGCTCCTACACTGAATTCTGTCTTATCATTTTATCATTTCCAGTTTAATTCTCACATCAACAACACTATTCAGCCCAATCCAGACATCCATACGATTGAGATTTCCAATCGATGTAGGTAGTGAAGTGGGTTATTTTTATGGCAAATTAGCCCTTATTCTTGATTCCGTATTATTTTTTAAACATTTATATCACCCGTTTTCTCTTTTTCTAAGTTAAATGGAGAGCAGCAACGAAGAATTTTACAGGTAAATTTATGATTTCGTTTAATCCCTTTCATTCCATTTTGTTTGCTCAGCTTGTATAAATTATCTTTGTAATTTGCTTACAATACTTATTTATGTGCATATATTTGTATATTTATTTTTCAAAATTGACTTAAGTATCTAATCTAATCTATTTGAATCAATAGCCCTATCAAATCGTAAATAATGTTATGAAGCTTTGATAACTGTTGAACATAATAAGAATGGGACTGCCGAAGTTGTCAAAATTATTGATTTTCGTTAATCTTCGACTGTTGTAATTGTTATCTGTAATGTATTCTTCAAATAGTTCCTTTTACATGTCAAGTTTATTAATGAAATTATTATTACTAATAAAAGGTTAATTTGTGGATTGAAATTTTAAATGTTGTTGATGAGCCTTTTAATTATGTATAACGAATTTAGTGAATCTAGAGAAGTCTGCACACACCCCAGTTACGATATATAATATGCAGTCATAATCCCCTATGCCAAAACATATGTTAAAGTTTGGAACCAAATTTAACTAGGCATACTAGCAAATTTGAAAAAATCCTTCTACATAGAAGGATTTTTGTACAATCCAACTGTCAACTGTTGAATATGCCCAGACTTTACTTTGTTCAGCTTCAAAATGATGTCACAAAACTTTTTACCTTAGGGCCTCACTCATCTCAGTATCTCTTAGTCCAGGAGATAGCGTGCAAAAAAGTGTCTGACTTACATCTGTTCCAAACACTTAACGGGGAATATTAAAATAATAAAATAAATACACTTCACTTATATATTTACTCTCAATTAAATTACTTTTTATAACACATGCACTTAGCTTAATCTTCGCTTGGCGGCTACCGCGTACCCTCGCTTATTCATAAGGTTACAACAGGTTACAACATTCATAAAGTTACAACAAGTTACAACACATCAAGTTAGAATTTTGTATACAAGTTAATCTTTAGCGCCTTTTAATAATATGTGTTTGTCTGCGGGATGTAGCTTGGCAATAGGCATTTTAAAAAAACAAAATGGTGGAGAGCGGCCATGCCCCGCCAATTATGGTGGACAGTATGATTTTCATGATCCTGAGTACAGAATTAATTAGTAGACCAAATATCAAGTTGATGTTATTTTCACACTTGATAGGTTAGTTTTCAAATATTACTAAAAATCAACGTTGTCACCTGTCAAGGGATAAACTAACATCAACTTGATTTTCAGTCTACTAACTAATTCTGTACTCAGGATCATGAACATCACATTGTCCACCATAATTGGTGAGACATGGCCGCTCTCCACCGGTTTGTTTTTTTTCAAACGCCTATTGCTAAGCTATGTCCCACAGACGTACTTAGCCGACCTCATATTCTTAAAACGTGCTGAAAGATTGACTTGTATACAAAATTCTAGCTTGATGTTAGTCAGACACTTTTTTGCACGCTATCTCCTGAACTTTTTTGTTGAAAATTTGTTACCTGTTCTTAACGTCGAGGAAACAAGATTCAACTTAAACTTTTTGTAGTTTAACTTGACAGTTTTATTAACTTAATGCTCTGCAGGCCAACTTCTTTGTTTATCCTTATAGTATTTGATTTTCACATTAATTCCTAGTATAAGAAGAATTCTTAATACCATTAACATGAAATAACTAGTCTTTAAACCCCTAGAATTCTGGTCTTTGGCCTAGAATTCTGTTAAATTGTGATTCTGTTCTGGCAATTTGGTTAAGGAAATTATATATCGTCTCTTGTCAAACACTAAAAAGCTCCCATCAAGAAGAATGTTCATATTGAGGAAGTAGAATATTTTAATTTTTATCAAAAATGAGATGAACATGTCAATTTCTTCAGCCAAGTGAGAAGAATTCAATGTTCTGAATCTGAAATAATGTAAAAATGTTCAAAATACTTACGCCTGAGCTAAAATATTATTCTTATTTGATAGTCTATTAATTTTTAATAGAGCTCCAAACATTAAAATGTTTTTAGCCTTCTTAGTAGTTCCTTTGAACCCCAATAGTTTCTTTGTTAATTTGTAGCCTGAAGAAGTTAAAGGTATTTGGGCGAAATATAGCTGGAGTTTATTTTTTAACCAAGAAAATTTATTTTTATGTATTTAAATTTAAAAGAAAACCTAAAAGACCCCAAAAAACATATTATTTGTTTCAATTTATACTTAATATTTTTTTTTTTTTTTTTTGCTGAGTTTAATATAAATGTTACTCTACTTTTTTTCTCTTGTGGTCTTCATATGTTGTTTTCATATCTTCATATATTAAATGTAAGAACTTGAGGTAAAAATACTTCCAAAACGTATTGACCTGCAAAAATTAGCACTTATTACTATTGCACTTAATCATTCTAATTAGCTCACACTCTTTTCTATTTGGATAGTAAAATAAACTGAAACTTTGTAGCCACAAGAAGAATTAAAGAGGAATTGTCACCCAATGAAGAGATGTTCAAAACTAAAAAATATGAAAAGCAAAATGTAATTATCTAATTCTTTAACATTAAAAAAAGAAACCACGATAATTAAGTAATAACTAGTGGTCAAAATCAGTTCTTTTCTTTTTCTTTTTTTCTTAGACTAGTTTTGACCACTGAGTTTGCTCTTTTAATTTGATTCCTTAATTTATTTACAAAATATCTTCTAATTTATGTTTGGTACACCAACCAATTCAAAGTTCCTCCTCCTACATTTGATTTTACAATCTGCTAATATCAGTTCTTGCAAAAAACTCTTCTGAATGATTTTATCATGCTACCAATTATTGGATTTGCAGCTTTTTTTTAGTAATGTGACACACCGGCTAATGGTCTTACAGTCATTTCAAAATTATATTTCGGTCAAATAATAATTTACTTATATAGTTGATAAATTTAATTTTTTGTTTTTTCCAATGCATTTAGCGGCAATTGACTTTATACAAATATAAGCATCAACATTTTGCATGCAAGTTTTTCAACAAAAAATATTTAAAAGATGTTAATAAGTTTGTCTAATAAAGAAATTCTCACTTCAAAATTTGCAGGAGTGTTGTTCAGTGATTGAGTGTTCATTTGTCTTGCCTATTGAACTCTGCCTGGCGGCAAAAGGACCATGTGTAACAACTTTCAGCTGAATATGTAAACTTTTACTAATGTTTGTTATCATAGGAAATTAGTAGTACTACAGACTAACATATGGTAAATTAGCATTATGTGCCCTAAATTCCACTAAGTTATTAAAGAAATTGAATTTGTTGTAAGTAGCCTGGTACTAAAAACAAAGGACCCTTATTTTTTTAAGATGTCCTTTAAAAAAATCCCAAACTACTGCATATTGTGCTAATATACCAAACATATAGTAAAAATGGTACTTTTTTTGTTATTACTTTGTTTACTATGGATATATTTAAGGAATAATCATGTTTCAGCATCAAGGGAGTCAATTTTGAATATGAGAACAAGGAGAGTTGTAACAAGCTTCTGTCAGCTGTACTTAAAGGTGATGAAAAGCTCGTTAAGAAGCTTTTGAAAAGTGACTGGAGTCCGAATTCTTCCGATAATATGGGTCGAACTGCAGTTCACCTAGCTGCCCGTTCATCCAGTCATTATGGTACGCTGCAGATTCTTCTCGATGCAGGAGGGTATGTATTAATTTATTTTTTTTATAGATATGATAACCTTTCTGTATCATAATTTAAGCATTTGCTAAATGAGTACTGCCAATGAACTATTTGAATTTTCATGGAACTATAATTTCATGTTTACTGGATAGGGTTCATACCTTTCTACATTGATGTTTGATAAGACATAAATTTTCAGTATAAACATTACATTATTTTATTATTATTTCCTCTATTGATTAGTTATTTTATACATGTTTAATTATTATTTAAGGTTTCCTGACCATGTGACACATTCAGGTGCCACACCTCTTTGCTTGGCTGCATATGCTGGCTTGGAAAGAAATGTGTCACTACTTCTGGATCATGGAGCATCAGTAACCATGAGGAATCATATAGAAGCTACTGCCCTGCACTTTGCTTGTAATGGCCCAAGTTTGGAGGTAGTACAGTTACTGGTACAAGCTGGTGCTTTAATTAATGTCGCTGATTTCTATAAGACTACTCCACTCATGCTTGCAGTGAAAAACAAAAACCATAATATTGTTCGGTAAATTTATTAATTTTTAATTATGATTTCTTTCAACTTTTTTACACTTAACAAATATTTAGAGTCCAACTAGACTTCAAGTTTAATATTGTTATCTCTCTTTTACTTCTTACCTAACTTGCAGAATATTAGATACAAAAAAACCCACTAAAGTACCTTCTACAAGTATAATTTGTATTCTTTTTTATTTGTTTTAGATTTTTATTGGAGAATGGTGCCGATGTTCTACTGAAAGACAGTAGAGAAAGAACTGTTTTTCATTATGCTTCTAGTAATGACGACCTTGAATTGTTTAATATTCTTTTAAAAAAATACCCGAAGCCTTCAGAAGTAGGCGACTTATCAGATTCAGAAGGGTGGACACTTCTTATGTTTGCCGCTCAGTGGGGAAGTGTTCGAATTACTGACAGGTTACTTCAGCTTGGCACTGATACATCTAAAACAAACCTTCAAGGGTTAATGGCTCTTCATTTGGCTGCCCATAATACCTCATCATGTTTCAGATCACTTCTTAGCACAACACCTATTGACAAGATTAACGCTCTCTGTATGTTTAGTCCAGAACCTCTGACCAACAGTCTACCTTGTTTACTTATCGATAAGTTTAATCTGGATGGTTTAAACCTTCTTTTTAATGAACCTGGTGTTGACGCAGCTGTGCTTACTTGCCCCATTGTTAAGCGAAAGCGTATTTTCCCACCTGTACCCTTTTCTTTCTTTTCCGAATCCACTTCAGACTTTGCATCTTCAGTTATTCAGATGTATGTTCAAAAAGGTTTACCTCTTGATCCTGAATTCCCTTCTCACTCCCAAACTGTTACTTGCTTAGAGTCGTTAACAACTGCTCATATTTTCCACACCGATCCGCAACACGTCACTGTGTGTAGATGTGCTGAACTTTTTGTCACTCTTCTAGAACACGGTGCCAGTCCGGATCCTTACACCGTGCCTGAGGATCTTCACTCTAACAGTGTACTGTGGTTTGTTTGTTTTAAAGGGTCAACGTTCGGTCTGTCTTATCTCTTTAGATATTCTAACTTTCTCGAACCTCATCGTGTTTTGAGTTTAGTTACCAACCTTATACTCGATCCGAAACTCTTGGCCCTTTCTGATTTGACCAGCACGACTATAGAGTTTCTTTGTCGCTACAGTAGACCTTGGGATGTAACTGAAGCTAAGAGGCTTATGACTTCCTCTAATTTGACTTCTCCCTACTTGGAGAAGGTTGTAGCATCGTACCACCGTCGTAACGTTCCGTTTCCTTCTCTCAAGTTCTTGTGTCGAACTGTCATACGAGAGTACCAGCATGATGTCCTGCTCTCTGCTTCAAAGTCCCCTAACTCTCCTCTGGAGTACAGTCATGGTGTAGGTAAAGCTTTCAGGCAATTCCTTAACAGTTTACCTCTGCCCAAATCTCTTCTATCTTATATGCAATATGATGACATTATATACAATATTAAAACCCATCCAGATTATCCTTCATTCAAAATATGAATATGTTAAGAATGAATTAAAATTAATCAAGTATTGAAATAAAAATGTGCACCTTTAAATATTTGTTTCTAGTAGAGTTAGATTATATGTCCTACAATTCTCTAGATACTAGGTATTATTTTCTGTAGACTTTTAACAAAATTTATATTCTTTTTAATGTCCAGAGTCCATGTTTTTACATATTATAATGATCTTTTTAAACTACCAATTGAATGTTATACCTAATGAGCAACACATTTTTTAAATTAAGCTTAGAAATGTTCATCCCCAAATAAAACCTGAAACTTTTTACTTATTAAACAGAAAAATCCAGTATTTTCTCATTGGAGTGGCATATGTCAATAGAATTTTACTTTTAAACAATTTCTAGATTAAAAAAAGTATAGATTTATTTTCATAGTTAAAGTTACCCTTTTTCACTGCTGTGGACAAGTTAAATTATTTAGAGGTGTAATAAACAGCTTGGTTTTCTGGTGAAATCGCATCACGAAAGGGGTTAAAGTCCACAGACTTTGTGACCCTTTCATTACCCGGATTTCACCAGAAAACCAAGCTGTTTATTACGAGTCTACCCGCGGAAGCCTACGCACCAAGTTATTTAGACGTGGCGTGGGGAATATAATCAAGAGATGTTTTAATATCAGTGCTAACTGATAATGACTGTGGCAAGTCAAAGGAGCAAATGTGAGTACATCTAACTAAAAGAAAGGGGCTTGTCTAAATAATAATTAGTTCAGTCTTAAAGTGAATTCAATTCTAAGACTGAAGTGTATCCGTTTAGCCCAGTGTTTCACACTCGCCTGAAGCCAATGCACCAATGCATACTACTTTTGTGTTAAATTAGGGATTGCTTTCCAAGATCCATGGATGTCAAAAGAAACAACTTTAAGGAGCTACGAGAAAAGTACTTTTATTACATTCAAAAGCTTTTTCCCCCCTCAATATATTCTTAAGGTTTAGTCTTAAGTCTATCTCATTATAGAAGTCTATCTGATTGTTATAGTTTGTAGTTGTGACTTAAATTATATATATATATANTTTAATGTTCAATTTTTAAACCAAGAATAACCCCTTCGAAACATCTAGATTGTGCAAATTTATACACCTACATATATTATGTATCTATTTAAATCATCTAAAAACTAAATTTTGTAGACCTTTTTTTTAAATTATGCACAAAACAACATAAGATTATATTATATAGGAGATAATAATATGTAATATGCGTACCGAAGGACGATATCTGTAGGGACTATGAAGCAAGTAAGACCTAAATAAGACCTAATATCAGTAGGTATGGGGCCAATTGAGACCATCCCCACTCCTGACCCCATAATAATGTGTAGTTAGGCAAGAAAACATAATTAGGGATTTTTAACTAATTTAGAACTAATAGGGTTGCCAGTCCGAATATCAAATAAATTAAATTAAAATGAATCGCAGGTGCAGGTATAGAATGGACTTCCAGGGAAACAAAACAAGCTGTGTTCTGAAATGAAATTCTAGCAACAGCTAATCATTTCACAATAAGTTAAGACATTGTACACTGGCAGTTTGGCGAAATTTCACGGAACTCCGTTGAACCGCAGCGCCTCTACGTGTGTGTTTCTTAAAACCCTTTCCCAATCTCAGTCATGTATAATTGTATTTCCTGGAATACACTACCTTTATAAAAAAAAAAACAACTAGGATTTCATTAATGGAAACGTTTCGACCCTTATTTGAAGGTCATCTTCAGTCTTATTTAATTATAAAAATAAATATATGTTAATACAACAAATCAAGCTTTGCATTAATGCATTTCTTTTTAATCCAAATCTTAATACAAATTCTTTGATCTCAAAGTTTAATAAGTTTTATTTTTCAGAATTAAATACGACTGAATATAACCTTCAAATAAGGGTCGAAACGCTTCAATTAATGAAACTGTTGTTGTTTTGTGTGTTAAATTACATCTTATCGGCCATCTTACCTCCTATATATTTAACTTAAAAAAGGAAAAAAGTGTATTACTGTAATTAATAAATCACTATTAAAATTATACTTGAATATATTTATATTAAACTTCTTTATGAATTATCAAAATAGTAGTGCTAATATATGTATATAATTGGGTGTCATACTTTTTTGCTAAACAGCGAATATGGGCTGCTTGTGGGTAATAGATGATAAACTTACTGTATTAAAAAAAAGCAAATAAATAACATTATAAAACTTAATTTTTGTTAATTAAAATATCTACCCTTCTTTTGATTATTGCTTACTAATTAAATTAGTTTTTAAATTAAAAATTGATCAGATAATTTACGGTTTTTTATAAGACTTTTTTCTTATAGAGATTAAAGCAAGCTTCCTGGTGAGAAAAGTGTATTTTCTGAGTGATATCAAACATGCATATGAAGTAACCAGAGTCAATAGCCAAAATCAGCGCTCCAATCTAGAGTCTGAGCTGCAAGATCAAGTTAAAAGAAAAACAAAAATCTAGGACCTGATGTAACTTTCTTTGATTTCTTTCTGATGTTTTTCTCTGACTCCAATTCCTGTCTAACAATCTAAAAGGTGTAGCGAGTAGAGTGCACTCTACTTCCCACTCTACCAATTTTACTAGCTACTCTACTCTACTGAGTGTTTTTTCCGGGTTTCTGCGGGTAGAATTACTCTACTCTCCTGTTTACTCTACCTGTGTAAACCCGGCTTAATGCATAGTTGTACATTTTTTGTTATGTATATTAATTTAAGGAAACACCTGTTATGAAGTAGTATTCTTCAACCAGACTGTGAGCTACTTAAAAAACACCAACCATACCAATCCTAGTAAAATTAGTTAGAATGGTAATGTTGATGTCCTTGGGAAGTATCTAAGGACGTAGTAGATAAGTCATAATTACAATTACAGTGGATATAGCTAATGTGTTCACAGTTAATGATAACTGATTGTGTGTGATCAAAATATCTTAAACGAGCCCAAGCAATAAACAATACCAATCTATTAAACATTTCCTGTCGAGATCGTTGGAATTTTTCTATATCATATTTGGGTAAATGACTGATGTTTTGTGAACATATTTTTTTTCTCAGAAAGATATCCTCCTCCAATTTTTACAGAAGACTGCTATCAGAACTCAATATTATGTTTTATTCATTCAGTGATTCATATTCTTTCTTCAACTAATTTACATAAGTACAAAATTGATTAGTTTTGTTTTAATGTTCAATTTTTAAACCAAGAATAACCCCTTCGAAACATCTAGATTGTGCAAATTTATACACCTACATATATTATGTATCTATTTAAATCATCTAAAAACTAAATTTTGTAGACCTTTTTTTTAAATTATGCACAAAACAACATAAGATTATATTATATAGGAGATAATAATATGTAATATGCGTACCGAAGGACGATATCTGTAGGGACTATGAAGCAAGTAAGACCTAAATAAGACCTAATATCAGTAGGTATGGGGCCAATTGAGACCATCCCCACTCCTGACCCCATAATAATGTGTAGTTAGGCAAGAAAACATAATTAGGGATTTTTAACTAATTTAGAACTAATAGGGTTGCCAGTCCGAATATCAAATAAATTAAATTAAAATGAATCGCAGGTGCAGGTATAGAATGGACTTCCAGGGAAACAAAACAAGCTGTGTTCTGAAATGAAATTCTAGCAACAGCTAATCATTTCACAATAAGTTAAGACATTGTACACTGGCAGTTTGGCGAAATTTCACGGAACTCCGTTGAACCGCAGCGCCTCTACGTGTTTCTTAAAACCCTTTCCCAATCTCAGTCATGTATAATTGTATTTCCTGGAATACTCTACCTTTATATCTTCCGCCCTACATTTCTATGGAACCGTAATAGATTTATCGATGTTCTTACTTATTCATAATTATTCTAAATCTGTTTATTTTTAACACAAATAATGGGTATTCCTCGTGTCGGCGGAACGTTCACCTGTAAACTATACTCGGAACAGTTTTATAAATTTTAATAGACAATAAAAGCAGAAACCCCATCAGGCCCTTGTTCCAAATTGTGCATAGTTTTTGGCCCATCCGGATTATACGAATGTCCGGACTAGTGGGGTCCGGAGTAGCGAGACTCTACTGTATATGAATAAAATAAAACAAAAATATTAATAATTTAAATAGGTTGCAATAATATTTTACTTTCATTGACATAATATTTAATATGTAATATTTCACTAAATTTAATGCCCATTGAAATATTCTCTAAACTTAATTATTTTTTCATGTATAGTCTATATCCTTGAGATTTTAGGAATCGCCATAAATTAATAGAATTGAGTATTGATCATTGAGTTCTTTTAATTTTTTTTTTTTTTTAGAAAACAGCACGCCAAATGAAAGTAAAAATTTACAAATCAGAAGGATGTGCTTCAAATTTGAAACTCTAGAACTGTTAATGGACAACCCTAAAATACTAAAATTTATTTTGAGGCAGATCCATGTTGTTAATATCAGTAGTCTGATCTCCCCTCAATATATTACTATGACTAGATTGGTTGTTACAGGAAAACGTCTGACTGACTTATCTAATTGCCAATTACTGCCTTTTGAAGATAAGAAACAAAATAGAATAAGACAGAATATGTAGTAAAAAGAGCATGACCACTTTATCAAGAATCAGATTCTGTCAGAAGCAAGTAAAGCAGCAGTCATTCTGGATGCACAATCACAACTTTTTCTGAAAGTTCTATTTAACCCTGCAAAAGTAAAGACTAATTAATATTGCCGTTAGATACAAGTAACCTTAGGAACACCTGGAATCTCCTTTTAATATGAACCTATCTACTACCATTTGAGAGCAAGTAGATCATGAATTCCTGATTAAAACCATTATAATTCTAAAAATATACTTCCATCTTTTGTGCATCCAGCTACAGCTACAGAAATTCATACAAGTGGAAAATTAAAAAATCACTTTGAAACAAATCAGACAAACTCTCATAAACGAGTTCATAATTACTTAGCCCAAGTTTTCCATAATTATTATTGATTAATTATTATTGAGCATTTCATCAAAATTTATCATTTATAAAAATAACATCCTCAGCAGGGAATCGATCCCGGCCTCTCTCCTCGTTTTAAGCTATTTTCTCAGGAACAAGAGTTTTCTCGTAAAAACGGCTTTTATCATTATTTAATTTAAATGGACTACAGTTTAGGATTGTTTTCTAAAAGAAAACTTTTTAGATTTTTTTTTGGGGGGGGGGGGAAGGCCCAAATTTGGAGCTAAAATTCATTTCTCGATTTCGCCTTGGGGTATGATTTTTCTAAACATATATACCAAATTTAGGAAAGAACGGTCCGATAGTAATATAGAATAGGCTCCACAACATGACTGACAGACTTTCTTCAAAACCACTTTTTTGAAGTCAGGAGATAGGGGACCATAAAGTGTTAATTCCATCAAAATCTAATTTTCTTGGAAACACAATACTGTCTCTCTATAAATACTACGTAATAATAACCCTTAGTTGCCTGTTAGGTAAAAACAAAATACGAAAAGAAAAGGCAGAGATAAATTAAATAAAAGGGAACCGAAGTTAGTACTATCGCTAGTTAGTACATAATTCTTCAAATTTCTAAAAGATGGCGCTGTTGAAATAACCTTTTCATTTGTTATCTATGAAAAGTAACCTTTTATTACCTTACTATCTAAAGTTATATAACCTTTTATTTACATTTACGAATTTCTGTTTTTACTTCCATTCATACATAATTTGTTTTTTTTTTCTACCAAATTCAGATTTTTTTCTAGATTATTCAGATTAAGGCTCTAACAGCCTAATATTTATTGCTTTTTGCGTGTTCTACAACTTTACAATCAAATCCTATGTTTATAGTGTATTATTAGTCATGGTTAAATTTTGCTCGTTTCTCAGCTGTAAAAATAAACAAACGAAAAAGAACGAATCTTTCGACCATTTCCAGTTTCACAGGTATTAATGGCTATTATATATTAAATTGTATTATTATAAACCTTTCTACTTAAGTAAATGTAGTCAGATTGTTTTCTTTTAAAATACAACCAATCAAATCAAATTAATACAATTTATTATTCTTCATTTCGACGGTGATTGTTACTGGGTTTTTAAAAATAGTATTCAATCATATTAGATAATTACTGTAGGCTACAAATATAAGGACGATAAGTTAAACAGAAGGTAAGACTACCATCTACAGTGTTTTTGGTTTGTATCTGGTGTCATATCTCTTTTATCTGGTCTTATATATTTTTTTTGGTCCTTTTGTAGGTAATTCAAAGTCAATGCTGAAAAAGCATACCAATGCTTAAAGTTATAAACCTCTCAATGTCCACAATCCTTTGATATTACTTCATAAAGTTAACTAATGTACAGTAATACCCTAGACTTTATGTGATAAGTGGGACCACAGAGTATATCATAAGTCGAGGAATGTATTTAGATAAATTCTGAACTGGGTACTTATTGTTAAGGAAAAAGTGGAGTATATATAAGCTATCATTTCAAACCTGTATAAGAAAATAAATACACGCTTCCTTGAAAAGGGAGTTTTCAACGAACCCTTGCTCATATTCAGCAGCAGTGTCTGGTGTTACAGTACTCCAAATTTATGTAAGTTGGGGAATATTACGGTATATAACGCGAATTACGGACCATTACATACAAATACCTCTTATTAACCCTTCAGAACTTGCACTCTATTGAAGGACATGAAAATTGGTGGAGTGGGATATGAGTACTGCTTATATTACTTTTTTAACTTTACTCCCTAAATGGCCTGCAATTTTTTATACACTTTAAATGCAAAAAAAGTCTTAAATTGTAATGTTAAAACTTAATTTAAAAAGCTAATTCCTCGCTTTTCAACAAATTATGTGGTTGCTAGTTATCTCCTGCAGTGCACACCACTGATGAAAAAAGGTGGGGAAATCATTTAAGTATGACTGACCAAAGTTAGTTGTGAATGTGGGATGATGGACAGTGAAAGTCCTGTATGCATTAGATTATAAATTTCCTTATGGAGGACTTTGGGGATATATTATACTCTACTCTATTTTCGTCCGTAGTCTTGTAGTAGTGATAATAGTTCAATTGGGTTTGTTGTGCTAAATGATATCTTTTGACAATAATTGACATAAATACTGTTTATCTACGATTCTATAAACATTGTATCTCTGTTTAGATTAATAGAAAGTGATTCTTTACGCACCTGTATTAATTGCGCATGCGTGTCTCATAGTTTTGAAGAATTCATCTTCTTTACCACTCTAGCGCGGTAAAGAAGAAGAATTCTTCAACTTTACACACGATTAGCGAGTTTGTTTACATTTAAAATAACTAATTTGATGTTTAATTAAAGTAACTGATTGTATAGAGTTTTTTGTGAAAATCAATGAGAGATTTATGTGATTATGACGAATATGAGGAGAATAATACGCCTTCCGAAATAATTAATTCGGCACAAAATACAACTAATGAATTTATGTCATCTTTATCAAAAGAGAAATACGAGCTTACATACAGGAAGTGTATTATTTTTTTCTGTATTTATTATTTAAATCTAACAATCTAACAATTGCATTGCTCGTGTGGTTTTACTACCCTTGCTATTGCTCGGGTGCAAACTCCACACTCGCATGCAAAATGCTACTTTCCACACTCGACGCGTAATGTACTTGTATTGCGTATGTATTTCTCAAGAATATTTATGAAAAACTCTGTTGTAAACATTATAAAGAAATTTTGGAATTTATTAAACATACCACCAGATACTTTAATAGGAAGAAAATATCAAAATACATTAAGATTTAGGTAGGAAGAATCAAAGGGACTGGCAGTTCTCAGTGATTAAATACAAAATATGTTATGCCTTTATATTAAGAATTTCTTTTTGTTAAAGTTATTTCCAGGTTTGTGGATTTAAATTGAGTTGAAGTGTTAAGAGTATAAACATACTAAATAAACCAGGGAAAAAATAGTAATTTTACTACTTTTTTAACTCTTGTTGTTTTGCAACGTTAATTTCCCTGGCTTATTTAGCTTGGTCTTTTAACTACTTTAGGCCTATTCATTATTATGCTTAGATGTATATTTCCCTGTTGAAACAGTATGCAACACTACCTTTTTTCAGTTTTTAATCTGTATTTTTTAGTAAATATTTCTCTAAATCTATGTTAATAAATTTAGATCTTTCCAAAAATGTTGAACCCATTCTAGGATCAATCTCGAGGTTCATCTTTGTAATTGGTTCATTGACTGAGCTATTGTTTTTACTGATATCGTAAGCTGCTCTCTTGAGAAAATCCCTGTAATTGTTTTTTTTTTTTTTGTTTTTTTTTTGTTTGGGGTATGCAAAGTCCCAGTAATAAATACTCTCTTTCAATAGATCTAGATTTACTAGAGGTCAACCAAGAAGTCATGGAAATCAGAGGAGTGCGCTAGTGTCGTCATGTACAGTCAGTTTTTAATAAAATAGATCACTGTCAAAAAAAACACAGTGTTGTTCTTTGGTTATTCATTTTATTTTTTTTTAACTTCTTTATTTTTTGCCACAGGCAACACTGTACCTGATAAGAAATCACTTCTACTATACGATAATATCTTTATATTATTATTTATTGATTATTCCTCTTTATTTTTGAGTTTGATTAACTTACTTAATCAAACTTTTTATTTCATCCCCGTTAATTGTAGCGTCCTTCGTATTTGCATCATCCCGTGGATTTGTGGATCTTACGAAAATTGTTTAGGACAGTTGTGACTCGCACTCGTACTGTATAAAAACAAACGAAACAGGAAACCTAACAGATTGGAAACCTTCCCGCTGTTATTCGTGAGATTTGACAACTAGAATAGCACCTGACTATACTGACTTCGGCAATACTCGGAAGTCCCGACTTTAAACGAAGCTAAGCTTTCAGTTTCTACCGTGTTCATGACTTCTTGGTCGACCTCTAGTCTAGGTGCAGATAGATCTGTTACAAAGTATAATAATGACCTTTCGTTGCAGTTTTCCTCTGAAGAGACCTGATGTGATAGAGAAATGGATCGAGGCAGTAGGGCGAGGCGAAGGCTGGAAACCAGGCAAAGCATCTCGTGTGTGTTCTGCTCACTTTGCGCCTGAATGCTTCAAGGTTACTTCAGGTCCTAGAAAGCTTTTGCATGCGGATGCAGTACCTACCATTTATTCAGGATCGGCCCCATCTACAACACCACGACTCGGAAATAAACCTTCGACAACACCTCTTTCAAAAATCCAGATGATGAAAATACGATACAATCAAAAACTAAAGGATTTGAAAAGGAGAAATAAAATATTTAAATTAAGAATTCGTCGCAGGGATGCAAGAATAAAAGAACTTAGAAACAGATTATCCAGGTTAAAGACTACTTATGAATATGAAATAAAAGGGAGGAAAGCAAGTGAACGATTAGAAGGTTTTGCTAAAGAGCTACTTGAGCATAGCATGCGTAACTGTGATACAAAACGTACCGGTATCCGCTACAGTTCAACATTAAGAGAATTTGCTTTAACTCTTTACCTTCATTCCCCTAGAGCTTACTTGTATGTTCGTTCGCTTTTAAGGCTTTTACCTAACCCTTCACTTATAAAGAAATGGATAGCTAATTTTAACAGACCACCTCCGGATACTGGTATAACTACTTGCAATATTATAACTACCGATGAAATAGTAACAGAGGCTCCTGATTTAACTACGACTGAAGAACTTATCATAGATGATATAGATAGTTTTATAGTTATCGAAGATCCAGTTGATCTGCAATCATGTATTACAGGGGTTGCAACAGATAATGTAACCACAGTTGACAGCATCCCATTAGTAGTAGCACAACACATTCAAATACACTCTACTCAAACATAAGATTTGTATACACTTAATTGATGATTAAGAACTGAGTGAAAGGAACTCAAATTGGGGAGTATTTTACCTGACAGAGATGATTGTTGTTTTTATCAAAGCCTTGGTAAAGCTGCGATATGCAGTGTCAAAAGAGCCTAGTTTAAGGTCAAGAATGATAAAATATCTTACAAATCCAACCTTAAAGATGTTGACAAAATTATACTTTATATTTATGTGTAGGCTAGCACCAGGTAAACAAAAGCTATTCTGCTGCAAATATTTTTTTTTTTTTTTTTTTTTTAAGACGATAAATTCTTCGATAAGTATTTAGTGAATCCTTTCAGTAAGCGAATTAGGTTAAGGGAAGGATGATTAGTGAAGCGCCCCAAAAATTTTTTTTTTTATCATGTTCTTACTTATTATTTGTGGCNAACAGAATGTGTATTATATGTATGTATATTTATTTATTTTATTTTTTTAAAAAAAGGTTTTTTTATACAATAATTTTATTATAGGTAAATATAGAAAAATATTAAACATACCTATATTGTAGAACCTTGCAAATATAGACTCATTTATATGGACAAATATTTTATTTATTTATTTTGTGAAGGGTGTTGGATTAAGGAATAAAACAAATAAAGGAAGAGTCTTTCCTAAAATTCCAAGATGTTTGCCTGATCCAAGACCCTACATCTGGTTTTGCTTTGTTCAATATTCATAAAATATTGCTTATTAAACCCACATTTAAAGCTATCTTTTATTTTATTTATATTGAACACTTTTTTTTATAGCTCACTACTGTACTTTAGCATTATTGTTTAAAATAATGATCGTCTTGGCCGGGGCACTGCCATGCCCCCAGATTTGTTGTATAACAGATTTTCATAAAAGCGGACAACCCTCAACCCCTATTAGTCTGTTATTGTGAAGTTTTACTGTATTTAAAATGAGATGATATTTGATACCAGATGAAATATAATGGTCCCAATGGAATAAAAAGACCAATGGAATATATTATATTTGCTCATATAACATTCAACATTCTTCTGCCTATTTGGAGACGGCATAGATAAGGTCTGAACTATGGCTGCTACCTTTTTATTATTAAGTGTGTATCAGCATTTATAATATAAAAGCTGACAATAAACATTTGTATAAATTAACTTGTTAGTAATTTTATTAGTTGGCACGGTAGATAAGAGCAAGTTAATCCTGTTAATTGTTTAGGCTTGGACAGTTAAGGTGATGAAAGTTTGTTAGTAGGCATTTTCATGAAAGAGGGACTAGGGAAGTGCATTCTGCTAATGTTGTACCTTTAGTTTAAGAAAAATTCCATTTAGAGCAGTGGTTCTCAGCCTTTTTTGAACACGGACCGGTAAAAAACTTAGATTAATTCTGCAGACCGGTTGACAAAAATCAGCGGGAATTCCGGATATGACCTCCCAATCCTTTGTTTTATGACTGAAAATGGTAATATGTAATTGAATTTTATCTTATCTAAGACTTTTTCAGGCTTACTTGAATAATCTTTAAAAAAAATATATCTTTCGTCAGAGGATAGTTCTATTAAAGCTTCATTTTCATTAATACTTAATGTACATGCACTAACTTCGTTGAAGGTTTTGAAAGGGTTGGTTACCCATAGGTTTAAACTTCTGGGGTCTTCATTCTCTTGGATAGTATTGGTGCATGAAAGCTGAAAGTGAATTTTGATGTGTTCTTACAAATTCTAAATTAATATTATTAATAAAATATTACCGAGCCTAAACTAATTTTTTTAAATTCACACTTGATAGCATTTTGCTCCCATATCATAACTTTTTTTCATAACGCATCCATTTTATTCTAGAGAGTGAATATATTTTTTATACTCCCTTAAAGAGTTATTTTCAAATAATTTAAAATGGTAAATATGTCTGCTAAATAAGCTAACTTAGCTATCCATTCTTTATCAGCAATCTTCTCTTGCAAAAGATGATTCTGTTCTCTGAGGAGGATATTTAGTTCCTCTCGGAGTTAAAAAAAACGGCTCTTTTATTATAGGAGTTCGTAGGTTTGTTTCCTTTTATTGTTATAATGGGATGGTTGAGACTCTTAAAGGAAGTAATAACTAATAAACAAAACTTTTAATTCATCAAGAAACTAAATATATTTCGCCCTCCCTCAGGACATATTCATTAAAATGGCGAGAATACAAAAAACTTTTCACGTCGAACATCTAATATAAGTACTGTAGCATCTCTAAGTGTACACTAATTATCTGCTACATAATTAATAAAAAAAAACATAAAAAGAAATGTTGGTTCAAGTAAGAAATTAACTAATTAATTAATGTATATTTTAAATTGATATAGAAATTTTGAAAGATAAATGTTAAATGTGTTAATGTTAAGAAATAACTCACGTAAATTTTATTAACAAGTTTATTTAGTTTAATCCAAGGGTCACATGAAGTTTCAATGATTGCCTAGTTGCTTCTTCAGGCA
>KZ651204.1:372495-401512 GCA_001010745.2 Gerris buenoi
TGGTTCGCACAGGTACAGGGTACATATATTTATTGCGAGGTAAGATGGCTACTAAGGTGTCTATTTTATAAGAAAACTAAATTTCCATTATTCTTTTCTTATAAAATAGACACCTTAGTAGCCATCTTACCTCGCAATAATTTAAATAATAAGGGTGTAGTACTATTAAATATTTTAACTATATAAATCTTCATTTTTTAGACAAGGCAGAAAAAATGATGTAGAATAACTTTTTTCTCAAAAAGTTAAATCTAATTACACTTATGTCTTGGATAATTATATTGATTAGCACTTTTTTGGTAGTGAGTGCATGGCACAAAATTTGTTGCATAATTAATCTTTGTTGTAGAACAAGCATACATTTTTATAGAGAGTAACTTATTTTCGAAAAATTAATTTTATATAGATTTACCCATATAGGCAACCCGAACTTAAGACAGTATGGAGGGGTGTAATTTCTGACATATTTTTTTTTTTTAATTTTTAACTAAATTACCTTAGGATATTAAATAAACATTTTTTCGAAATATCAAAAATAACCCCACTTCACTCTTGAAACTAATTTTTGAAAATTGTATTTTTTTTGTGTGTGCAGTTTAGTCTTAGTCAGAGTTGTCTAGTAGTAGTAATAACAACTAAGACTATACTCAAAACATTTCTTAAGGCGCGTCCACACTATGACGATCGGCATAATTCGGCTTGAGCCGATCGGGAGAGCCGAATTAGTGTGGACATGAAGCCACCGAAAACCAGACGTGCCGAAAACCGAACCGAATCGTGCCGAATCCAACCCGAATTGGCTCGGTCCTGATCAAAGAAAGCCGAACCGAACCGAAGTTTATAGTGTGGACGTGCTGATCGGCTAGAGTCGACAGATAGTATCATAAAGTGAGGTTCGCAGACTATTTTCTACTATAGTGGGGGTACTCGTGAGATGGGGGTATTCGTGAGAGTGGGGGTTCGGCACTGATCGGGGCGTCCACACTACTAAAGTAATGTGGACGCTATGCCGAACCGAACGTGCCGAACTGAGCGTGCCGACCGGCACAGGCCGATCAGCCTCATTCGGCATAGTGTCGACGCGCCTTTATGCTCTACATTCACCATGAGGCTTGTTAATAAACACCAAAATGCTGTTTATTCATCAAAGCAGTGCAGTCAAACCCCAATATAATTGCTTATGATGGGAAATTAGAGTTACATTAATAAAGTGACTGGAGAGTGGTAATTCTAAGTAGGAGATTAAAAGAAGATTTATATTTTTCCATCAGTTTCATAGATTATGTAGTCTTGCCAATTTCTAATTATTGTATTACAATAACTCCATTATTTCTATTTCTCCATAATAGGCACTGCTTATGATCCTGTAAGATTAAAAGTTATTTTTTCTTTAAGTCGTTTAAAAATAATAAAATTCCTTTGACAAATTTCATTATTTGCTGACCATCTTTAACTATGAAGAATAGCAAGTAATATAATTACCATTAATAAATAAATATTTACGGCACTTCAGCAGACAGAGTCATCACTTTATTTTCTTATTAAATAAAAATATAATAATACAAGCATATTATGCTATTGAGTATAAGTATTTTTTCTAAATTTATCATACTTTTTTTAATTAAACATTAATATTTCTTATTCATAAAAAAAAAAATGTATGCTATTTTCTTCCATACATTAAATTATATCTAAACCAAAGAATAATATTATGGATAGCAATATTTTAATAATAATTATCATTCAATAAATTAGGTATATTTAAAATAAATTTATTTGTTAAATACTTAAAAAAGTTTATTAGAGTAAATCAATGACATAAGCTTTCTGTGGTTATAGGTAGTTGTAAAATTCTAAATCTTTTAAAGGAGATCTGGGTTTTAGTTCGATGTTTCAAAGCTGATTTATGGATCATAATTAAATTGGCTTGCTTGTTAAGATGGTCATTTTTGGAATGAAGTTCCTTATGGCAAGTTCTAGAGCCCGGGAGTGAATCCGAAAAAAATGACCAAAATCACGGTCACAAAAACACCTCCACAAAATCACCGTCACGAAATCTACCGATGATAATAACTTGAGTAAAAGATGACCAATTTAGTTTAAATATGGTACACATGTTCCTTTTACCAATGCCCAAGCTGAGTTCGTTGGACAATGTTATCCGCGCAAGCGTTCACGTGCAACGTGAGCGTAAACGTAAGCTTCAAATTTAAAATTGGAATTTTAGGACGGGAAAAAATTTAACTTAATCTATTTAATGATACAAACTATTTTTTTCAAAACGAACACCTGCTATGAAGTGATAAAGATCGCTAAATTTATTATACCGGAACTCATAGGTATTGTAGTTATTTAATAACAGCTTTAGATCTTATTTCAGGACTTTTTAAATACGTAGTATCCAACTGTGAGTTGCTATATAGTTGTAATATATAATACCTTCTTCAAATATTATCTTTGCCGCTGACTCAAAATTCATCAAATCTCTGTTATAATTATTCCTCCAAAAAAAATCTAAAATAATAAGAAAGTAGCCACAGAAAACCAAAAATTTAAGTTATACTTACGACTAGTTATAGTTAATTTATACAAAATGAAAATTATACAATTATTTTAAATTACAAACTCTTGTATCTAATCTGACATACTCTGTCTCATTCAATATACACTAAATCTCTAATCAGTCCAAAATTCACTTTAATACAAATATATGATTGAAGTGCCGTTAGCCAATTTGTATACATTGTACAGTCTTAAGTATTCACACATACACATACCGATTTATTTAATAATTATTACTATTTTATTTAAAAAACATTTGCTTTACTTTTTTATTAAAATAACTTATCAAAAAAAATTACAATTTATATACAATATAATAATGATTCAGTTTTAATATTATTATTAAATATTTATTTTTCATATACATATTTACAAGGATATATATTCTTTCGGTTTTTTCTTAAAACTAATTTCTTAATTTAAAAATTTATCTTTTTATAAATAATTAGTACACTTTTTTCTCTTCTATAATTTATAGGAAGCCTAAAGCCTTAAATTATAAGCAATTTTAGCTCTTTAATGTTTTAGTTATTCCTATTTTTTTTCCATTTATACAATTTAATCTCCTTGATCGTTTCTTCTTAAAAACATGATAAATTCAAAGCCACTTAAATTACACTGTATAAATATTGTAAATAATTATGCATTATATTTCTTTAGTTTATAATTATATCATCTTTTTTTTAATAATTACATTATCATCGTTTTTTAATATTAATTTTATTTTATGTTGGTTTTAATGAATAGAGGTGATTTAAAATTTAAATGTATAAATTATAAAATAAAATTTAAATTAACTTTAATTTGAAACAAAAAACTATAACAAGGTTTAAACAAACAAGTTCAGGGACAAAAGAAGGACACATTCAGGTGTGAAGGAAACTCAAATTAAGAATCTAAGGAAAGACAAGTACAGGAACAAAGAAAATATAAGTTTAGGATCTAAGGATAGATGAGATCAGGCCAAAGGAGATACAAATTTAAGATCAAAGGGTAGACAAGTTTAAGAACATAAAGGAAACAAAAGTTCTAGATCTATGAAAAGATAAGTTCATGGTCTTAGAATAGATAAGTTCGGAAACATTAACAAAGTGATTGAATATCATAGACTTACAGAGGTATATGAGTTTTTTTTTTTTATTCCGGGGGGATTTTACACCCGAATTTGCAGACCACTTAGGTGGGTCCATGTGACGATATGGTTGTTAACCATGACTCCCCTCCTAGTTGTATTAAAACTAATACAGTCGAACCTTGATATAATGTCACGATACGTTTTTCTTGATAAAACGTTGTTTAATGAAAGTCCCGAACTTATTTATTTATTTATTTTTTTTTTTCAATTTTGATACAACGTTTTCTTTGATATAACGTTTTTTTAAGATGGGCCCAACGAAAACTTTATATCAAGGTTCGACTGTAGTGATATTATCATGGTTTCCAGGCCGAAATCTGGTGGCGCCACTCTTTTTAGGAGCTTACCATTTGTTTAAACAATGCTGGGTGGACATTGAGCAGGGAGCCCGGTCTGGTAATCGAACCCAGAGCTGTGGTCAGAAGTGGTCACCCATTCATCTTCTGACCCTGCGTGAGGCTGCTTAACTTACCTTATCGCAAGGCAAGCTCTCTAGCCTCTGAGCCACCCAACCTCCTAAGGTGCTTGATCTCTAAAAAATGGTGTTGACATTTTATGAGTATAAGAGCAAATAAATGAAGGGTATTAATTATCATTTAAAAACAGGGTTAAAATACTCACTTGCTGGTTTAATATATCTAATAAATTGCGGTAATAACAATTGTATTGAAAAAATCAATTTCTTAAGCTTGATAAGTGTTTCTTTTCACCAAGTTTTTCCCACAAATATAAAAGGCTCAATTTTAAGAAAATTACCACACAACTAAGTTCAGTGTAGATCATTAAAAATTATTCAGTATAATAAAAATACGTTTGAAGCTTTATTCCATCGAATAAGTATGAAAAATAATACTTAACAGTTGATGATCAGCAAGTTTTGATGAAGAACATAAACCTCTGTAAATCAAGATTTTAGCTTCTTTATGATAACATTTCTTAGCATATCCATATGTAACTACTTATGTATACAATAAATAACAGAACATAAATCAACACAGTTCAATAACAAGACAAAAAATAAACAAAGCAAACAACAATAACAAAATTGAATCAAGAAAATTATATATTAAAGAGGATCAATGTCAAGAGGTTTAAGGTGCTCTCCCTAGTACCTAAAAGGTAATACCAATAATAAGATGGTTTGTTTCCCAGGGATGTGACATAATGTGCTGTTGATTGATGTGTGTGAAGAATTGTTTTTAATACACTGCTGTTGAGAAATATATTAAAAAGTGCTTGTGGTTATTTATTAAGAGATGGAGAACAGGTAAGAAATATTTTAGTGTAAATTACTCTGTGGTTTCTTTTGTTTGTCCCTTTTAGTATCTAATTCGTTTAGGTGTACCCATGTACCGGTAAGGGTAAAATAATCTTAAACTTTGTTCATCTAAAAACGATGATCAAATCGGCTACATTTCACCTCCACTAAGGAAAATACATGGTGGAAAACTGAGTTTAATTCATTAATGTAAAATGACAACTCAGCTTTGTTGGCACGTAAATGCCTCAGTGGAAGTGAAATATAGCTGATTTGATCATCGTTTTTAGATGAACAAAGAATAAGATTTTTTACTCTTACCAACCCACACTTAAATGAAGAAGAAATACTCCTCTCCACCTGAAGAAACTTCATTGAAAGTTGGTCTTCGACAACTAAATTTCATTTAGATTAAGTAAGTGTAAATAATTACAAGAAATCACTTTTCATGCCTTTCTTCATTTATCAAAATATATCTATGAACAAGTTAATCATTTCATTTTTACTTACAATGCTGAGAAACAGTTTACAGATTTATTTATTAATGAAGATAGGTTACAATACACACCAGTTATCGCAGTTTGTAATTTAAACACATCTAATCTAGAAATTAAACCAATACATCATTCTGATACTTGAAAATACGTTCTAGGTGGAGCAAAAGCTTTTAATCTCTTTTCCTCATTAATTCAACAAATGTTAACAATAAAAAATTATAGTAGTTTCAATTTTTGAAATATTAGAAACGAACTTTAGAAATTTAACAATATAATTTCAGTGAAATTGGATAAAACATTTTTAAAAAAATAGCCCAAAGAGGCAATTCAAAATAAAATCAGAAGAAGCTATATCAATTATTAACAATAAAATATAGAGAAGTAAAATGGTAATAAGAAATTATTGATTTTTTTCCTTTTAAACAAGCAAATAAGAATTACAAATGGAATGGCCAAAATTATTCTCACAATATGGAGTACATTAAAATATAAATATGAGCACCAGTTCATATTCTTAAAACACTATGAGCAGTTTAATTGAGTTTACAGAGATCCAGGGGAGCGGATCCGGTCTCTCTCGTATAGGCCTGATAAACTCGAGCCGAAAGAACCAACAGGACCAAAAGAACCGATCGAGGCAGGACCGAAAGACCCTGTCGGAACTGATTTAGCAGGTTGGATAGTGGCAGCTGAACTTACTTGGTCTATACTCCCAATAGTACCAACTGTACTGAAATAATCATTACACACTCCTTTTTTAGGTCGGTCTTTCTGATCTCCTTTTTTCCAACCACACATCTCCTCATTCTTCCACTAAAACAAAGTAAAAACCTTTAAGAATTTTCTACATTGAGAATGTATAACTACTTTTGGTATATGGTTATAAGACAGCAAGAGATCAAGCAACCAGAGACACAAACTGCGAATCATGAAAGCACACAAACAAAAAAAATATAGAACTATAGAACAAATAAATATAGAAGACCCCGATATGGTCTGTATTCGCTATGCAGGTGCAGAGCAGATCCATATTAGAATAATTTATTTAATAAATTTTTATTTTAAATTTGATGTTATTAATATGTAATCTTACACTATTTTAATTTTATAAAAGAATAGTTTTTGAAACGGTTGTGAACCATTTTGAGAAATATTAGTTTATCCCAATTTTTCAGAGTTTTTGGGGGCAGTGCTCCCAGTTTAGAGGTAATAGTTATTTGTGCAACTAGTGCGCACAGTGGCACTTTGCTGCACTTGAGATAAATATTTATGCACGAGCCGCAGGCGAGGGTGTAATATTTATCTCGACCTATTCCTGACCTAGTGCTGTTATTATTATGATCATCACATATGATTATATTTTTGTAGATTGTCTATCTTTACTTTTTTATATTTTAACATTTTTAAATAGTGTTAATATAATAAATATTTAATAAATAGTGTTTAAATCATATAGTTAGTTAAAAAATAGTCATTAGTTGTCATTGTTATTATCATTATAATTTGGATTATTTAATCTTTGTTTAGATTTAAGTTCTTTATGTTCGTAAGTTGGAGTGTGGTAAAGTAGTAAGTGCAAGAATCTGCTATTTTGCGTTCTATTTTGAGTGCGATAACAACCACTTTATCAGTCAACTGTAGGAAAAATAATATATTTATTGATTCGATTAAGTGTGGTGCTATTCTTATTATACATATAAATTTTATATTGGGATTGGTTCCAAAGTTTAGGCTCTCCAAACAGACAAACTTTTTTAAATTTACATTTTTTGGACTTAAGGGATATTTTAATGTTTATATGGGACCTTTTATATTTTGACTTTTTGGATCATTCTTCACCCATCATTCGGTCAAAGTTTGCAAATCAATTATAGACTAAAGCAAGAATCCTCATACTTAAATTTGATTACTAACCTGAGAGGGATGTTGATTGACTGGAATTGTTTTCCGCCATTTTGGTACCACAGTCAGATTGTATGCTCTTGGAACAACAGTGTTTCTCAGCTCCTAAAAAGAAAAAAAAAAAATAAATAAATAAAAACACGAGTAAACAGAAAGCAAGATTATGTAATCTTTATAAATAATATTTTACTAGTCTGATTGACAAATTCTTATGTATTCTCCTATTTTCTGCGTTTTAAGCCACTCCATTTACATGGATACCCACAAAAATTAATTTAAAGTTTAAATATTCCATTGCCTTAATAGATGATTAGACTAGGGGATATTATCACCTTTTACATGCAGAAGAGTGATGTTCCTTTGTCTCAAAAAGTTAGTTCTTTGGACTAAATATCTCTTAATAGTTATTTAGAGTAAACAAAGGAATTTTGAATCTTTGTCTTAATATATAATAGTTATTTAGACAAAGGAATTATTTATACGTGGTAAACAAATATAGGATACATAATTTACTAGGTTACCCACCTGTGGCTTGGTAACCAAGTAAATAAGTATTAATTATAGACTATTTAATTAGAATACTTGAGCTCACTTAAGATTCTTAGAAGAATATAGAAACATTAAAGGTGTTAAGCCGAAACCAGCCCAGTGCAATTCTGGGTACCCACCCACTACCTCGATGATATTGTGGCTACTATACTTATATAGTTACCTACTTACCTACTTTACTAAACTGAATATTAAATTAAATTATTATCAAATAAACTCAGTTTAGGTCTACTTGCAGTATAGGTACGAAGTTCTGCTTTATGAAAAGTAGAGTAACTACAAAAGATGAAAGCTGTGCATTAGGTCTTTAGGTCCCATGATCAGGAAGATAAAAATTGCAAGTCCAATCTGAGGTTTCTCTAGTTTCATTTTTGAAGACAATTTGATTTTATCTCACCATCAGTTTAATAGAAAATAATTGATCCTAATAATTTATATTATGCTTTAATAATGGAGGGTATTATTTAAGTATGCAAAGAATATGCTAGCTTACTTAATAAAGGTGTCTTCAAATTCTTTTAGAACATAATATGTATATTAAAAATGATAAAAAATAATATGTGATTAAGATTAAGAAATAAAAATAACTACGTTAAAAAATTGATACTAAAGAGACAGAAGGCATCATTTCTTAATTAATATATTAACTTAATTACATTTATCTAAAAAGTAAGCATTTCTTTTCTTGAATTTAATTTAATTGGGGAATATAGTTATATTAATTTATCTAGGTAATATTATCAAAGAAACTCATTATATTATAACATTTTTATTTAATTAGTTTTAGTATAAATATTAACTGGATTGATGGTAAAATTTTAGTTTAAAAAATACTTTTTATTTATTAACATTACTCATATATTTATTAAACATTATATTGTTTGATTTAATACATCTTATCTTTTTAAATTTAAGAACTAATTATTATTTTAAATATGGAAATGCATATTATTAGTTTCATTTTTGCAACCCTCTGTTTGCAAATAGTGATTAATGCAAAGCCATTTGAACACAGCGGCAGTGATGAAGAAGACGAATGCTTGGAATTAGGAGAAAAGGTAACTTGATTCAATATATATTTTGATTCTTTTTCTCTATAATTGAGGTTTTAAAAGGGAGTATTATAGCACAAGAAAAGCTAAACACCTTTATCAGTTTTGCAATATTTGAGTGTTTCTCAGTATTTGCTCAAGCAACTTAGATCAATCTATACTTAGGAATAAATGCAAAAATATATTTAAAGAAGGTAGTTAATGATATATAAATATTTTATGTAGTTCAAAGAACTTGGTGCATTGTGCATCACAAATTTGGGAAGTAAGATAAAAATAAAAGTCCATATTGTAGAAGTAGAAATTTATTTTATCAGAGCTTTAACGCAACAAAACTAGACTAGAGTAATCTGAAACTATGGAGATAGTATATAGTAAGATAGTAGGTATATAGATACAGACTTGTATTCTTCGAATAAAAGCACTTCATGTATTATGATCTGCATCTTTAACCAAACCTCTGATAATAAATCTTGACTTTCATTATTTCAACTAAAACATATTGAAAAATTTGGGTTTCATAGATAAATAATGAATATTTGAATAATTTAATCCTTTTTATTTTATTTTATTTTATTTTTTTTTTTGCAGTGCACAGATGAAAATAGACGTCACCTAGACACAGAAGGTCAAGACGAAAACTACGAAAAAGAGAAGGAAAGGCATCAGTTACTGAAGAACATAGAAGAACATGAAGGTGGCGATGATCTAGTAATGAACTCTCACCTAGAAAGAGGCAATGGCGACAAAGACAAGCAACATAATTTTTGGCATGAAGAGGGGGATAATAATCATGAAAGAACCCATCATCAAGAAAATGACAACGACGAAGAAGAAGAAGAAGATAATTATGATGAAGACACATATGATCACGAAATACGCCATCACATTGGCAATAAAGAGACTCATAATGATGATGATGACGTAGACGAAGGATACCAGCATCTAGATAATGACAATGAAGATCATGATAACGAAGAAGAAGATAATGACGATAAAAATAAAGAAGATCATGATAGTGAGGAAGAGGAACATCACGATGAAGACGAAGGTCATAAAAGACGTTATATTGACAATAATGACGAAGAAGGTCATAATAGGGAAGAAGGGGATCATGATGACGTAGACGAAGAAGATCACAAAATACGTAATAATGACAATGATGACGAAGAAGATCATGATAGTGAGGAAGAGGATCATCATAATGAAGACGAAGAAGATCATGATAGTGAGGAAGAGGATCATCATAATGAAGACGAAGAAGATCATGATAGTGAGGAAGAGGATCATCATAATGAAGACGAAGAAGATCATGATAGTGAGGAAGAGGATCATCATAATGAAGACGAAGAAGATCATGATAGTGAGGAAGAGGATCATCATAATGAAGACGAAGAAGATCATGATAGTGAGGAAGAGGATCATCATAATGAAGACGAAGAAGATCATGATAGTGAGGAAGAGGATCATCATAATGAAGACGAAGAAGATCATGATAGTGAGGAAGAGGATCATCATAATGAAGACGAAGAAGATCATGATAGTGAGGAAGAGGATCATCATAATGAAGACGAAGAAGATCATGATAGTGAGGAAGAGGATCATCATAATGAAGACGAAGAAGATCATGATAGTGAGGAAGAGGATCATCATAATGAAGACGAAGAAGATCATGATAGTGAGGAAGAGGATCATCATAATGAAGACGAAGAAGATCATGATAGTGAGGAAGAGGATCATCATAATGAAGACGAAGAAGATCATGATAGTGAGGAAGAGGATCATCATAATGAAGACGAAGAAGATCATGATAGTGAGGAAGAGGATCATCATAATGAAGACGAAGAAGATCATGATAGTGAGGAAGAGGATCATCATAATGAAGACGAAGAAGATCATGATAGTGAGGAAGAGGATCATCATAATGAAGACGAAGAAGATCATGATAGTGAGGAAGAGGATCATCATAATGAAGACGAAGAAGATCATGATAGTGAGGAAGAGGATCATCATAATGAAGACGAAGAAGATCATGATAGTGAGGAAGAGGATCATCATAATGAAGACGAAGAAGATCATGATAGTGAGGAAGAGGATCATCATAATGAAGACGAAGAAGATCATGATAGTGAGGAAGAGGATCATCATAATGAAGACGAAGAAGATCATGATAGTGAGGAAGAGGATCATCATAATGAAGACGAAGAAGATCATNATATTTAATATCTATGCTCCAACCAGGTGTGGATATACAAGATGGGGTGCAATCGCCCCTTCACAAAGATCACGAAAAATATAAATTTTCATTATATCTGCACTTCTGTGTATGTGTTTCAAGAAGTTATTGCTTTTCTTTTCTTTATTAAGCTTTGGTCTTTTAAGTAAGGGGGTTTAGAGGACAATAGTCAATTGTAAGGGACCAATAGTTAGTTACGTGTAAGTGGACCTAAGATTTAGTACGCTTGACCACTAAGCATGAATCGAGCATATGGCAATTCTTAAGAGCAGAAGTCACTGAGCGTAGTTATTACCTTTCTGTGTTAGCTGTCTAGATTAAAGATAAAACCATTTTCAGAACTTCCACACTTCTACGTCTTCCCAGCTCACAACTATCAGATCTTATAATTTATCTTTCATACATTTTATTTGTCATAAAAATTCCAAACTTAATTTTAATTAAGTTTTTAATGATTACTATTATAATCAAAGTTTTTCCTCTTTTAATTTCTTAATTAAAATATATTTACAACCTTATTAATAAATATATATTTTGCTTATTCTTTGTCCAGTGATATAGTAGATTCAACCTTCTGCGCCCATTCGTTTCTCTTCCATGTGCGCACAAACATACTTTTTTTTACACCAATATCTTCAAAAAAGCTTATCTGAGGTTTATGAAATTAATATCAATTGTTTATTCAGATTAATTTCAACGTCTGCGCGATTTAAATTTTGCTAAATCGATCCTTTAATAATTAATTCATGTAAAAAATCCAATCAATTTTGACAAGATTTAAAAAACGGGGAGAAAATGAAATAAATTTTACAAAATTAGGTTGTAAAAGTATGAAATAATAATTAAAGTATATGAAATAGGATGCCCCACCAATAAGTGCCCCATCAATAAATGTTTTCCTTCACTCTATCTTTGAGTAGAACATTTCAATCAACACGTATGCATTTTCTAAAAGCTGAAGAGTTATTATGAAATCTAATATAGAATACTAGCTGGATACCCGTGCTTCGCTACGGAGTGTTTTTATATTTGATACGTTTATAAACTACCAGGAAAGCATACAAAGTATTTTACTATTCGATAATATCTAGATTCTATCCCTCCTACTTATACCCCCCACCTCTTTGATAATATAATTTGCAAATATCCTAAATTTATCCCCCTCCTAAATGAAAATATGACAAAACTGTAGGTACATAACAACAATTACTGTACTCTTAAAGAGCATTTCAACGATATGCATCATGAAGATGAAGGGTATTTATTACTTGTACCCCGTACCCCTTTGAAAAATTTATAGTTCGAAAATTTGTGGACAGTTACCTTCCCCTTGCTTTGAAGGTCAAGTGTGCAAATTTTCATCGAGATCGGGCTAAAACTGTAGATTTGTATAAAAAATTATACATATGTATACGCACTTATGATGAATTTTATATACATATAGAGATATAGATATAAATTTCCATTTTACCTCTCCCCTTCTAAATGAAAGTAAGACAAAACTGTACTTAAGAACAATTACTTTTCTCTTAAACAGCTTTTCAACGTTTTGTATCATGAAGGGTATCCAGTATCCATGACTTTGTCATTTGTACCCCGTAAACATTACAACAATTATTACTGTACTCTTAAAGAGCATTTCAACGATATGCATCATGAAGATGAAGGGTATTCATTACTTGTACCCCGTACCCCTGTGTACCAAAATTGTAATTTCGTAATCTCATGTAGGCAGTGACCTTCACCTTATTTTGAAGGAAAAGTGTGTAAATATTCATCAAATTAGGATAAAAGACATACCATCATACTGATACTCTTCTTTTTATATAAGATATAGCTATATTTTCCAATTTACCCCCCCCCCTCCCCTCCTAAGTGAAAATATGATAAAACTGTACATAACAACAATTACTGTACTCTAGAAGAGCTTTTCAACGATATGCATCATGAAGGGTATTCATTACTTTGACATTTGTACCCCGTACCCCTGTGTACAAAAATTAAATTTCGAAAATTCATGTTGACAGTTTTTTCCCCTTGCTTTGTAGGCCAATTGTGCAAATTTTCATCAAGATCTGACTACAACTGTAGATTTTTATAAAGTACATACATTCGTTAACTTTTATATATATATGGCCGCCATCTTGATTCAAAATGCCCGATTGGTATACCATTTATCTAAAGTTACTAATTTCATAAAAAGGAGCTAACTTCTTAATTTCAAGGTTCTAGTGCAATTAGTTCCGGAGATATTGGTTTGTAGAATTTTGTGTATAAATGGCCGCCATCTTGAATCAAGATGGCGGATTTTAAAAACATTTCTTAGCGAGCACCTAGGAGGTAAGAGGAACACACCTACAAAATTTTATGGTCGTAGGTCCAGTGGTTTCAGAGATATCGTGATGTGTCAGTGAGTCAGTGAGTCAGTCAGTGAGTGGTATTTGGATTTTATATATATAGATTAATAAAAAAAACAGCAAAACAAGATATTTCAAATTAATGACGATGTTTCACGGTTGTCAGATGAACTGGATTGAAGTTAAAGAGCGCAGATGGTTTAAATTAATCTGGGGCTATCAACGGGTTACTTACGATAACTAAAAAAGTTTCATCAAATCTGAAAAGTACTTTTGAAGCTGTAGGTGTACATAAATGAAGAGAAACAAATAGACGAAGAAGGTTGAAACGTATGTGGAAACAACAATAGGCTAATCGTTTAGTTTTTAGTTTTTAAGATATGATAGTTCGCAAAAGACCTATCAGACCAAGAATGTTCCCTGATGGCTGAAACTGATTTCTATCTTGGAATTTTTGAAATCGAAGGCATAAAATATTTTCGTTCTTCAGAACGATCATATAGCTTCGTTCACCTACGGTAAGCTTGGAAGCAATAAACATTTTAGCATAAATATTTTCCCTATACAATGCACTGGATAAGAGGTCAGAACCTTTTAATCTGAAACTACCATTTGATTTCTAGAAAAAAGAGCGAAACAAGATTGCTAGAACAAAGAACAAACCTACCAGTACAGTTTGCAAGTCAATAATAACATATTAAAGAGGAAATACAAACAGAAAAATAACTTTAATTTTTATACAGAGTTTAGATTTCACCACAATTCAGGTCTCGTTTCAATCCATCCATCATCAATGATCAATATAGATTTTAGGCGAATCTCAAAAGGATTTATAAAGGCCTAAAGAGAAATGGAGATGTTAGAGCCTACTTTATTTCACGGGATTTTTATTGCACAGAGAAGGGTTTAGGAATCAATTTGACGGTTGGGCGCTCATGCAGAAGAGCCTACTCACCTGTTCAGATCGTATAGTTACCACTTTGTCTATTTTAAAAAGGAGATTGTTGGGGCCTCACAAACTTTAACTAAATTTCAAAATGTTGATAAAAGCACCCTTTAAATAATAAACGACACTTTTATTTTTTAAAAAGAATTGCAAAAAAAGGGTCCTCCATAGGATATGTATAGGTTATGGCCATGTAGCATGCTCATAAATAATTGTTAGTAAGGATAAAAGATAAAATATTTTACTTCCCCTTTTTAAATCCTGATTAAAATTAAAAAATTACCCGAAATTTATTACTTTTTACTTCCTTTATACCGAGTCCCTGTATATACTGCAGTTTAAAATTATTCAATTTCGGGCGAATAAATACATTGCGCCAATAGCGTAGCGTGGTAAATATTCCAGGGAGGGCTTATGGTCCTTCAATCCAGCTCTTTCAAGCGCATAAATATGACAATTAACATTGATTTTATTTGAATTGTACTATAATGAAATGAACGTCGTTAATCAGATGAAACCATGTTAGTACTTTCGACAGGGAATCTGGAATTTTTCTTTTCATTGTATACTGCATTACAGTTAAACTTAATTAATAATTTAATCATACGTTCACTGATGAATTGAGAGAGTTAAACCACTCTGATTCAGTAATAAACACAATTTTTTACACACTTCTTTATTGTTTACACTTATTAGGGGTATTCACAATCTTTGTTTAAATCAATTTAAGTATTATTAATTTAACATTGCGAGGGACCTTGACCAGAAGACAAGTTACATATTAAATATCAAGCAGGTGGCGCTTTTATTGGCTTACCCATGCACTTTTTTGACAGTTTTTAGATTAGATTACCCTAATATTTTAGGGAGAATTTGTTATTTCTTCCTAATCATCTCTGAGATTACCTACCTAACCACAATCATCTAAAACCTTCCCAATCTCAACCACGGAGGAAGAAATATATTTTTCTCATCTATTTTCCTACCTTCATGATCTCAAACCAATTCAACATCAGTCAAACTTTATTTAAATCACTCAAAGCCGAGTTAAATGTTGAAGGGATATAACTAGTTATTTGTTATAAATGAAGATAATTTAACCAATTTGACTGACAATAAAGTTTAGTACATTAAACTAAAGATGGTCAATACCTCTTTTAATCAATACTTTTTTTTATCCTAAAATTAAAATTGACACTCTTTAAAGAAATTAAGTCATAATAGTACCGGTACCTGGAACACCAAAATTCTATGTTGTTTGTCAATCAGACTAATACTTGAAATTATAATGATGAAAAAACTCCTCACCTAAGTTATATTCATCTTATTTTTATTAAGATAATTAGCAGATCACCACAAATAGCTTGACCACTAGGTGAAATAAGAAAAAATAATTGTTGTTTTGCTCTTCTGATTGGGATTGGTTATTAAGGTGGATGATCCTAAAACTTTTTGAACGTTTTCACATTAAAATGATGATTTTTTTTATATATATGTTTAAGAAATGTATCCATAGAGAAGGCGACTTGTTTCATTTTTTGGATAGAAAAAGAGATTTAAGGAGTACAATTCAATAAATACCAAGTAGTCTTTAATTAAATTAATAAAAAGTTACCCATTGAAATGGAGAGGGTGGAAGATGGTCAGAAGAGTGTCTTCGAGTGACGATAGGTTCTGTTCCTTGACCGTAGCCTCCGCTGAGAGCTCCTAGTCTCCTACTGGCCTCTACGTCTCGCAGAACTGGTACACCTCGCTTCAGTGACCTATAAATAACATTAAATATAATTAATTAATGTTATTAATAATATTAATTATAATCTTAATAATATAAATGGATGTGGTGTTTATATTTATAATTAATAATATATTATAACCTTCCTTGCCTTTTGTTATTAGGTAAGGTCATGTTATAAACATTATTTATTTAGATACATAAATTTACTCAGATCAGAGTTATTAGCGTTTATGACAAATGCCAAGCAATCTGAGATTGTCATAATCAGTAATTACAGTTTACTAGAGTAACAGAAAAGGTCATTAATTCCTAAGAGATATAGCCCATATCAGAGAAAAATTGGCTGAACCCTTGGCATAATGCCAATTGGAGACCAATCGTAAATCGGATGTGTACAATTCATCTATGCCAATACATAGAAAAAAATCACATATTTTTTTTAATAAATCACAGAAATTGGGTCTAGAAATGTGTTTTGAGGATTATATGAGAATAAAACATGATTCAACAATATCATCGTTAACCTTTGCTTTAAGCACAATAATGAGAGGAGAAAAATTAGTGAGATTATAATATCTGCTAAGCCTGATTTAACGAGGAATGACTTCTTATCCCTATATTTTCGCTTCAACGATAATAATTAATCAGGAAAAACCAAGTCTATATAATTAGTCTAAATCCCAAATATACTTTCAAGCAAGTCAAACCCAACTTTCATTCTCTTTGTAGTCTTTAAATGACATGGATGTCATAAAAAGCTTAATACATTGTAAATAAATAGAGTGTAAAATCTCTATTATTGAAAATAGAAAAGAAAGAGAATAATGTTATACAACACCACATCCAGGTGAAATACACGTTTAAACATAAAAAATACTCATAAAAAAGCAGTAGAGTTATTTGATTGCTTTGAGATTTAACTGAAATATAAAAGAATATAATGAAAAACGTAGATGTCCTTTTAATTTACAACTATTTATTTTTTTTAAGACAGAATAAAATGTATTGTTTCATTTTATGTGAACAGTAAATGCTAGATGGAATATAAAAACTTTGCTCTGTCCTCTTTTATTAAAATTAAAAAGGACAGCTGATATAGTGTATTCTGATAAAAAAAAAAGGATCTAAATAAAAATAATAATTACATAACAAAATACTAAGGATAGAGAGAGGAGAATAAAATAAAAAGATCGAATAAGCAAAAGGCTTAACCCTCTATAGGTAACAGGAAACTCCTCTCTTCCAATGAAATGGCAGATCTGTTATTATATTACACACATTTTGGACTTTTAACACACACTTTGGTTTTTAACTAAAAGATTATTATTCATAAGGAAAAGTGTTCAAATTTTTAAACTAAATAAATCAAATTAAATTAGAGCCCAAAAATGGACGTACCATTATACAATTGAGAAAGACTAAATATTATTATTTTATAAGCCAAATTTATGTTAAAATATTCATCATTTCAAATTCTTATCTTTAAATTAGAGTAAAGAATTTATAACTACTGTTAGGAAGAAATAAATATAATATACAAAGCCAGAGCAGGTGCAAAATTAGTAAAGCTGTAAATTTTCCTTGAAAGGGACCTCCCATAAGCTTGTATGTATATATATTACACATCTATACAACTTAAACCTATGTATATATACCGTAAATCATAGAACATATGGTAGAGTGTCCAATAACCTCCGTGACCATAATAGAGAAATAAATCAGATTCAAACCGTAACTCATGACTATTTATATACACACCGATGCTATTAAACACGAGTGTTTACATACATGTATATTCACGAAAGCTATTTTGTAATGGAAAGGAGGGGGAATCGTGTTTGCTGAAGGGGGTTTAGGATAGGTATTGAATTGCAGTAAGGGAGCTAGGGTCTCCCTGGTTTACCAATACAGCCGTTTCTTGCTCTTAAGTGGAAGCCGGAATGCATGTAGGCGTTAAAGTTATTTGGACCCCATTTCTTCTCTACTTGTTGTGAGTACATACCTACAAAACTTTTTTTTAAGAGTTAAATTCGACTTCTTTTTTTGAAAGAATGTTATCAAACTCTAGATAATTGCTTCGATTTTTTTTTTCTTTTTACTGAAGTACCCATTTTTATCGGTATGAAACCTTTTTACGCATATGAGATAATAACTGAGTAATTTTAAGGCCTCGTTAAAGGGTTTTTAAATGGTATGGGTAAGAAGCTGATGTATTAATGATTTAAAAGTTTCACTTTTCTTAAAGTGAAAGTTATAAATGTTCACACTCCACGTTATAGATTAACATTTTTTTCTTTAACTAAAAAAGTACAACATGAATAATTGCACGATAAAAAGAACTTTTTATACACTACGTTTTTAAATTTTCCGTCATATATCATAAATTTGAAACCTGTCAAAATGAAGATTGAAAATATGGGATATGTCAAAACAAATAAAATAACTTGCGGATTTTTTTCGAACTAACTTTCCATACAGAAAAATTTGCTGAAAAAGAATCAAATTCTGCTGAAAGATGGCTAAAAGTATTAAAATATGCATTGCCATCGTGTTCTGAGCTATTCTAAAAGTTTTAAATGTCTAGCTACTCGGGAAGTTAGTTAAAAATCTATTGCAAGATTTGTACTGAACAAACAAACAAACAAGAAAGCAAGCTAATAAAAACGAAGTAAAAATAGATGAAGTTAGTTCAGTTAAAATCCTATTCATAAATTTAAAAAAACATTGACAAATTTATACGAATGGTTTATATTAGGATTTTACTTTCTATAGAAAGTGAAGTTACTCTTTCATAATGTCTTACCCCAAAGGAATGAATGCAAAAAGATAACAATGCACTTTTATGAAATTACAATTTAGATCTTAGCAATTTAGTAAGTTTAATTTAACATGAAATAAGTAATGACAAAGTACCTTATTAATAAAGTACAATAATTCTTTCAATTTTAGACAAGTTATTAAATTAAAAATTATGATCAAGATGCTTCTTAAGATCGCACAATAAAAATATTTTGATAAAAAACAACAGTTAAATACCTATATTAACTTGTAAGTGACAGAAATATGCTGTTTAAATAATATGTTCTACTAACAAAATAAGCTTATAAGCATAATACTCATATACATCCAAAATAACAGTTGGATTCTAAATGGATCGCGCAGTGGCAACATGATACCTTTTTTAAAGAAAAAAATCTTCAGATTCAAGACAAGTTAAAGATGAAAAACTTCTCCACAACATTGAGAGATAAAATTATTGTTTGCTATGGTTCCCTTTTAGAAAATAAATTAATAATGGCTTTTATTACATAAAAATTATTAAGTTTGCATTAGGCATCAAAAGGTCAAGCATTTATTCAATTAAGACAAATGAACTATAATACTAAGATTACAAAAACCATAAACTGATCTGACAATATCTATGTTGTATCAGAATGCGCAACCTAGGTTCAATGGTAACACCTTCTGAAGGCTAACACTTGGGCGGATAACGTTTTCCAACGAACTCAGCCTGGGCATTGGTAAAATGAACATGTGTACCAAATTTCAACTTCTTCGATCTTTTACTCAAGTTATCGTCATCGGTAGATTTCATGACGGATTTTGCGTGACAGTGATTTTGTGACGGTGATTTTGGTCGTTTTTTTTCGGATTCACTCCCGGGCTCCAGAACGTGCCATAAGGAACTTCGTTCCAAAACTTATTAGGGTAGGTTCACTCCTTGAAATGGTCAAAATTGTGTTATTAAAAATTTTCTACAGTGATTAGCAAAAAACTGAAGAACTCTTCAAACAATATTAAGTTGATTGTTGAATTGAATTTTATACAAGACCATAAAATAAAAAGTATAAGAAAATGTTGACTTTAAACTTATAAGAATTTATGCTTACGTTTATATTGATTCAGTAGGATACTATTGTTTATATATTTGTACGTCTTTTAATGCTATTGAAAGGTTTGAAAATTATTTATATTTGTTAATACGCATATTGAAATGGACTTCAAGCGACGAGTAGAAGATAAGGAAGGTCAAAATGAAGTTATAGTTAAAAGAATGCTGGAGAGCTGCCCGGGCTCTGATACAAATGTAAGGTCAACATTTTGTTTTCAATCTTTCGACAAGGATATAGAATCAGAGGGTTACAATAGGATTTGAAATAGAGTATGGAATTCAAGGCGGAGAAGAACATGAGGTGTTAAAAAGAAAGTTCTTGGTGAGCAAAATCGGCGCTGAAAGCTGCAAAGTTATACGCCAGACAAGAACACTAATCAGGAGTTGGATGACAATATCATCCAACGGGGGTGATGTCATTGCCTTAGAGAAAAAAAATTTGGAGGAATCCCATCTAAGAGCAACCTTTATTTTCGTTGAACGTAAGTAATTCGCTCATGAAGTTCGAAAAGAAGAAGAAAGCATCAATAGAATATAGGCATAGGCTATAGACTAGACTCCGGACAGCACTCTATTATTGCATAAATTTAGACATAATTTCTTAGAAAATTTGTAAGGGCAAAGATTAAATACCAACAAACAGTTTCAAATCTAAGCAATATTCTCATTAAGTTGTCGCTAGGTTTTAGTTATCTTCACTTCAAACGTGCAAGAGATGATGCTACAGGTGGCAGTAAGAAATGAAGACCGATGTGCTTACAGAATCCTGTGGAGGAAAGAGACAGGAAGGGGAAAAAAGGAAGTACACGTATTTTAATTAGTAAAACTTAAAAGAGTGAGTGGTAACAATTTGTTTCTAAGGAAGAGAGTACTTCAGTCTACAAGAATTTTAATTACATGGCCTCAATGAAAAGGTGACGAGGTTATTTATCTTAAAATAAACCTGAAATTTACGAGTTGCAAATAAATCTCAAACATGAATTTTTATGTACATTTTTTTTATATATACAAGCAGAAATTACTTTAAAATTTCTCAAATATTTTTTTCTTTAAAAAGCGTGTAACGGGCCGATGATTGATGATAGGTTGTTTGATAAATGGGACACGTGATTAGTAAAACTATGAAACAATATTTGAAGTATACTCTAAGAGGGTCACCCGGCGGGGGCTATAAATCCCCGCGTCAGCACTTCCTCTTAGACCGGTACATAATATTCCCCCCTTCCGGGAAAAATATGTGAAACATATTTTTTGGAGAGGAACGTAGGATTATGTGAGAGGTCGAGGTGCTGCCGTGGCGACCCGTGTATTTACTAGGCAACGAGACAGTTCCACTATGACATAATAATGTAATGACAGTTGATGAGTAATAGAAAACTATATATAGAAATATTTTTTATTTGGGTCTTAAAGGGTTAAATAACTTAAGCTTCTTCCTCCTTTTCTTTAGAATAACAGTGTCATTAGTAACCAACAGTAATTACCAACCACAGTCATTAGTAATGACAGGGGTTCTAGACATTTGCGAAGATGTTGTTATGACAATCTCATTTATTGCTGGTGATTCTTATGGTGTAATTTCGTTGTCTTTTTTGGTACTTCAGATGTGATGATTCTACTATTGGTGTTGTAAGTTAAACATCTGGTTAGTTTTAGTTTTTTGATCGCAATATCGGTGGCAAGATCAACGTGATGATATCACTTACTCCTAGACCGGTACAAATGGAACTACGAGGGGCGATCAAATATAAACGGGACTTTGATCTCTGAGCAAAAACGGTTGATGGAGGCGGGACATCGCTTCTAGGGTGTTTAGGTGGGGTCATTAGAATTAAGACCGTTCACCAGTAGCGCTCGCGATTTCTGAGCAACAGGTGCCCCCTTCTATTGCGCAACGCGTTATTATAAAATTTCTTGCCTGTGAAGGAGTCAAATCTTCGGATATTTTCCAAAGGCTGACTGCGCAGTTCGGGGACGGACCCCTCTAAAAGACCCGTGTGTTTGCCTGGCACAAAGAGTTTCAGGAGGGAAGAAAACGCGTAGAGAATGAGAAACACGATCGTCGTCCCCGAAGCAGCATTAAAGATGAGAACATTCGTGCGATTCGTGACATTATTGAAGGTGATCGACGAGTGGCTGTCTAGATGGCAGCTCCCATAACTTATCCCTGTACAGCCATATATCGATCACCTTCAATAATGTCACGAACCGCACGAATGTTCTCATCTGTAATGCTGCTCCGGGGACGAAGATCGTGTTTCTCATTCTCACGCGTTCTCTTACCTCCTGAAACTCTTTGTGCCAGACAAACACACGGGTCCTTGAAAGGGTTTCGTCCCCGAACTGCGCAGTCAACCTTTAGAAAAATTCCGAAGGTTTGACTCCTTCAAAGGCAAGAAATTTTATACTAGTAATTATACGTTGCGCAATAGAGGGGGGCTCCTATTGCTTAGACATCGCGAGCGCTACTGGTGAATGGTCGTAAAGGGGAAGATGACCCCCTCTGGCCCCTTCTAATGACCCAACCTAATCAGCCTAGAAGCGATGTCCCGCCTCCATCAACCGCTTTTGCTCAGAGATCAAAGTCCCGTTTATATTTGATCCACCCTAGTACATGGAAGTATCCGATTTCAAAAGGTTTGATTAGAAACTTTTTTCAATTTCATCATGGATTTCGTAAAGTTTTAAAATACACATTATCAAATTTTGATAAAGTAACATCCTAGAGATTTATTAGAGAGAAAATGAGGATCAAAAAACAAAATAATAAAACAAATATATTAATTTTAACTTTTGTCTCTGTAAATCTAGTTCTCTATTTGATTTGAAACCAATAAAAATGTTCAACCTAAACCTACACTATAAACTCTAGAATATTCAGAGATCATTATATTTACTTTAGGACCCTCTCACTCGTATCTGTATAATAAGTCTTACACCGTTTTACCAATTCAATAAATATAAAAATTACAAGTTCCAAAAGATGAAAAAACCTAAATATATATAAAGATAAAAGCAACCTAAAAATCTAAAAAGGTGAGAAAAGATACTTGTACATAATTGATCTTTTTGGGAAATAACTGATCATTTACATCTTATCTTTCTTTTTATTCTTTCGGAGATTTCACAGTACACATTGGTTGTATTGAAAATCTTAATGCGAGATGAGAATAAATATTAAGACTAAGACCTATTGACAACGCGTCCCAAGGAGCGAAGCAGAGTTACAAATCACGGAAATCTCTTTCCATCGGCTACGAAGCTAAGTTTCAAATTTTCAAACTCAATCTGCGAAGTCCAAAAAGGCCAGGCAACACTGTACTTTAAAAAGTAAACAATAAAAACAAATTCAATATTCCGATTAAATAATTGCTGATCAAAAGGGAGGTACAGAAATAACTTTTATTTCTTAATTTAACGATTATAAGGAATCAAACACATGCATTCTTGAATTTAACATACCCGAGATGTTGAATAATATTTAGGCTAGGCGCACACTGGGGGCAAAACAGTCTGCAGACTGTCTGTGGAGACTGTCTCCCGATGCAAAAGATTGTCGGACGGTGAAATTTTTTGTCGCCCTCTGACAATCTTTTGCACCGGGAGACATCCTCTGCAGACCGTCTGCAGTCTGTTTTGCCCCCAGTGTGTGCCTAGCCTTATAAAGTGAGTTTATTACCTGATAAGCAGCTGATGCAACCTAGGAGTCTGTCCTTTAGCTCTGAGTGCTCTGGCAGCTCCTACTATTGATACCAAGTGATCAGGTTTCAGACGTAACGCTTTATCGTAGAAGATATAAGCTTCGGTCCATCGATCTGAAACATTTTACAGTGTTGTTTAAAAAAGAAGAAGAAGAAAAAAAAAAAAAAAAAACAACTATGAAACACAGTACATATTAGACATTGGAGTACACTTGGAACTGAGCATTAACATCTACAAGAACTAACAAGAATATAGGTGAGCAAGGAGTATCAGATATCAACAGTGTAAACGTAAACACTCTTCACAAATGGAATTCGTTCGTTTTTGTTATAACTAAATAACCAGAGATAATTATAACTATGGAGATGTTAATTGAAAGTAATTCAGCAATATTGTCACCATTATTTTATATTGATTATTAATTATTAAGCTCATATTATTGATTATTAACTGATAGCATGTAAAATAAACAATCAAAAACTAAAACGATTTACTGTTACAAAGAACAATAGACTAATATTATATCCCAGGCAGCAGGTCATCAACAGTGATGCTTATTTTTAGTTCGTAATATAGCTTAGAAGCGAATTTATGATTGGTTTTCAGGACTAAGTTGTTTCTATCAAGATCTTGTGTAACATACTCTTAGAGTGCGGTATCACAATCCAGATGGACCGAGAAGTAACTGAATATGTTCGGAAAGACCAACCTAAACAACCGACCTCGTTCGTAAACTTTTGGTTGTTTTAGGGAAGGACCGTGATTGTTGCGATCGCTTCAACCGAGTTCAAATTCAGTTTTAATGTGGGTTCCCCAGCTAGCGGATCTCCGCGCATAGAGATAACAATGCTGTAAAGATAACAATATATTCATGGTTACCCCACGCTCCGCTTCATTCAGTAAGGATATATACAAAGCCGATTCGTTTGTTTATATACCTTTCTGGAAGGATAATATTCGCTGCAGAAAGTTTTCTTGTGATTTAACAATAAACTTATTGAACAGTTCAATTTTACGCTGTAGCTTATGACTATTCCTTTAAAATTCTATGCATGCAAATAATTTCAATTCAAGTAAATGCATTAATAGTAATAAGTTAATAATTTTCATTAATTCTTTTGCTTGATTTTCTCCATTTTATATATTTACAAGAAATCTTAAAGCACTTAAATTTTAATTTTAATGCGAGGTTTAGAATAATATATTATTAACTTAAATATAGACAAGGCTAGAATAAAAAAATGATGTTGCTCAAAAATATGGTAACGATTACCTCCACCGAAAAGTAGAAAATGAACAAAACAGTTATCATAGCAGTTAGAAATATTCATTTAAGAAATACTTTTTTTTTATAACATGCAATGCATTATTAAAATATAATAATGATTTTTTAAGAAATGTTAAAATTATGCACTTAATGCATTATTATTATTTTATGCAGGTTTTGAATCGGCTCCAGGAAATGGTTCGCAACCAACTTTTTGCGGATCCGTTAAAAGAATGCCATAGATATAACAGGTCCCGCGGAGATCCGCTAGCTAACCGGTTAGTAACCGTAATGTTACCTTCTGTGCGTTTTATTTAAAAGTTGAAAACACATTTTACTTCCATGATTTTAAATAAAGGGGATGGGTTGAGGAAAAAAGTGACCCCATGAAGATATGTAAAATAGGAGCTCTAATGGGACAAATTACCTTCCTCTTGGTTATAGGTTACCAAAAAATTTGTTTATAGTTAAATCAGTTTATAACCTGATAAAGAAGGTGGTTTGTCCTAATCTAAAGTTGTGAGCATGTGCAGTACGATTTTTTCTCCAATTTTTCTTGTCTCTATGGGGTCACTCTTTTGCCTTTAAACCCCTAACTAACTTTCCATCCCCTTTTTTAACATCCTTGGTTTACTTCACTGTGCTCTGCAATTTGGTGTCATTACCATCCTCCTTCATCCTACAGTTTGATTATTTTATTTGCGACTTGAGAAACTCAAAACGATAAAACTTAACGATAAAAGTTTGTAAACTTGAGCATTCTCACTATCTTCAAACCTGGTCGATTGCTTCCTTCAATCGGACCCGTTCGGCAACAATAATTATTGAAACCTTAAAGATCCAAGATTGACCTTGTTAGACTAAAGAAGCAAAATCGATAAATTTGTTGTAAAAAACTATATATAAATTTAATTTAATTCAAATACCTATAAATGATATACCTATTTATTATTCAGGTCGGTTTCAACCACATGAACTGAGTGAAATTTGAACGCGTTGTTTTTTTGTAGATTTTATTTTTTTTTTACTCTGTTTAAGTAATTTCCACAAAAATCTAGGTAGTATATCACAAACTAGAAACTGGTTCTTGTAATTTCCAAACTTGTAATCAAGTCAATATAAGAGTTTGAAATAGTCACTTGTAAGATCTGGAGAGCACTGAAGCACTGAAACAGTTTTGATTGTAAGTCATTATCAGTAGAAGTGGTATTGAGCTGTGAGAGTTGAATTGAATTCAAGGAGTTTACATTGATTTCTAAGTGTTTTCTAAGACTAAGATTCACTAACTATAAAGTAAGTGTCAAGTGTAAATGGTTAACTCTTCAACGTGATCGTCGATCGTTCTTTTTATTATCATCCTTTTACTTTAGGATCGATAGTTAAGGATCATAACACAATGAGGTGTTCGACCCTATCACATTTAGAGAAGCGATTAAAAGAATAGTTCATGTCTTTCCTAAGAGTCGGATGGTTAATGTTTAGACCCATGACACTTGTGGCCTTGGGTTACAGACCACGCCGATCTCCCATGGGGTTATCCTCTTACCCCAAGAGGCGCCTTGGCAAAACCAGTATCAAGGGGGTTTTTCAAAGTAAACTTTATTTGGAAATACCAACTATGTAAGATGTTTAAATCAGTTAATTTCTTGCTAGCCGCAGTTCATTATATGTTTTATTAACGACTGAAAATGTAATTGCAAGATCACCAGCATAAAAAGGGTTTATCTTGTTGAATGCTGACTTCATTAAGACCAAACACCTAAAACATTCAATGTCAATAACATCCAATTTGGGAACAGAATTGGGAACATCCAATGGGAACAGCAATAGTTTAAGGAGATCTGGCGTTAACTTAAAAGCTTTGCCGGTCTCGGCTTGTCGGTGAAATAAATTCAAATAAACTATCTACTACAATCGGGTTTGGTTTTCAAAGGTAAGGATTATAAAAGATCAAATAAACTAATTACTACACTAACAATAATCGGGGTTAGTTTTCAAAGGTAATTAGTGAGAGGTGATATTATTATAATGATTGAAGAAACCAAATTAGTAGATTTAACATCATTATATGACAGATAAAAAGGGGAAAACAAATAAATGATTCTAACGAAATATAAGTATTATAGATCCTTTAAAGATTTCCCTTGCATATAGACTAGTTTTCATCATTGTTCAGAATTCCTATTAATGGTTTTTCATTAAAGCACTCTAAGAAAAGTGAAGATAATATCTGAAGGCTTGTCTGCAAGACGACAATAAAAGGTGGTCAAAACAAAAGATGACAGTAACATGTATAGAAAAATAATAATAAAAATGGTCGCAAACAAAAAGCTAGTTATCTTGTTTCTTTCAGTTCAGAATAACTATTTAAATGAAAAACACGGAATTATAGAGAATTATTAATTATGGAATTATTTTATTTATATACTCGAAGTTAGTTTTAACTTATACAAATTATACTTTTATTCTATAATTTATTTGTATTTTTGACTTTTTGTCTTATAATTTATTTGAATTTTTGACTATTTTTTAGTTTAATTTCTATCTAATTATAAGACTAAATTAGCCAGTTAATGTTTTATATTATTCTAAATAAAAATAGAAGTTGTTGTTTGTTCTCTAAAAAAGGCTTATCTGTATCAGTTTGAAGCTCAGAGAGGTGAGACATATTGATCACTGATTTCTATTCTTTCTCTATAAACGCAGTGAAAGGCCAAATAATAAATTTTATCTATGATTGATACGAAATATAAACATTTTATCTCTATTAAGATGCGTAGAAAGTAATTCTTTTCGTAGTTGTATTCATTGCGCATACGTGTTTTATTTATTTTCCGCACTAGTGCGGAAATAAAGAATTCTTCATCTTATCGCACGATTAGCGTGTTTGTTTACATGTAACAAAACTAATTTGATGTTTGTTATATTAAAGTAAAACAGTTTTTATCAAGTTTTTCGTGATAAACAATGTATATTTAATGATTAAAATATTTTTTATCTACTCACGGCAGCAAAATTAAGCATCGTTGTACTGTTTTCAGTCTGCAAAATGCCATTTTTCTTGATTCTTTTGAATAAAGTGTCAGCAAAATATCAAAGTGTCAGTAAAAGTTCAAAGTGTCAGCAAAATGACAAACAGGTTGTCACATTTTAAGAAATTTTTACTACAAAAAGGTTACTTCATTGCAGGTTATAAACACTCCCACATTGTTTATTTTTATATATTTAAGCGTAATATTCTGCTAAATATGTATATCTTTTTTGAAAATAACTTAAATAATTATAGTGATAAACAAATTTTACTATTATACAATGATTAATAAAAAATATCGCTAAAAATAGAGGTAAAAAACAGTTGTTAATAAAAAAAGTGGCAACTTTGATTTGCCTTTGTTTTGTTTTCTTGATGACTCAACCTTTCGTTTTTTTACAACGTAATTTTTCTGCCGTTAGTAGATAAAATATTGTATGTAACTCTGCAGCAAAAGTAACATTCCTGACTGTTTTAAAGATTACCTACTTCGGTTACACCTCAGCAGGTAATTAACATTTGCCAACATGTCAACATGTAATTTTCCTAAAATAGTAAATAGTAAAATAGTAAATTTCCTGCCTCGGCTTCGCCTCTGCAGTAAATTTGCTTAGCCTATCCTCGCCTTTGGCTCGGAACTAAAACTTAAAAACTTGTCAGCAAAATTCATTTTGCTGCCTAGTTACATAAATAACTATTATCTACTTGCGGCAGCAAAATGAGGCATTATTGAACTGATTTCAGGCAGAGAAATGTGATTTTACTGCCTAGGCGGTAAAATGAGGAAACATTTTACAGCCTAGGCATCAAAATTTATTTTGATGCCTAGGCAGTAAAATTTTTACTTTTATAATGTTGGCAATGACAGTTTATACTATTATCTCTATCTTATAACA
>KZ651204.1:411283-438978 GCA_001010745.2 Gerris buenoi
ATATACAGGGTGTCCCAGCTAATATGGAACAGCGAAATATCTCCGGAACCATGATAGATAGAAAGATGCGGTTTTCAGGGTTTGATAAAGGCTAAAAAGGCGCTTCTAGAACATATGCTGAACATTTTCTGTGTGCAGCAAACAAAAAAAACAAAAAGAGAATAGGAAGCCATATTTTTAAAGACTGGATTTGGATTCTATGGCTAAAAATAAGACTTTTTTTACTCTAGGAAATTTTTCGCTCCGATCATAGTTTGCCGTCTGGAGAGCCCTGAATGTGTTGAAATTGAAACTTTAAGTCCATTTTACAGCTAAACGAATGGATTTAGGAAAAAAAATCAAGAAACAAAAAATTATTATTTTTAGCCATAGAATGCAAATCCATTCTTAAAAAGATGCATTATTGATATTTTTTTCACATTTTGAGCCCTGCTGAACACCTTTTTTAGGCAAAAAANAAAAGAAAATCTGTAACCAGTTAGGAGGGTTTATGAAAGGGAAAAATTTTTCGACAAATTGAATAATGGAACGGTAGGGAACCGAGTTTTTCTCCTTTTTTTATTCTTTCTTCATTGATTTCCATTCAGAATGGCAATTTTTTTTGTTCCCTTCTTTTCAAGTGTTCGAATTTATGTATTAGTAAAAAAAAAAAAGTTTTTCTTTATATCTTTACAGGATAATACAATAATTGCTTTTTTTTACTTTAAGACGAATAAGCGAACACGAAAATAACAAAAAAGAAAAGGAAATAAATTAGAGAAGATTATCCTTAGAATTAATTATTTTTTCACCGCATCTTAATTTATCACTTTTTTTACGGGCCGTTATTCTTACCTATGGGAGTATTTTTTTTCCTCTGTCCTTTTTTTTTTTAGTATTATCCGATGTGAATAGAGTGGAGTTTAAAAAAGCGAAGAAAGATGAAGAAGGTAAAAGATTTTTTTTTTTTTTTTAAAAAAAAAAAAAAACTTCTTCATACTATGTTTCGAAGAAGAAGAGGGAAGAAAAAGTTGGTACTGAGTTAAAGTCGAGGATCATTTAAAGGACAAAAGTTATCCTTTCTTGGGTTTTTTTTTTTTGTAAGAAGTGAAGCCAACCCTCTTCGGAAGCCGAGGACGAAAATAAGAAAAAGGGAATTGCACAGCGAATTCCTTAACCCTCTAAGACTTGGAGTCAATGAGAAAAAAAGTTTTTTAAAAAAAAAAAAAAACTTCTTAAATGTCCGGGCAGTTTAAAAACTCCGAGAACGTTTTTGGGGTTTCCGACCCCTCGTACCTTCTCTTTATGGAGAAGACACCATGGAATAGAAATTGATTCATCGAAGGGAAAAGGCTCGGAGGAAGTCCGGCTTCGACAGATTGCTCCTCTGTTATTTTTTCGGTTTGAGTAAATCCCTTGAAAAAAAAGTATTTTTACTTTGGTTCGTTCCGACAACTCCACACTCTGGAATTGCTGTGGAACAAGAAAATTCCAAGCTTTTCTTCCTTTTTTTCAGAAAAGAGTTAAAAGTTGTTGAAACAAGTTCAAGTTGTATTCCGTGACCTCAAGTTTTTAATCCTTCCATCCCCCCTTACCAGGTTCACGATACTGAAAAGCACAGATTTTCTACTTCTACTTGTCCTGGGCACATAAAACCTTTAAATCTTGACCGACCCTCCCCCTCCTTACACGTACAAGTGAACAATACTTTTTTTAAAGTTTCGTTCCCCTTTCATCCATTCCATATGATGCTAGAAACATTTGTCCGTAAATTTAACAGAAAAAAAGAGGAAATGTTTCAAAAAGTTGGTCTACTTAAGTTACTCGAAGAAAACTTGAATGGTACTGTTATATTTAAGAAAACTTTAAAAATTATTTTAATAATAATTTAAAAGAAACACAGTTGTAGTTCTTCTTATACTATTTCTTTCCAAAGTTACATTTATACAATTTAAAAAAAAACATATTAAAACACTATATATTTTTTCCCCTCTTTCGTTCAGTTCAAGTTATTTTAAGACTTTTAGGATAAGAAATTTACACAAAATTAAAAAAAAAGAATTCTCTTGTGAATCGAACTAATATGTTAGTTTATAGACGGTAGTTTTAGGTAAATTATATTAGATTCTCATATATTCAATTATTATACGACACTCCGAGACTTTTAGATCCCCAGAGATGTGACTTCTACCTTCGCACGAGTTGTGTTGTGATTAGTTGAGAAAGAAATAATTCTTCTTTATTAATGTTGAGGGTTCTGGCAACCAAAAGACTAGTCCTTCGGGGGCGTGTCAACGCCATGTGGCATATTATGGCGTGTCACGCATATTATGCGTGTCAACGCCATGTGGTATATTATGGCGTGTCACACATCATATGACTTTAGCTGCCCTAACCAAAAATTAGCTGAGTCCTTTCTACTTCTTAAAGAAGAAAATTGCATCAATAACGTTAAAAAAACACAAAATTATAATCTTTCAAAGAGCCTTTTAAGAGGTCACTCCCCAAGATTTTACTGCAGTTGCAACAATTTCTTTTTCTTAATGCTCAAGTGCTTCTCCTTTTAGCCAAGCTTATATATAAATCCAATATAGTTGGATATCAAAAGAAATAAAGGGATCAGTGCAGGGAAGCTTAAGGTCAAGCCATGAAACTAAGTCCAGTCACAAACAACAATCTGGGTTCAATTTCCAGAAAGGTCAAACAAGTTGGACACAATTGATGTAAAAAGATTTAACTTTTCAGTCAATGACCTTTAATTTTGTGGAGCAAACCATAAAACAGCTGCAAGAGACCATTTTTATAGTTACACATTTAATTTCACTACAAAAAGAAAAAAAAAAAAAAAACTAGTCGCGTTTCTGTTCATCAATGATAGTAATTCCATAACGTAAGAATGACAGACCGGGACCTCGGTGAAAAAAACTGGTAATAGTAACTCGATAGCAGTTAGCATTACTGCATTACTTCTCCTCATTGTTTTGTCAGTTATATCCCTATTTAATTTGCCATTATCTTTCTTTATTTCAAAGTGAGTTATAGGCACCATGGTAACGTAAATGTAATATAAAGTAATTTTAACCTCTTTCTTAGTTGTTGTAGAGTCGTAGAGGTTACTGTAAAAGTTTAGTCTGGTTATCTTCTATAATGGAACCTTTGTGTAAGTGGATTTATGAGCAGTCTAATTAAGCATTCTTCTCTTTCTTAGTTGTTAATTTAGTAATACTTTCAAAAGTTTGCTGAGGTAGACTTCTAACAATCGTTCTGTTCACGGGTTATGCTTTTTATGCTCTCTTTTCTTTCTTACCTGTAAATAAAATTGATTTTTTTTTTCTAAAATTAACAGCCTCAGACATCTCCCTTCACGAAACTTTTAAAATTTTCCTTGTCTTAAAGAACGTAGTTGGTAATTGAAGGCATGTTACTAATTGAAATTAGTTTCATTTACATATTTTTTCCTACTAGTTGACCGATAAAGTGGTTGTTATCGCACTCAAAATAGTACGCAAAACAGCAGATTCCTGCACTTACTACTTTACCGCACTCCAGTGTTCCAACATACGAACATAAAGAACTTAAATCTAAACAAAAAATTAAATAATCCAAATTATAATATAATAATAATAACAATGACAACTAATGATTATTTGTTAACTAACTACATGATTTAAACAATATATTATATCAAATATAAAAATTATAGACAATCTACAAAAAAAGAATCAAATGTGATGATCATAATAATAACAGCGCTTGGTCAGGTTTGCTGGATTAGGCAAAAAAGGCAACACTGGCTATAAACAGAACAGGTGGTTTAGTTGATATTGAAAAACCTTTTACATGTTGATGAACACTCTATTATTTAATATTTTGATTACCGATTAAAAACTAACTGTAGGGAAAATTTAATGTGCAACTCGAGCTTAAAGTGCCACTTTGCGCACTAGTTGCACAAATAACTATTAAATTAAAAGTTAAATAATCACTAACATTGTAAGGAATACTTACTGTGAGCTAAAAGCCAATCTGCATAGTAAGCCAAGTAATCAGGACTGGTAGGATGAAGCGAGATAACTTGCCGTAAGAGTCTGCCGACTTTAGCACCCTGTGACAATGTTGCTAGAACCAGGTATGCAGCTGTGTAACCTCCGTTAAGACTCAAACATCGCTCTAACATCTTAACTGCTTCAACTGTTCTATTTGATCTCCTAAAAAATAAAAAAAAAAAGAGAAAAAAATTTTAATCGAAGGTATCTTTAATTTACTGAAATCTTTAAACAAAAAATATAAAATTATTGATCAGGAATCAATGAATGTTTGTTGCAGTCAATAACTACAGTTACTCACATAATATGAAAAAAGCCAAACATGTTTACAGAAAAAATAAAAACAAACACCGTGAAATCTACCACTGCGGTTGTTTCTTAGTGTGACACAGATGATCTGAGGGTTATTGTAGTAGTTTATATTTCCTTTCACAAAATTGTTATAAACTGAATAGATTTACTAGGCTTTGAGTTCTGAAGATGCCCGAAAGGGGTGAAATATAACCTTTTTTTAATTAACTAATTGTTAATTTATACTCATCTATATGATCCTTAAAACAAATAATGCAAAGTTATCAAAGGTGCAAACTTGTAAGAATTATATTGTATTTCATTATATTCTATTATATATCTCTTGTATTTATCTAATGTTAGGATCCAACGCTGGATTCCATATGGCGTCTCTGCGAAAAAATTCAGCCCTAGACTTAAACTAGGGACAGGCTAATAAATAATAGAGGACTATCTATACAAATATTTACAGCTACATTGGTTTATTGAGCTACCAGCTACCAATGAGTTATTGAAGATATTTTATTTATTAATTGTATGTATAATAGTATAGTAGTACCAAAAAATGATTAAAGGTATATTACAAATATAGAACAAGTTGCCCTATGTAAAAGTGTTTGTTACTCATATCTGCGGAAGATTTAATGGGATATAATTGTAATATAATCAGTTAAATTTTGAAGAAACATATTCATTTTAAGAAGAAACGCGAGTTTAGGAATAATCAGATGTCTTTCACAACAATTACAAAATATATGGGTTCAATAAATCTTGGGGCCACAAAAATAGAAAGGGAAATACGTCAAAACTACAGTTCATAGCGGGTCCAGCTTCACCCTAAAAATTAGCTGGTTTTAAAGAATGACACGGTCCCGTTAAAAATATTTAAATAAGCGTTCATTTTCTTTTTGAAACGAGATCTGCCGTTCTTTTAAACCAGTTCATTATAGGCTGGACCCGCAATGCACGGTGTTGAGAGGTTTTAGCATTTTCTCCTTTCTTATAGTTGTGGCTCCAAGATCTACTATACTTAGACCAAACAGTGATCATTTGTAAGTCACAATCACCTTTAGACTCGCCTATTTACTTGGGATTAACGCTGAGCAAAATTAAGTGGAGGTTCAAATAAGGCACTCCGATCATCACATGATCTAGATCTAGAAAATCTATTCAGATTTCCGGCAGCAGACGGTCCCGTTGATGTGATCGGATTAGAATGTTACTAAAATGGAATGTAATAATTGTTCTACAATAAATGACTACATTTATTATACAGAACGAAAAAAAGTGGGGATTCAATTACTAAATAACATTAAGGTTAAAATTGACAATAAAATTAGTATACTATTACACTAATATTCGAAACGTGACTTGTCAATAGTCTTTGAGTTCTATTATAACTATTCAACTACAGTATTACATACTATTAAAAATTAAGTGCAAAATTTCGGTTAAAACGTTCAATAAAAAAGTTTATGCAATAAAAGCAATGGTCTTTTATATTTATTTCAATTAGATTACTTGATAAGCAATGTTCCATTATATTTTTCTCCATAACTACGAATATTTTCTTTACATGAGTCTTGTGCGATGAATATGATGTGGTCTACTTCTATAATATATAACCCTTAGTTTGTAAATCATACATCTCCTAATAATAGCTTCATTTAATGATTTTTTATTATAAAATTAAATATATTTATTCGTGTGCTATTACACAATTAAAGAAAAGTTTAACTCATTAAGTTTTATCAACTATACGTAAGTCATAGTTTATTATTATAGGTATATTTCTTAGATAAAAAATTATATTTAAGTAGACGATACAAATAATATTCTTAAAATTATAAGGAAAAGAAAAATTAGTATTAATTAAATGAATTTTATACACCTATTTTACTCCAAGGTTGGACTCACTACAAAAAAACAACTGTGTCACACTCCAGGGTGTTTCAAGATTTAGAAAGTTTTAATAATTTAATTCTCTAATGGCGCCCTACTGTACTGCACTACCGAGCTAGAGAAACTTCCAAACAGTAGACTGAATAGTTTATAAACCAATGAATGTATTTTTTACCATAAAAGCTTTCACAGTAAATGTTTGGTAGTGGAAGAATCATTAGTTTATATATAGTATCTAATAAATAAAAATAAAAGCTTTATCTAAAAAAACAACAACTTTTTAATGATTTTCTATAATTATCTTATTTAATCTTATTTCTATAATGATAATTTTTTTTAATTTTATCTACGTTTACTTCCGAGCTTAACGAATCAAAAATTCAAAAAATCCAAGGCAGAAATCCGTTTCAGACATCAGAGAACGTTTTTGGTCTGTCTTTTTAAATTTTTGGCGAACCAACATACCTTTAAAAGTAGGTACTTATCCGATTTTTAAGAAATTAGAGATTTGTCGAAAGTATAGCAAACAGATGGTAAAAGGAGGGGGATTAAATAAATTAGACGATAATGGTTCGTAAAAGCCAAACAGCAGTAAAGTACATTAGAACTTAGAAAGTAAGACGGTAAGCGCTTCACTAAGTGGCAGAATATTTGACGTTGACTGATAAATCCTGCTGTTATTATCTTAAGGCACGAGGAAACTTATTTTTAGCGTCTTTTTGCGGCTATAAGACGGACAGCAAGAAGTCCAATGTAATAGGCGCTTAATATTTGTTTTGAGCTGTAAATGTTCATCAAATAATTTACCACTATTGTCATTTTCCCTTAACGTTATCTCCTAAGGGTTTAATGTGCTCGTGAAAGGTACAATGCTAGCGCCTATTATTTACACTGGATGACATGTAGCCGCAACAAGGCACCAACAATAAGTTTCCCCGGGCCTTGAGTTATATGTTTATATTTCACAAAGATTATATTATTATTAATAATATCCAATTTGTATTCATAGTGAAGAAGAAAACTCAAAGAGGATATGAAAAAGCTTGCTAAAGCACAGTGGAAGCAAAGTGTAGTAGATATGTGATAGGGGTTTGTATGCAAGTGACTCGATGAGAAAGGTATATCAGGTCACGCATTGGTGCACAGGTTGTAAGCCTTATCTTGAGCCTTGTGCTTCCCCGCTTCAGCCAAGCTTCACAATACATGTAATAAGCGAGAACTGTGTCATAACATGGATAGTTGTGTCGCTAAGATCCTTTCAATCTATTGTACATTTATAAGGTCTAATGTTATCTTGTTTCTTGTTAGATGTTATGCATAATATTGTGTACAGAGACATAGCATGTGGTTTAAACTGATTGTTTAAAATGCTTTAGTGATAAAGAGCATGTTGTAATATAACTTATCATTAAACAAAAACAATTAATAATCTGTGAGCCAACGCATTATATATTAAGTAATATGGGAACGATTATAATTAAAATATTTTAGCCCCCCACTCAAATAGAACGTAAAAACTATTTTTCAAGAAGTGAAACAACCCAAACAAACGGATTAACAGTGGTACATTAATGTTACAGACGCTTAACCACTTGGTCCATAAAGACTATGCCATGATTGCTTGTTTATTGGCCGTAACTATATCTGTGCCTGTAAAAGCTCTCTCGTACGGGTCGTCGTTGATTTTCGCTATGAAAATCATCAACAAAAACTGGTGTACCCGAATATTACAGAATTACCAGGTCCTAAGTGACTACGATCTGGTAATACGAAAGACAAGCATACTGAATAATATTTACCAATTATACACCCTTTTTACACATCCCCACTTATCCCCCCGCCCCTTCTTCTAGAACAAGATCTAACTGTATTGTTCATAATGGCTTATTTAGTTAAATAATTTCTTAAGGCACGTTTAGACGGTTCAATATGATTGAATCATGATTGAATCAATGAAATTGAAACATGTAAACACTAAATCAATAAAATTATTCAATGCAATTGTTGATTGAAAAGAAGTTGAGCTAGCTTAACTTTTTATTTCAATATGCGATTAAAAGAACCCCATTGAAACAGCAAATTGAACTGTGGAAACAGCTTCTTTACTTTTTGATTGAATGGAAGGTTTCAACTGCATTGGTTATGTTTATTGTAGGGGTTTTATTAAAACTGACAGATTCAATTTGATTGCTTCAAAACAATATAGTCATTCAATTAGATTAAAAGTAAGTTGTTCAATCATATTGAATAATGAAATTGTACCGTGTAAACGCGCCTTTAATTACCTATACATACTAACAAAAATGAAGCTGACATCTTGATTATTTCGTCAGATATATTGTAATTAAACTCACAAGAGAAAAAATTGCTCATAGAAGAAGGTGAACAGAGAAGTAAATCGGTAATCAAACAATATTCCTGCCACAATAACGTAGATCTTGCGACCTAGGTTTAAATTTATAAATTTCCAATTATATAATTATTTTATTTAACTCTCACACAGATCCCTTCTTTATCCTTTTCTCCTTTTGTCTCTTTTTATTTTTTCACCTGACTATTTATATAAAAATTATTTTCAATGAACATTTTTATCAAATAGTTTACCACTATTATTTCACCGTGCATTTGCGTAACATATCTCCCTAGAGTTTAGTGTTCGCGTGATCGTGTGATCACTATAACAGCTACAATCCTCACCTTAGAGATCAATTTCATCTCTTACATGTCAGATTCAAACACAAACTCAAATATTCTATCAAGTTCTTTCTAATCAGGGCCCAGAAAAGTTTAATAAATTTGCTCTCTTCTATGATTCATCACCTTTTAACACTTCAATCTTTTCATAGATTTTGAGTTAAAAAAATATTTATGAACCACAATACTATAGTTAATTATCATTAATTGTTTTATAGTTATTACAGTATTAAATCTCTCATAGTACTAATTGATTCATAGTTTTTAAAATTCATGACTCCTCAATCACAGGGCTTGTTGCAGATTATCCTTAAAATAAGTGACTTTAAAGTAACCTTTAAAGGTTACTTTACTTACCTTTTTTTTTTTTTTTTTTTTTACCAAATAAGTGACTTTAAGTGGAATTAATTTTAAGTAAACAAATTATGTTTCGTCGTTTATGAGACTGTTAAACATCGGTCAATTATAAAAAATTTACAAAGGTATTTTGCGATTTGATTTATTGAACCGTAACTGTACGAAAAACATATTTTTAACTATTAGGAGGGAATTGGGAATAAAAATAAAAGAAAAACAAAAGGTCCTCTCCTTCCTTTTTCTGTCCTTTTTTCTACAATTTTTTTAATTTACTAATTGTTATTTAAACTTTTACCAACATGAAAAAGTATATTATGGTTAAAAATACAGTCTTGAGATTACAAAATCTCTTTTAAATAACTGTAGTTTTATAGTAAAAAATCGGTCCGAGACAACTCAGTCCAACTTTCTCATATACGAGTTCATAATTATTTAGCCCAGTGTTTTCCGTTTATTAGATTCGAGTTTCATTTAATTTATTATTGAATATTTTATCATAAAAAAACAAACCTTGCCTCTCTCCGTCCGCGTTTAAAGCCATTTCCTCAGGAACTATATTTTTTCCCGTTAAAAATCTGAATTTGTATTCAAATGGACTACATTTTAGAATTTTTTAATCAAAATTATCGGAACCATTTTCGAGAAAAGTTTTTTTTTTGAAGCTAAAATTTAATTATAGATTTCACATACATCGATCATGTATGCCAAATTTCGACCCAGTATGTATGCAAAAATCGGCCCTGTAGTTTAGTCTCTAGGCGTCTGCACAGACGACAGACAGACTTTTTTAAAAACCTTTATTTTGGGCTCTGGGGACCTAAAAACATGTAAATCCATAAATAGGATGTTCGCGCCATCACAATACTTTCTGCTTATGATTCAAAAGTTATTGGAACCGGAGAGGGTGGCAGACAGACAGACAGAAAATACACAGGAAGGAAACTATAAGCGTTTATTTATTTTTTTGTTTTACCAACAAAGCCTAAAAAAAGGCTTCAATCTACAAGAAGAAACTAAAGAACAACTTTTATAGAAATTTCCTTCAAATTAGTGAATTTAACGCCAGTTATCGAAAGACAAACAAACACAGAAACGAACTTTTCAACTCCCAAGTCTCTGTAATAAATAACTTACTAAGCTTGTTCAACTAGAGCTAATTTTATACCCAATTATTACGAGTATTAATAAGTTATTTAATCTTTAAAAATTTAAACAATACGTCGAGAGTGTGGAGCAAAGACCTCCTTTAGAAGAATGAGATGAAGTCATATCGCTTCTTGTCTTAACTTTTCTTGTTTCGAGCTCAGGATCGAGAAGATATTACCAAGAAAATTGAATTAAAACTTTCCATTTTCCTTATACTAAAAGATCCTTAACAAGTTTGGTAATTAATACCCAGTAATTACGTATAGCAATGAGGAATTTCTACCACGTTGTTCCAGCAACACTTTGAAATTACAGTTTAGCATCTCTTCTTGTTTAAAGCGAGCACTGAATTAACCCAGTATAGCTAAAATTTAATACAATCTTTACAATCCAGTAAAAATGATTCCCATTTTTAGGGTTCCGTTGGTAAAACCAAAAAAAAAGAAACCCTTATAGTTTCGTTCCTGTGTCTGTCTGTCTGTCACTCTGTACAGTTCCAATAACTTTTGAAGCAAAAGAGATAAAAGCGTGAAACTTACCAATTAAAGATCGTTTTGACGCGCACACAGGAAAAATATAGAGAACTCAAAATAATCAGCTGTTCAAATTCAAAATGGCGGATAATTCACTTCACGAGAAAAAAATATTTTTTTAAAATTTTGAGTGGGGTATCAAATGAAAGGTATTGAAGAGTAGATTACAAATATATATACCACTTGGGGGAAGTGTTTAATTTTCGGCGCCATTTTGTCAAAAAACATCGAAATTTTTCGTGTCCCCCCCCTAAAACCGTACTTCCGCTATTACTAAAAATATAGAAAAATATGCAAAATGTGCAGTCTGTTGGGCCATAGAAAAAATTAGATTAGCAATTTGATCTGATATACTGGGAATCCAAGATGGCGGAATTCATGTCACTTGAATTTTTTTTTTTTAAATTTTGAGTGGGGTATCTATTAAAAGGTATTAAAGAGTAGATTACAAAAATATATAAAACTTGTGGGTATATAATATTTCATTTTCCCTACCTTTTTGTCAATAAAATAACTGAATAGAATTCAAATGTATTGCAATAAATCATCCAGGACTCTTAGGGTCCTGGCCTTATAATAGTTAACAATGATTATAAAATCCTATGAAGAATTTACGAAGACCATAGAAAAGAACAAACTAACATAGATATAAACACCATTTTCCACAAATAATATCTCTTATTTTTTAAATAACAAAACTAAAAAAAAACTGTCAAATTAACATTGATCGATGAATGAAATTAACAATGTTAATTTTATTTATTTTAACACTTTTAACATGAAGCAAACCAAAAAATGTTTAGTATGCGTTGACTAGTAGTAGTAGGCTAGTAATTCCCTACTAGAACGGGTAGAACGAACCACTTATTCAAACCTTGCAATTAGGCCACCTTTTAGGCCATTTTTACGCCCCGTGGTGGAGAGCTTCAGCTACTTCACACATTTGTACATTGTTCAGCCGAGGTGAGTATGGTGTGGTTATTAGTAAGCAATATAAGCGTGCATCAAAGCGTGGGGTAAGAGTGCCCCATGGGGGATGTCCCTCGTCCTGCTCCGTACTCGAACCATAGATACAAATCACATCATCATGGCACGGATGGAACCCACATCAAAGAGTGGGGGAAGAGTGCCCCATAGGGAGGCGTTGACTAACCCTGTTAAATCTGAGCAAGCGTGCGACACGGGGTCCTTGGGCATAGGGGCTTGGCTTGGGGTGTTGGGCCTTGGTTTGGGGCCTGCTGGACTCCCAGGTTTTAGTCGTATTCACCCTGTCTTGCCTAAAAGTGGATTTAGAAGTTTCAATTTTTATCGGTCAATAGATATTTGTATTTTTTAGGTTATATAGATTTTTTTTTTTTTTTTGGAACGAAGTTCCTGGCACGTTCGGGGCCCGGGAGTGAATCCGAAAAAAACGTCCAAAATCACCGTCACGCAAAATCCGTCACGAAATCTACCGATAATGGCGATAACTTGTGTAAAAAATGACCGATTTAGTTGAAATTTGGCACACATGTTTATTTTACCAATGCCCAAGACTAGTTCGTTGGACAACGTTATCCGCCCAAGCGTTCACGCGCAACGATCAAGTAAACGTAAGCGTCAAATTAAAAAATTTGATTACGATTAAAATAAAGAAAACAACGTTTTTACCGATATCTTACGTTCTAACGTAACGATTTTAATGAAACTTTGTATACATCACCTATAGTACAATTGAAACATGCATGTAAAATTTCAATCTGATACAAGCAAAATTTTTTGGGAGTTAATGATTTATATTTTTTATTTTAATATTTAATTGGATTAATTTGCCGTCGTCGATTGAGGGGACAGTTCTTTTTTGTTCTACAACCATCTGCTTTAACTATAAATTTATCATTAACTTTTTTCTCAATATACAATACATTATTTATTGAAAGACGCTCTCTTCAAAAATAATAAAAAGCTTTTCATTTAATTTTGCCTAACTCCGCTAGTAAAAATAGTTAGTTACTTATAATTTTGTCTCTTTTCTAACTCCACCATGTATAAGTAGTTATTACTGTGATTTATATTTAATGAAAAGCGTAAGGAACTTCGTTGCTATCGGGTGACCCACGACACCACACGTATTTTTTTATATATATACATTTGTTCGACTTTAGATATTTATATGATTATAGCATTGCTACTTTATATATAGTCATTTAGTATTGCAATGAGATATATATTACTATTAACTTTCATTATTTACGAGTATGTCTTTCTTGATTTAAATAAGATGATGGTTGCCTGGGCAGAAAACCCGGGGTAAAATTTATTGTTGAAGTACTAAAGTAGAATTCGTGAATGCCGGACAAGAAGAGATAACAGAAGCACCTAGCAAGGGCAAGTAGGCAAAAGCGTCAACAATAACCTTATACATCACAAGTTGAAGACTCCATATTAAGCTAAAGGCGCAAATTGCATGGCTTAAAAGCATTATGTAACTATATGATGGACACCAGATTTTTTTTTTTTTTTTTTTTTCGGGGGGCTTTTACGCCCGAAGACGCAGGCCACTTAGGTGGGCCCATTGAACAAACCCGGGTTAGGAACCTAACTTCTTCACATTTGAGTGAAGTGTCCGGTCGTTAACCATGACTCTCTTTCGATGTGACTCGAAATGAGATTGTATTTCATGGTTTCCAGGCCGAAACCTGGTGGCGCCACTCTTACGAGCAGCTACCCATTTATTTAAACAATGCTGGGTGGACATTGAGCGGAGGGCCTGGTCTGGGAATTGAATCTAGATCTCAAGGTCAAGTGGACACCCCCGTCCTACTAACCACGCCCGATGCTGCCTTACTTGCCTGATCGAAAGGCAAGCTCTCTCTGCTCCGGGCTACCAGGCCCCATGGACACCAGATAAGACGAAATAGTATCATTTCGATGGAACCAGCACTACAAAAAATACTGATAACGACGTAAATTGTAGTTAAATATAAATGAATTTTGCTGCCACTAAAGATAAAAGACATAAATGTTCATACTTATTTTAATTCACGACTTGGTCCCTTTCTTAAATATTGTTTTGTTAGAATTACACTCTGGTATAGATTCAAAAACGAAAACGTGTGCAGATTTCTTCTACCAATGTGAAAAAAAGCCGACCGCAAAGAGGAAAGAAACAAATTGTATAATATCGGAACGGTAACAGAGATGTTATAAACGTAATGTAATCACATATCGTTTCCCTTCTTTTCTTTTCCATTCGCACAATGTATAACTATCAACTTTTCCCATCCTCTTTTTCTTGGCTATAAGAAATAAAGACGGTGATGATTTCCAAGTCAAGAGGCGTGCGGTTTGTGTTAGACGTCTAAAGGGAAGGAAAGGTTTAGGGCTATATCTGCCCGGCAAGGGTTAGAATAAGGTATAAGGGGAGAAGATAGCGTATAATATGCAGGTTGCATCTGGGTCGGGTTAGTATCCTATCGGCACCGGCCCCGAGGCCCAAGTCTTAGGATATTACGCTTCTACCACTACTCTGCTCGCTCACCCAGATCTTCTCCATACTAGAGCTTTCCTATTGCATAGGCCAGGAGCCCTTCGACCCTTTTGCATATTCTATGATTCGGACCTAACTTCGAGCGACCCGACTCCTTTACCTAGTCCACACTTTACGATACCGACGTCTACACTAGTGGATGGACAGTATTCTCTTCTAACTGCTGACATTCCAAACAGATCGCTATCAATATTAACGTCTTCTTTAAAACTGAAAAAAAAAAAAAAAAAAAAAAAAAAAAAAAAAACCGATTCTTGCTATAGTTTAACAAACCAGCACTGAAGTCGTAAATAGCTACAGATTGCACCAAGTTTTATGGTCACATTTTAGTACTGTTGTAATTTTCAATCAGGTTTTTATCTATAGTTTGTTTATTTGCTACAATGAGACTTTTTATTACTTAGTTTATGAGGATGACTTGTACCATATTAAGGTAATAAAGACAAAAATAAAGACTTTTCTACTTCGCCTTTAGTTCTTTTCTTGTAGTAGATTCGTTACACCAGCAACATAATAGAATTGTTTCAAGCTTTCCTTTCTATTTCAATAAACGATAACAAATTCAGAATTTTTATCTCGATACACTGATGTTATTAATCTATTTATAAATAAAATTGACTATCAATATAAATAAAATTCTACTAACTCTTAATATAGAATTAATAATAATCTTAATATTTAAATTGTTTAAGTAGTTTAGTACCAAGCATCTGCACCGACTATAAACATTTTTGGACACAGGGGACCTCAAAACGTGTATCTAACTTTTTAAAATTGAATTTTTACTTAACCACAATAATTTACTATGTATTTACTAAGAATGTATATACGAAGAATTAAGAAAAGTTAAATGGAAAAGTTAACAATACCTTTTCAACAAGTATGAAAGACACATCAATAATAAGACTGTAATTAATTCAGCAAATAACATCAAAATATAAACTTTTTCCAAGCATAACAAATTTGATTAAGGTTTAAATTGTGTAATCTTCCGACGATAAGACATCAATTCTCGGAAATACAAAATATTTTGTCTTTAATTTGCTTCAGTGATTTAGCTTCTTTTGACAGAAGTTTTAATTTCCACAATCTTTTAACGTCTCCTACAATTTTATCCTTCGTTGTTTGCCTTTGAAAGATTTTCAAGAATATTATCGACCATGAGTATACAAGAATACTTTGATTTATATATTTTAAATACACTAAATTTGCTAAGTAACTAATTTAATCCGAGCTTATAGAATCAGTGTGATAATTCTGAAGAACGGATTTTTTTGTTTCTCTCCGTAAACATTTTTGTGAATTACCATAATCTTGAAAAACTTCCCGTCAGATTTTGAAGAAATTTAAGTAGTAGTTCATAATTAGCCCCCTATTTATCCCATATTACTCGTAATTAAACCCTCTGGGGCTATTGCTTCCTCTCACATTGCAAAAGCTTTTTTTTATTATCATATATACAGGGTGTTTCATGTTTAATTAAAAAAAAAAAAAAAAAAAAAAGGAATGGTGGTTAGGGGACGTTAAGTGGGGAACAAAGTTCCTATAAAGTTTAGTCTAGCGCAGAATACCTTTAATATCAATGTTTACCTAATACATTTTAAGAGGTTCTAAGTTTTAAAATAATTATTTATAAGAAAAAACGTGGATATATATAAAATGTGGAGTGTAATTCATAAGAAATAATTTCACTAGGGCAATAAAAAAAATGAGGGAAGTTGGTAAATTTATGAACTTTTAAAAAGACAGCAACATGTAAATGTGTCAATTAGAAGTTGGTCAAAGTCTATCTGGTTGGTCAATAATAATAAATGCTTGTCAGTTTCCACTAATTTTAAAATTTTCTTAACTTTATTATGGTACTTCATTTATTACTCTAGGACCAGTATTTCAGTCGACATAAGTAGATTTTTTGAAAAACGTATGTTATTTAATAATTACCCTAGCGCTGAAACGTAGCCCGCAAGACTATACATTATAGAGAATTATACACACCAATTTTGGTCCCCTAACCACTTTTAAAAAATTTATTTTTATTACTTGTGGCAGCAAAATGATTGAACTGATTTTGGGAAGGGTAATATAATTTAACTCTCTAGACAGTAAAATCAAGAAAAATTTACTACCTAGGCATCAACATTTTTACAGTTATAATATTAGCAATAACAGTTTATATGATCTTTATCTTCTAGCTGTGGGTTTTGAAAACTTTTTTCACCCAATAATTTTTAGAAAGGTCTTTGGTGGTCATGTGGGCGTTGAATGTGGCCCCCATGCCGTATTTTTTGAGAATCCTGCTTATCTTATCCATCGTCCTTTATATGTATGTGAGATAAGCCTTCCGTAGGTCTTCCGTCCTTTCTGCTGGGGTGCGTTCCTCGGTGATCACTTTGCGGTGGATGGTTCACAATGTCTTCTTTCTTGAAGCAATTCTTAGCTAGGGCTGACTTAAGGGACATCTTCTCTTCTTTCAATGAGTTCTCGTCACTGGTCCTAAATCCCCTTAAGATTAAAGAGTGGATGACAGCTTACTTCTGATTCAGATGGTGTTATGATGCTGCATGAGGGTATCTATGTGTATGCATTGGATTCCTATAGGCAGTGTGTCCTAGAATTCTGTTCGTCTTCTTCGTCACTAGCACATCCAGTAAAGGTAGACAGTCCTTGTCTTTAATTTTCCCATAAATCGAATTCATTGAAAAATCACCAAACGCTCAATTTGTTTCTTTTTTTTTAAAAAAAAAAAATTATCAGTCACAATCAGTTTGGAGTGTTTCGGAACTGAGGATGCCATAGCTTGGGTTACTAAATTAATACAAGAAAATGTCGACCGTGGGAAAAAAAATGTTAGTTATATACTTTGATTTTAGCGAAGGCATGACACAGTATGTCATGTCATAATAATAAAATAATGAAGGGACAAGATGTAACTAATTGTGTATATTTTTGGTTTTCTAGTTATATTTCAAGTCGTTCTCAGTAACTCAAAATTAATGTAAATCAGATTCATTATTGTAAAAAATGAATCTGCCACATTAACCTTTGGCCCGCCCCAGGGAATGGTAAGAGCACCAATTTTATTTTTTTGTTAACATTAATGATCTCTTATCTTTTTTGGAGCAAAGCCAATATGCTGATGATACAGTCTGTGTAATTGCCGAGGAATGTTCGAAATAAGACTCCTAGTGGATTTCATAATGCATATACCCTGAAACTGATGACTGATTATATTATATGGAATAATGGATGTTTGAAGTTGGTTAGAAAAGAGTAGGCTAATTATCTTAGAGTTAAGATGGATAACCTAATGAACTGGAAGAAACATATTGACAATACTGTTAATAAAAGACGTCCAAAATTAACACATTTATTTAGTAACTAAGTTTATGCCAAGAGAACAGCTAATAATCGTAAATTGTATGAGTAATATATTTAATATTTAAAGAATCCTTACAACATTTGACCAAATGTTAGTCATATATAGAGCTGCTATTTAATTAATAAACCATCCACTGAATTAAAGTCCTCTCCAAATTTGGCAATAACTGAAGAAACTGAAATTTCCTTAATTAATATTGATTTTGGCTCTGATGCTTATCAAATTTCAAAGTGATTAGAATGGGAGAAGTATCGAGATTTTATTTTTACTCATATAACATTAATTTTTCTTTGTTATTTATGTATTTCTCTTTTCTTTCTTTTTATAATTATCCTATATATTTATATTTTTTTTAGCCAAATCGATTAATCAAACTATCATCATCTTGGGGAGCCAGGGTGGCCAAGGTGCTAAAAACACCGCGCAGCTATCACTAAGTCAAGGCAACTCGAGGTCGTGGGTTCGATCCCCTGCCATGATACTCTGAATTGCATCAATGAATCGCGGACGATGCAGGGCGAGTGAATCTTCCCCCACTCTTTGATGTGGGTCTGATCCGTGTCATGATGATGTAATTGGTACCCATGGTTCGAGGACGGAGCAGGGCGAGGGACACTCTATATGAGGACTCTTTCCCCACGCTTTGACGCTCGCTTATATAGCTTACTAATGACCACACCATACTCGCTTCGGCACTACAATGTACAAATGTATGTTGTGTGAAGTAACAGGAACTCTCCACCACGGGGCGTAAAAAGGGCCTGAGTAATGGCCTAATTGCAAGGTTCGAACAAGTGGTTCGTCCTACCCGTTCTAGTAGGAAGTACTAGATTACTACTACTATCATCATCTTCCTTATTATATTAACTCCATTTCTAAATCTATTATCTTATGTTTATACAATATGTTTATACAAAAAGCACCTAGAAATCTCCCTCTAGCATCTCAGGCTTTGCCTACTGTTAGAGGTAGCTTTTAAAAAAATGCTTTCATTATATATTTCTAAACATTGTATAGTGTTTTCATTTTATACAAGCAACAAATAATTTAGATAAAAAAAAGTTTAAAATTTACATAAATATACATCCATACCCGATTAAAATCACACCTAATAGAGATAAACCAATATAAGGCCATATAATAAAATAAAAGCATAAATAAATCCCTCACTTTCCCTTACACATTCTCAATATAGGCAGGTTTCTCTTACACCCTACAGCTCAGAAATATTTTTGCAATCCACCTTGTTGATTCAGAATTCAACACGACAATATCTACGGAACCAATTGCTCTAGAACCTTCAAAGTTGTTAGTTAGCTTCCTTTTATGATACAAATTAATTTTATGAAAGGGTTTTTTCAATTAGCTGAGCATTTTGTATAGTCAACTTGGTGGCCACTTATACGTAAAAGTCTACAAATGTTATCTCCAAAAGCAATTGCATTAAAACCTTGATAGTACACATTCCGGGTTCGATTCCCGTATTCAACAAGAGGCCCCACGCTCGGTGTCCACTAAGCGTGGATCCCCAAACAGCTGTACAGTGTGGCGCGCGGCAGAGGGCATTGCTCTCTTCCTAACGGTCCTAGAATGTTGAAAATGGGGTGGTTCGAAGAAGTTTATGTTCCACGCGGTTTCAGTCGCCATAATGGAGTGGTCCGTTGAACAACGTGTTTATTGTGTGCAGACCTACTCTTCGAACGGCCGCTCGATCGTACCCGTCCAGCGTGCCTTTTTTTTTAAGGCCCAATATCGCCCCCCGCGGCCGAGTTCCCAATCGAAATCGAATTCTTGCGTGGGCTGAAGCATTTCAGGATGCAGAAAATGTGTCCACGATAAAAAGTGAATTTGTAGTGACGGAGCTGTAAAACGTCTGTTTTCAGCACAGCAAGGGTTTGCATGGATTTTTTGCGGAACAGATTCCTCGGGCGCCTCATCTTCCTAAGAAGCGATTTAAACTGGCCAGAACGCTCTCCGGATTTGGCCCCTTGTGATTTTTTCCTATGGGGGTGGATATCTAAAAACCTTGGTTTGCAACGATCGTCTCAGGACCCTGGAAGCCCTCAAAAGCAACAGTCGAGCCCAAATCACCGAAATTATTATGGCAATGCTTCAAAGAGTGCACGAAAACTTCAGAAAAAGACTTACTTTCCTTATCGGGAACTAGGTCTTTAGTCATCACTAGTATATAGACTAGTATATATTATATAATATATAATCCGAGAAAAACTTGTCTTACTTTATCACAAATAGGTCATATATTTTACGGTGCCATTAACCACTTTGGATATTAATAATATCCAATAAATGGATTAAAAGAAAATTATATAAAATTAATGAAATTAATCCTTGAATACAAGTTTTACTCGAAACAGTAGATTTTTGTGTTTTTAATTAATTTAAATGTTATGTCTTATCAATCCCGACAAAACATTTTAATTTACAATGTGTTCTACCCTGCATTCACACTGTGTTCTGACCCTTGTTGTAGAAACACGCACAGGAAGCACCCGATTAATTTTCATATTCAATCCTATTTATAACACTTTTTTTTAGTTTTCAGCAAGAGTGATTTATCATGTATACTTTACTGTGTTATGTCATGTATGGATGTAAAAATGAGACAAAATAATAACTAGTATTTAGTTCTGTACATGCTAAGGGTCTAGATTATCAGGAATAAAATTGCAAGCAGATACGACTGATGCTAGTTTGGCTCATCCACCCAATACTGTTCGAAATTATGCGTAGGTTTTAGACTTTACTAGTAAACCTCACATCATAACGATTAGTTTTCACTAATTTTATTAAAAATATAGCTTCTAATAAAACATTAAAACTTCATGACCGAAATATATAACTGATTATAAACACTCAACAGTAGCAGAAATAACTATTTATTTCTAAAAAAAAAAAAAAAAAAAATTGAAAATAATATACTAAGCTTTAGCACAATCGACGTGAAATAATATACTTAATACTTATGATAATTAAATATAGGATCTATTTGATAGATGTTGAAGTGAAAAAAATGTGTTATCTTAAAGCAAAACAACTATTTCATTTCGAGAAGTTTCGATTCATATGCTCAGCCCATCTTTAATCAACTGTATTTTTGGACATAATGAAGTTGGAGTGTAAGTATATCTGGCCTCTTTAAAGAGTGCGTCTAATTCTAAGAGTCCTCTAAATTATTTTTAAAAAAATTTCAACGAAAGAAATTACAAAATTTGTACGAAATTACATTACGGATGGTTTGTAAGTATAGCCTACAGATATTCCCATATTAATTTCAGCCGTCTGCGCATTGTAGTTATTTAATAACAATAAGTTTTAAATAATCCAAATTACAATTATCAATAACAACGGGAGACATACAGAGAAAAATAAACCTCCGCACCGGGACTCGAACCACGGGCCTCCAATTTTCCGTACAGGCGATCTTACCAACTGAGCTATACGGGAGAATGATTTTTCTCTGTCGTAACTGATACATATTCCACGAATCAAAGCTTTTAATCTTATTCTACAAATCTAGGGAGCCAAATATTCACGGCAACTGAACTAGACCGAGAATTAACGCTTATTGTAAAGTACTCAATTAGTACCTGTACCTAGAACATCTATTAGAAATTCCATTTTTTAAAAAAATTTTTGGTAGTTTTATTACTACGGAAAGATTAAATTTTAAATAATCCAAATTACAATTATCAATAACTACGGGAATATGTATACATATATATACATATTCATACCGAGAAAAATATACCCCCGCACCCGTGGTTCGATTCCCGGTGGGGGGGTGTGTATTTTTCTCTGTATGTCTCGATAATTGTATTTTGGATTATTTAAAATTTAATCTTTCCGTAGTAATAAAACTACCAAAATTTAAAAAAAAATTGAATTTCTAATAGATGTACTAGGTACATCCTCTAGTTATTGATTATTTTCGAAGTTATTTTCGTTTTAAAATGTGTAGACATCCGAGATAGAACGTAGATATAGACAAACTTAGATTGACGAATATGGATACACAAAAAAAGTAAGATACCATTTTAGGTGATTCAAAATCGTGTTTAGGTATGCCTAAAGCGTTTTAAGTACGTTTATAGTTGAAACTGCGAAAGCATATTCCTTAATTTAACAAATATTCGCTAAATATTAAATTTCTTCTTTATTAAAAGAGTAAAAATAAATAATAGATATAGAGGTAATAGTAATAATAAATAGTCTAAGGAAATATAGATTTGTGTTAGATGTGCTGATATAGTGTAATGATGACAAAACATAACAAATTCTTAGGAACCCGTGGTTCGTGTCCCGGTGCGGGTGTGTATTTTTCTCTGTATGTCTCCCGTAGTTATTGATAATTGAAATTTGGATTATTCAAAATTTAATCATTCCGTAGTATTAAAACTACCAAAAATTACAAAAAAAAAATTGAATTTCTAATAGATGTACTAGTTACAGGTACTAATTGAGTACTTTACAATTATAAGCGTTAATTCTCGGTCTAGTTCTGATGCCGTGAATATTTGGCTTTCTAGATTTGTAGAATAAGATTGAAAGCTTGGATTCGGGAATATGTATCAGTTACGACAGAGAAGAATCATTCTCCCGTATAGCTCAGATGGTAAGAGCACCTGTACGGATTAATAGGAGGTCCCGTGGTTCGATTCCCGGTGCGGGGGTGTATTTTTCTCTGTATGTCTCCCGTAGTTATTGATAATTGTAATTTGGATTATTTGAAATGTAATCTTTCCGTAGTAATAAAACTACCAAAAATAAAAAAAAAAAAAAATTGAATAACAATAAGTTAAAACCCAAAGGGAATCGAAACATACCGTAATCTTATGAGATCATTCGTCCAAATATAGGATGCGGGGAAGCTAGGTGCTACACAAATTAACAGACATTTTTTTTAATGAAATAATTAAATTAAGGAATAAAATGTTGCTGAAATTTAACCATGATTTCATCCTAATCTATACGAATTATCTTGTAGGATATTTAATGTAGAATAGTAAAAAGATAATGGTAATATTTGTTATTTATTTATTTACTGAAAAATTAGTCGGTAAATATAAATAAGAATTGACCATTTAGAAAATTATTAAAATTTGACTGGGTAATGTAGAATTCCTATTTTTAAAAAAATAAATCTTCATTATTATATAATTCGAAGAAACATGATAATTTGCTTATTTATTTACGACAGATTCTATCACGGATTTTCATGTTTTCTGGCCCTAAATAATAATTGAGATTACGAATCTTTAAAGATGATCAGAGGAGTCGGTGAAAGGCCTGTTATCACTGAAAAAGGGGAAATTATCCGCTTGGAATTCCACGTCTATTTAACATTACAACGGTTAAATAATGACAGAGACGGAAGAGAGAAGAGAAATAAGATACTGAAAACAAAGGGAGAAAATATTAATTATTTAGGTGTTCTAATCTTCTGTGAAATTGTTAATATTCGAAATTGTTAATTCAGAAAGGGCGTTTGTTAATAAACGAAAATTTGTTACTATGAAAGGAGAGATAAGGGGGAGGGCAACCTTATAGAAGAGCTCGGAGGTTTTACGTTGAACAAAGGACTAGTCACTTCGACTCCACTTGAACCCGAGTCGTTTGTTTTGTCAGATGTTACTGCGGATGGAGTGAAATCATACCTCCTCTAAAACTTCGTACTTGTGTTACCTTTATATTTTAGCAATTAAAGTATTTCAACCTAAATGTGTCAAACTTCTAAGTGAATGTGGTAAAAAATACCTTGACTAATTTAAACAAGAATGCAACAAATTAACAGTTAAACTCATAAATAAAGTAATCATTGTATTTGATTATATTAATTATTATTTAAAAAAATTTCTTGCATACAAGTAATTCCATATAACGCTAGTGAGACATTTTCATGTAACGCTTTTTGGTGTCGTTTTTTGGTAACGCTTGTGTAACGCTTTTTTGGTGTCGTTTTTTGGTAACGCTTGTGTAACGCTTTTTGGTGTCGTTTTTTGGTAACGCTTGTGTAACGCTTTTTTGGTGTCGTTTTTTGGTAACGCTTGTGTAACGCTTTTTGGTGTCGTTTTTTGGTAACGCTTGTGTAACGCTTTTTTGGTGTCGTTTTTTGGTAACGCTTGTGTAACGCTTTTTGGTGTCGTTTTTTGGTAACGCTTGTGTAACGCTTTTTGGTGTCTTTTTTTGGTAACGCTTGTGTGACGCTTTTTGGTGTCGATTTTTAGTAACGCTTTTCATATTTATGTACCATAGCCAAGGCATGAAAATGTCAAAAGTCGCTTTTACTTGTTTAGAAAGTATAAAGACCTTAGACACGTTGACAAAACTAAAAGAGACATCTAGTAACAATAGATGAGAGCAGAAAAGGTGAATGTGGAAAAATATTTTGGTGGAAAATGCAGAAAAATTAAACAAACTAAATATTGTTTAATCAAGTCTGAAAATCAGTTTCTTCATGATCGCATTTTGGAAGGAAAAGCATTTCCTCTGCGCAAGTAAATCAATAAATTTATTGGCATAATAATATCTTCTAATAGAAATAGTGATTGAATATTGTTAGTATTTTTAATACATTGTTTAAGATATGGGAAACTGACTCGCAAGTATAATATATATTCTATTCATATATAAATCACAATATTCTATTACGTTGATCTCTTGGAGGAAAATCATTTTGATATAATGTTTTAATGTATATTATATATGTATTTCTATTTCTACGATTGACAAGATATTTACTAATTAAATTTGTAATGTTGGGACACTAATTTATTTTGGAGTAATTAAAAAATTCTATAAAGCAAAAAATGCTGGCTGCTATCCGATTAAAAGCGGACATTAAAACAACCAAACCAATGTCAATAAAATTTGGTTTACATACTCATCATGATCATACCTCGAGGAACAAACATTCAATTTGACCTTTTATCAAATTTGATAGTGTTACCCTCTAAAATATTTGTTTTTCTCAAAAGCAAACTTATGTTAATCAGTACGTTAAAGAAACGGCACAAAAATTATTTATAAAAATATTTAATTGCAACTTAATAATTCAAATTACAAAAACCTAAATAAGAATAGTTTATTCAAATAATTTAGTTAAAAAATAAAAGTTTAAATTAAAAAAGTAGTAAAAAATTCTACATTAAGTTTTTCTACCGAAGACTTGTGTTGTGATAATGGAACACTGGGAGGATACCGCATAATTAATTTGATTTAATATTAAAACAGAACTTAAAGGTCCAGCCGCTTGCAGTCACAACTTTTTCCATTAAAAAATGAATTATTTTAGTAATATAACTTCTCATCTCTATTATCTCTTACAATGTTTTTTTTCGTAGATGTTTTTCTATGAAATTATTTAAATTTCACTTCAGCTTTCATTAAAAATTAAGTAATACATGTATAAAAAATAACATGCATATATGATGATATAACTCAGCAATTTATTTTTTTAAAAGCATAGTACTTTTAAAATGATTCTCCATTTTACTTATTATATTGTATATTGTACTTCATAAAATAAGACGCAAATGATTAAAAGATTAAAGAACAAAAGAGACATATAAAATATAAAATAATAAAAGACGACTTTAAAAAATGAGAGAATTTAAAAAAATAAAAACAATGACAAACTTACAGATATTTTAATCCGGACAAAAAGACAACCCTTTTTTGTTTGTTTAAAAAAAAATAAAATAAAACTCACCTTCGATAAAAAAGGAATGAAACAACGAGTGAACCTTTAGGTAGATTAACAAACATAAAACAAAGAATAAAAATCATTTGATATTTTGTTTTCTTGCTTCCATCCAAAAATAAACATTAAAAAATAAAATAAAAAAAAGTCTGATACAATTTGTATTAAACTTTTCATGTACAAACACATAATTAGTCAAGGAACCTTCCATGTATTAGTTATTTCGAGTTATCGTACAATGCAGAATATTATTGTATAATTTATATTAGCTCGCTATTTCTTATAATCAGTAGAGTAACCTAAGAATTTGTTCTGTTTTGTCATCATTACACTATATTAGCACATCTAATACAAATATATATTTCCTTAGACTATATTGATTATTTATTTTTACTCTTTTAATAATGAACTAATTTAATATTTAGCGAAATATTTTTTAAATTAAGGAATATGCTTCCAAAGTTTCTACTTTAAATATACTTAAAACGCTTTAGGCATACCTAAACACGATTTTGAATTACCTAAAATGGTATCTTACTTTTTTTTGTGTATATTCGTCAATATAAGTTTGTCTATATCTGTTCGTCTATCTCGGATGTCTACACATTTTAAAACGAAAATAACTTCGAAAATAATCTTTCGAAAACAATTTAAATAAAATACAATTCTGAAAGTCAATTTGGAGACTCGTTTTTCATTTTTTAAAAAGATTGAGCTACGGAGAGAAAGGCTTATTTATCAGAGAAATCTGGAACATCAACAGTGATAAAGATCAAATAAAAATACAAACTTTTTTTAATTACTTGATGTGTACACCAAAAAGATCAAAAACCATCACCCAATCATACAACTCTATTCCTTTTTAATATTACCTTCGACCCATAGCTTTTGATTATATCGATATTTGTGGTTGTCCAATTTTTATAATTTTAGCTTGGTTAAAAGTCAGCTTTAAACTTCTGTCTTTAATCTACTAACACTTTCTTTTAATGGGAAAAAAAAATCTGGAAATTACCTCTAGTTTTTTGACATTTGGCTTCTATAAATATTAAATTTTAGTTTTGTCTGTACATTATTAGAAATTGCAAAATTTTTGGATTCTTCATTTTATACATTCTGAAAACCGAAACTGACCTTCTTTCGTGAATGCATGTAATGTGTGTCTGTCACCACCAGTCCGACTGCAAAACTGCTAAATCGAAAGGGATTAATTTTTTCGTAAAAGTGAGCACCAACATGTTACGCATTTTGTAGGCTTGGTTTCATCGAGAAATATTGAGTAGAACTAAAGATATTAGGTAACAATTTTAAGTAAAAACAATTTTTAAGTTTTTGGTAGTATTCATACTACGGAAAGTTAAAATTTTAGTTTAAATCAAATTGTAATTATTATTTACAACGGGGAACAGACAGAGAAAAGTTGACTTCATCGCTGGGATTCAAACCGCGGGCCTCCTTTATTTCCAGTAAAGACGTTCTATAGCCATCCCAATTAGTACCTGTACTAAAGGTACTAATTGGGTACTTTATAATTACAAGCGTTATTTCTCGTTCTAGTTCTAATGTCGTAAATGTTCTATGTTGTGACTTCTAGACTTGTGGAAAAATGTGAAAGCTTAATTTGGGACTAGGTATCGTTATCGACAGAGGAAATTATTTTTTTGTTGGCCTAACAACTACACCTAATTAAGACAGAAGCTTTTTTACCCACAATAGAGTCCACCAAAAAATGTATGGATTTACAGAAGTGGACACAAAAAATTATCATCGATCATAATTTTAGTTATACTTAAGTTTGTAAGAAAATGTAAAAGGTTTTTTTTAGAAATAAAGTTTAAATTATTACAATAGAGAAAATGAAAATATCCATTGTAAATAAATACTGTTGACTTTGTATAAAAGTAAATGTATACTTACACTATGGCTATTGGCCAAAAAAAGTACTACATAATAATTTAGCTAAAGCACTCACTGCTATAGAATAAAAAAATATTCACTCTTTTGGCGAGTTTTTTAAAACTTTGTATAAAATCTTTTACATTAATTACATTTATGTATATCCATATTCATAATTATATGTTTATATATATATATATATATATATATATATATATATATA
>KZ651204.1:445078-456125 GCA_001010745.2 Gerris buenoi
AAAAAAATAAACAAAACAGCAAAAAAAACAACATAATACTTAAAATTTACCTAAATAATACCTTTTAAGTTGGTATGACTGTTTTTTTACTCCCAAGGGAGGGAAGTAACACTTCCCTCCCTGTTATTAGCAATGTAAAGTCCACTTACAGTGCAAGTCGTAGATAAAAGATTTTCTGATTGCACTGTTACAAATCCTTACCCGATCAATGTATGAAGTCTTAAATAAACTCTTCTCTCAGACGGCTTTTCTTCTACCAAAATTAGTTCCCAGACAACACTAATCTGATTTCCCTTGCATTCAACTCTGAATCGCATAAAATGAGTCAGATGTTAGTCAAAAATTATGACAAGTCGATGTTTATGTGTCATATTGAAAGATTTTCTGATTGCACCTTAGAATAATACTACAATCACTGATAACGTTGAAGCCAAACGTTGAGTCCCTTAATCTGCGTTCTAAAAATTCATTTTTGTAATTTGTGACGTCATAACTCTAAAATTATTTGCCTTCGGTTTTTTAATTTAATTTTCTATTAAATTATAATTATTGATAGTCAGTTTAATTTATTGTAATATTTTTTTGTGTGTATTTAGTCCAGTTATTTTAGTCAAAAATATAGCTTCTGTTCCAAAAAAATAGAAGCCAAATTTTTTTTTCTTTGATCGCTTCATTTTGACCTTCTGAACAACATATCCAAAATCGGCAACGAGATCGTTGTCGCGTTAAAAGTTATTCAAGGGCAAAGGTCAACAAATTCGGTTATTTGTGAATAGCTCGTTTCCAATGGGTCGGACACCAATCTAGGTGGTTATAAATATTAAAGATCACAAAATTTCCCATGAAAAAGGTGCGGGCCCGTTATCGCCGCCACTGCCTAGAAACAAATATTTTTAAATTATGTCCACACAAACTTGAAATTTCGCTCACAGGTATAATAACGTCCCCACCGTGGAGATGCCTCGAGGAAAAGCCAAACTTATTGGTCGTTGATACGCATTTTGCAGAAACTTCGGAGCACTTTATTACATAAATGGTTCGTTGTACGTAAAAAATGAACATAACAATTCTTGTGAGGAATTGTATATTCTTAATTTTTGATCTGATCATAAATTTGTCTCTGAGCCAGAGGAAACGAGATATTAAATACGAAAAAAGTCGAGCAAAAAAAACACTATGCAAGTTACAATAAGCTAGGTTTTTGGTAAACCGTTCGTTGTACGTAAAAAATTAATTTGACCTTTTCTGTAGGGAATGTAATAATCTTTAATTTTGATCTGATCCTTATTTTGTCTCCGAGCTATAGGAAGCGAGATATTCGTAAAAATACGTAAAAAGTGATACGGCGACGGATATTAAATATTCATAGATATTCTTCGCCCTATAATCCGTAAACCGTACATTGTACGTAATAAATGAATAGAACCTTTTTCATGGGAAATTTTGTGATCTTTAATATTTATAACCACCTAGATTGGTGTCCGAGCTATTGGAAACGAGCTATTCACAAATAACCGAATTTGTTGACCTTTGCCCTTGAATAACTTTTAACGCGACAACGATCTCGTTGCCGATTTTGGATATGTTGTTCAGAAGGTCAAAATGAAGCGATCAAAGAAAAAAAAAATTTGGCTTCTATTTTTTTGGAACAGAAAACCTAAAATGACTGGACTAGTAACTCCATCAAAATTGCATTCTATTAGACAAGGGAGCGTCTATGGAGATTAAAGGAATAACACGAACAGTCTCTCAGACGTAGAGAGACAGTTTATGTTATTCCACCAAAATTACTATAAGACTTATGATCTGCAAATTAGACTTTGAGAAGAATCATTTAGCATGCCCAAAATCATTTGCTATTTTTAAGATAATTACCTACAGGAAGATAAACCCAGAAAATTACTCTTTTTTGTTTTCACAACTAGCTCTCGAGAATCACAAAACGAATTATCATCATTCACTAAAGAAAAAAATCTAATTTTTTTTGGATATTAGTATACTTATAATGATATAAAACAAATGGAATGATAATGCCAACCTTATATACACAGATTGTTGATTTATTTATGGCACCATGTCACTCAAACACAATTACTATATTAGTATTACTAATGGTAGTTGCCAATTTTAATTGTTATAGTAAAATAAACGTTAAAACCAAATTATGAGACCACTAAAAACTGTCATGACATTGTTTTTATGATTACACCCTTTCATAGTAAAATGTCTATAATGAATTTCTCATAAGCTATCTATTATTTATATAAATAATCAAGTAGTGCCCCGTTCCCGACGACAACGCACCTCGAAATGATTTGTTATGACTAATCTAAGAGGACTAATTTATTCCAATGAAAAAAAAATTTGTTTTGATTTTTTTGGTCTTCAAATAGATATAATAACTTATTTTTACTAGGTAGCTTATATATAATAGTTTCAAGCATTCTTATATTTACAAAATTCCATTTCTTTTATAGTTATGTGAAAGGTGTAGTTAAAGAACACTGAGAAAGATTAATGTAAAGTATTTAATAAAATTACATTTATCAACAATATGATACTTGGAGAATGGAGGACAAAAATTGCTTCAACTGTATTTCCAAAAGGAAATCATCAAAAACCGGAAGTAGGGTAAATGTAGGGCGATGTAAAAAGAAAAACGAAAAGGATAAGAAGTGAATAAAAATAGAATGAAGTCGGAGGAAGTGAAAGACGTTGAACGTTGAGAAGCAGTAGAAGTAATACAGGAAAGGAACGGCAAAAAAAAGGTAAAAGTTTAAAAAAAGACAGTGGGTAAAAACTGTAGATGGGAATTGTTACCTTCACGCGCTACCTTATCTGGGGTAAGAAATACTCCCAGAATAGATAAGAGCCGTTGGAATCGAACCTTTGAATCTTTTATCAAACAAGAGCTGGGTAGAGCTACAGAGGGCAGAGTGGTGAAATCGCATTTACAGACAAACATGCCCCTTGCACCATAACAGAGAGGACAAGGAGCAAAGGAAAAGAGGACCACATTATCCAGCTACCCCTCTACCATTGAATTCACTACTTCCCATCTAAGAAGAGAACTTAAACCTCCTCATTTACTCCTTCCAAAACCATTTTCAAGACCTAAAAGACAATTACGTGTAATGGAATTTTTACACATTTGTCTCTCCTTTTTCTTCCTAACTTTCCAAACGAGGGTAGAAGATGGCTTATGAAAGAATGTTTTTTTCCTTGAGAAGAAAGCAAGTTGAAAGTTGTTAAAAGGAATGTATGTAGTTAGAACAAAGTTTCATATCTCTTTAGCCGTTAAAATAAGTAAATTCTTTACAGATAGGAAAAAAAAAAAAAAAAAATCCACCTAATGCTTAGATATTTAGAAAGTTTTTAGAATCCAATAGATCTCTATTTCTATTGATTTTTATCGGAGCTTATATATTTTTTCTATTATTTGTAGAATTTTTTTTTTTACAAATAAATAAGGTTTTCTACATTCGGTTTTAATAGGTCGTGGAAAGTAGCCCGCAGATAACCCCAGATTAATTTCAACCATCTCCGCTATTTATTTTCTAAAATGATATTTATAGTCGTGAAAAAAACCAAATAATTTTGACAGAAGATTTAATAAAAGGGGGATTCGATTAAATAAATCAGACAATAACGAGTTGTTAAAGCATAAAATCAATAAATTTTACGAAGTAGGACGTGAGGAAGCTATATGCCACATTAATTGGCAGAGTATTTTCTTTAGAGCTACAAAATTCCCTTAACCTGATTAAGTTTAAGGGTCCACTGTACTTTCAAACTGGATATGAATATTTTACAATATTTTATATGATCAGGAGGTTCACATAAATGATATATATACGCAACCCCTAACATAGATACGATAAAAACAGTGTTTATTCTAAATTCAGGTATTTGTTTTTAAACGCTTTGCTAAAATAATTGGTACTTCACGACACTCAAGTTAATAAGTTTGTTTTATAAGAAAAGTTTGATATTTTATATTCCTATAGTCATTGGTAGTATCGTCCCCCCAATATCTTGTTGCAGGTGATACCCATTGAAGTTACTAAAAGTAAATAAATGGAAAATAGAAATAAAAAAAGGGGGACTAAAATGATAGTCTCGACACTTCCATTTAATTTCCCTTCTGGCAAAAAGAAATCCTGAGTGAAATTGGGCTAGTTTGTTAGAGAGGAAAAGCGAACTGGCTCGTATAGGAAATTTCACGGTGGCCAATTTAGGTAATGGCGAGGGAATCAGGTGTGTTTAGTTGGGAAGAGATAGGGGGGAAGAGTGGCGGGAGCTTCTCCTACCCTTATCTTGCCTAACTAATGCTACAAGTTGGCTTCCTTGTGAACGGGAGCCGGTCGAGACCGGGGGATACTTTTGGCAAGGATTAATTGCCGGGGGTGTCCTCGGCGGAGTGCTGTGCAGTCCCGACTCCCCATCAAACTTAACCAATATACTCTCTGTGGCGGAAAGGGACGGTTAGGGTACGACGAGGGGGTAGGATTTGCAAGAGTGCCGCCCCAGCACCGACACCCAGTCTCTTCTCACTCCTTCTACTCGTTCTCCAAACTCCTCTCTCTAAAGATATTTAGTTAACCTCTAATTAAGGGCCGGGGACCAAGGAGGAAAGTTTCACAGCCTAGTTTTCAAACTCAAAACAAGCATTACACACACTCTTATTCAAATCAACTCCTACTTCAGCACGGTCTAACTTCTCCCTTCTCTCTTCGAGGCTTTGCCTCTAAGACCCGTTAAAACAAAGAGTCCGGGACTAAAGAGAACCAGACTTCCAGCGATAACTGACACACCCTACACCCCGTTACGCATCCTAACGTCCAATTAATACCATCGAGCTTTAGATCTATTAGAACAAAACAAGCTACAATGAAATAGAAACATTTACTCTCCTATTAATTACAGTAATTAGAAAAGCTATTAAATAAATTAACCAGTTTTACATTTATATGTACATTGAAAATTTGAACTCTGTTATCTGTTAAGCTCAAAATCCTCATACTAAGTCAAAATAACTGGAGAGGCAAAGGTGCATAATGCTTACAGGAAAAGCTAATAAAAGGCGACCTTTTGTCCAAATTACTTTAAGAGGAAAATTATTATCCATTAAAGTTATCTATTTTCCCCAGTTGTAATAAAGATTTATGAAAAGAAATGCATGGTAATATCATCAAAAGCAACACATTCCTAAGTCAAAAGAGCTTACATTTTAATTACAATTAACAAATATTTTCTATATTATTGCTTGGAGCTTAACGAAGGTAACGGAAGTTATGAAAAACTTTTCTTGTCTCTCCGATGTAAAAAATTGCAAGTCAGAAATCCATTTCAAACATCAAGGAACATTTTTGTTTCCTTGTCGATCCGTCTGTCGCTCAATTTTTGCGAACCAATATATCTTAAAAACTAGCCTTGAGATTTTAATGAAATTTAGATGGTAGGTAAAAATTAATCTGTCGTTGGTTCCATATAAGTTTCAACCTTCTGCGCCCTTGCATTCTGCCTCTTCCATATGCGCACAAGCATACATTTATTTACACCTATATCTTCAAAATTTCTCATCTGATTTTGATAAAATTTGGATGGTTTGTCGAAAGTTGCCCGCAGATAGCCCAAGTTTCATTTCGACCGTCTAGGTTCTTTTAATTTTACTAAGTTGGTACTGTAATTCATGTATAAAATCAAAATAGACTGCCAATTGGTGTGGCACATAGCTGCCTTGCATCCTAATATTATTTTTATGCTTCAACAAGTCATTATTGTCTATTTCGTTTACTTATTTCCCCCGTTTTCTTAATCTGTCAAAATTGTTTTAATTGTTTTAATTTTGGAACGAAGTTCCTTATGGCACGTTCTGGGCCCGGGAGTGAATCCGAAAAAAAAAACGACCAAAATCACCGTCATGAAATCACCGTCACGAAATCTACCGATGGCGATAACTTGTGTAAAAGTTGACCGACTTAGTTGAAATTTGGTACACATATTCATTTTACCAATGCCCAAGGCAAGTTCGTTGGACAACGTTATCCGCCCAAGCGTTCACGCGCAACGCTCGCGTAAAGAGTCAAATTTAAAATTGGAATTTTTGGACGGGAAAAAATTCAAACTTCATCTATTTAGTGAGGCAAACAACTGTTATAATACATTTTTTTAGTAAAACGAACACCGACACTGCTATGAAGTGATAAAGATCGATACATTTATTAAAGCGGACGAAAACGATTAAAATAAAGAAAACAACGTTTTTACCGATATCTTACGTTCTAACGTAACGATTTTAATGAAACTTTGTATACATAACCTATAGTACAATTGAAACAAGCATGTAAAATTTCAATCTGATACAAGCAGAAGTTTTTGTGTATTAATGATTTAAATTTTTTATTTTAATATTTAATTGGAGTAATTTTACCGACGGGGTATGAGAGGACAGTTCTTTTTCGTTCTACAACCATCTGCTTTAACTATAAATTTATGATTAACTTTTTTCTACAAGTTAGTTTCTTTTAATTTTGTCTCTTTTCTAACTCCACCACGTATAAGTAGTTATTGCTGTGATTTTATCATTTATATTTAATGAAAAGCGTAAGGAACTTCGTTCCTACCGGGTGTCCCGCGACACCACACGTATTTTTTACTGAAGTCAAGTATCAATTTAGAAAAAATTAAAGAGCGCAGTCGGTTCAAATTTATCTGGGGCAATCTGCGGGTTACTTTCGATAATCTATAAAAGTTTCATACAAATCAGATAAGTACATTTAAAGCTATAGGTGTAAAATGTATGTTTGTACGCATGTGGAAGAGAAACAAATGATAACGTAACACCAAATTTCTTAAAATTGGACGTGAGTTTTTAAGAAGATATGTTAATTCGAAAAAATTGCGCGATAGACAGACACGGAACCAAAAATGTTCCTTGATGTCTGAAACGGATTTCTGTAATGGAATTTTTGAAATCGGAGACACTAAACACATTAGCTATTCAGAATGATCACGTAGCTGGAGTTATCTTAGGTAAACTCGGAAACAAACAAGTTTACAGATTAAAAAAGAAGATGGGATTTAGGACGTGAAATAGGATGTGAGAAAGCTATACACCAAACTAATCGGCGGTCTATTTTAATATAGGATTTATAAATATAATTTAATTTTCAAAAGTTGAAAAAGCTAGATTAGCTCAAGGTATATAGAGAAGCAACGAGGTAGTATAGAGAAGCAACGGTAGGCGGGAAAAAAGGTCTTATAGTCTGTTTTTCAACACGTTTGATTGACTAATATTGATTTAAGAATGTTGAGGTATTACATCTCCGATTTACCGGTTACAGCGAAATAAAAAGGACTTCTCATTTAATGATAAAAATCTTTGGGCTTCCAAGGAAAAAGTTTGATAAAAGAAAAAGACCTCCCCCCCTATTCTCTCTAAACACCAAAAAAAGGTCAAAATGCAAATCTGTTTGGCCTATTTATTTTCCTTCTTGTGCCTTTAGCAAATATAGTTTAGTTTTTAAACTTTAAGCAAAAACCAACACTGATAATATATAAGCGTTCGAACACGATAATAGAAGAAATTATATCAGTTACCCCTAAAATATTATAAAATGTTAAAGAAGATATAAACATTATAAATATTTAGTCAAAATATTTTTACTTTAATAAGTATATTAGATAAAATCAGAGAAAATATAAGTTTTGGAATAACAATAAAATTTAAATTTCAAAAAAAAAAAATTCTTTTACAATTTTTAAACTTCGTATAGTTTAAAGATATCTTCACTACTAAGGAGCTTAATTTTACTCTTTTTGTATTACAAATTTATACATACTTCTTGCCCTAGGTATTCCTGAATAAAGTTTGCAATAAATAGCGCAAGAGTATATTTTACAGAGCAATAGAACTGTTATCTTGGAGGTAAAAAATATGAAAACTTATAACCCACTTTCTCTAATCTGTAAAAATGTTTAAGGTCTTCTTTTATAAGAAATGTTTGTATTAAAATAATTTTTACTCTTTTAAAGAACTACATGAATTCGTGCTATGACAAAACTTACAGTTGCATAAAAAAGATAATAAATCCTACTTAATATTAATATGCATTTTTAAATGAAGCTCTAGGCATGGAATTCTTAACGCCTTTACACTTGTGAAAAAGAGAGAATAAGAACTAAGAAGTAAAGAAATTGAACGAAATTTTTGAGCAAAAAACTATCAATCTCGATAACTTTATGATAATAATATTTTAACAATGCCTTCAGTACCAAAAGCGCAGTTATAATATGACAGCTAAATACATAATTTGAAAAGAGTATAAATAAAACTATTTTAGGATATTGCATCAAGAGTACAAAGTGAACAGTTGAAGGATAGTTGCATTGAAATTCGGATTTTGTATTTGACTCTATTCAGTTAGATAAGGGAGCCGTGTGAGAGAATCCCTTATTTGAATATACGTCTTTCATTCTCACTCCGGACAATGTCTTTCAGTGATCCTTCACTGAGTGACCAAAAGGTCCCTTTTTCATATTCAGCAGAATATATTAGGAGGTTGAACCTTGTTCTATTCCAAATGTTTCATCTTAGAAACATGTTTCTCTCAAAGAAACACGAGGAAAAGGGATCAAGATTACAAGGATAAGATACTTTTTTATATTAAGATATGTGTTAAGATATTTAAACATATTAAGATATGTAATGTTAAGATATTTTTCATTACTCATCATTTATATTTCTACATAATTTTTTTCTACACGTAAGCAAAATATTTTTTGCGTATTTTCACTTTTAAAAGCAATGCAATGTAACAAAAACCCTATTGTATATTAAGGACATTTTTATATAATTTATAAAATCGAGAACTATCCCGACGACGGAGACAACTCGCCTTGAAATAATTTGTTATTGCTAAGCTAAGGCAACCACATTTATTCCAATAAAAATAAATTTTGGTGTTCAAATAGATAAAATAAATGAATGATCTAAATATATATCTAAATTTATTTAATTATTATTAATTAATTTTACTTTTTTAATTTCTAAATATAAAATTAAGCCCTTTGCCACTTGCATAACAGCTCGTGTGTACATAAATAAATTTCAACATCTACTGACAATATAATTAATTATGATTATTCTAAGAGAAAAATATATTCAAATGTATATTAATATATACTAGGGGGCTCTGCCCCCTACTCACTTCGCTCGTCAATCCCCGAAAAGTGGCCACTGCGTGGCCGCTGCCACGTCGAGCCACTCTAAAGTGAAGCATTAAAATTGATCTTATCTTTCTTTTCAACGTTGACAAAAACATACATGCTGTAAAATATCACGTTAACTATAGAAAGTAGTGAAAAGGACTGTTGAGAAAGTCCTGAGAAGACTGATTTAGCGATCTTCTTTTGCAAGGTTTGTGCATAGTTATGGAATGAGAAGGGTGAGGTGAAGATGCGTGAGTATAGTGTAGTACAGCGGCTAAGGTAGTAGGGGTAGGTGCGGGAGGTAGCGTAGCCGTGGTGGTAAAACCACCTCTGCTCGGCTATCACTGAATCATGAGTGGAACGAGATGGGGTTCGATTCCTCGGCGTGACACTCTGATTTATATGGCTCACTATTGATCACATCATACTCGCTTCGGCGGTACAATGTACATATGTATGATGTGTGAAGTGGCTGCAACTCTCCACCGCGGGGTGTAAAAAGGGCCCGAGTGAAGGCCTAATTGCAAGGTTCGAACAAGTGGTTCGTCCTACCCGTTCTAGTAGGAAGTACTAGACTACTACTACTACTAGTGGTAGGCGCACTACTATATACTTTCCTTGTCTCTCTGACATTTTTATATACCTACTCTCAAGTTCTCCCTTACCCCCCTAATCTCCTTCACTCTGTCTACACACAGTTTAGTAGGTTAAAAAAAAAAAAAAAAAAAAAACTACTGGAGAGTCCGTCCTATAAATAAGCTAAATAAAACAGGCAGACAATATAGATCATAGAGAGACAATATAAATCATGGCAAGTCTCATTTGGAAGTAAAACAAAAGAGTGTAGTATGTTTTACCCCTCTTTTAACATACGATATTGGGTGAATAAACCTTCTTATATTACCCTTCTTCAGCAAAATCCAGGCCTCTATAACGTGCATACTACCTATTTTTCAGTGAATATACTCAAATAAGAAAATGGATAATCGGAATAAAACTATGCAAGTGAAATTAGGAATTTGGTAATAGTAGATTAGATAAGTTATTTTCTAAATACCTGTAGACTTGTCCAAGATTATAATGAGCGTTGACATGTCCAGGAGAAATGTTGATGGCGTTTTTAAAGTAGAACTCAGCTTCGGAACCCTGCTTCATGAGAGTACCCAGGTTGTTATGTGCGCATGCGTACGTAGGCCACAATCTAAACAAAAAGGGTAAATCATGAGAAAACAATTTATCTGCACATGTATTTTAAATAGTAATGCATATTAATAATTAATCACTATTTAAGTTATTTGGTAGTATTCATACTATGGAATGTTTAAATTTTAATTTAAATCAAATTGGTTAGAGTGCTATACTGGAAATATAGAAGCCCGTGGTTCGAGTCCCGGTGCTGGAGTCTATTTTTCTCTGTGTGTCTCCTGTTGTTAATAATAATTATAATTTTATTGAAATCAATAACTCTTTATTGCTGCCCACTCTTCTGTCATAAATTTTAAACTGATTCATATTATTAACTATATAACTATTAGGTAATTTAATTTTTGTAACCTACAATATCTTTTAAGTTTCAAAAATGGTATTGACATAAAGTTTGGTATTGTCCATAAAAGTTAATAAATAATACAATAGTGCAAGTTATAAACATAATGCAATAATTTATGTAAGAACACAGCAAATATGTAAATTAAAAACTTCCTCCGCTTCACTACAGTTTTTTACTGTGTAGTTTGAATTCGGAAATGTTAAAGTTGTTAGTATAATATTGTGTGTGTGTGTGTGTGTGTGTGTGTGTATATATATATATATATATATTAAAGGATAGTTGCAT
>KZ651204.1:465094-490703 GCA_001010745.2 Gerris buenoi
TGTTTGTTGATTTGTTAATCTTTATATAGATTTAATAACTTATCAAAATAGTTTTGATTTGTTGTATATTGAAAGCTGTCACTTTTTGATTAAGGCATGTAAACAAACAATGCGCTTTCTTTATTACATCACCCGTGTTTTGTTTATTGTCTCGGGAATGACAGTTCCCCGTGTCATTCTTGAGCGGAATTTACTATGAGAACCTCCCCTTTCTCCACCGGAGAACCTCCCACTTATCTCTATCGCACTCTTATCAAGCAGTTATATATCACTCTCTCTTTGAACTTATTTGTTAACCTTTCTCCCCCCTTATCTCCTAACGCACTCTTATCAAACAGTTATATATCACTCTCTCTCTGAAATTGTTTCTTTACAGAACTTTTTTAATAATATACATAGCATATAGTTTGTGTTAATGATCAAGCGTGAATATATTATCAAGCGACAAAGATGGACAACCAGGGATTAAGAGAAGCAGAAAAATTGTGCTAAAGGAGCTCAACAAAGAAGGCTCATTTATTAAATCTTTTATTGCCAACTAAAATGGTTGAAATGGTTTCGATCTATAATAAATTCTTCTTAATTATGGTTTTTTTTAATACTCTATGAATTTCCTCTCTGTAAATTGGTTTTTCTAAGCATAGTTTACTAAATAGCAAATGATAAGTTTACTGATAACAAAAGTTAAACTGGATATTAAACAGATAATTAAATAGCTCAATGATAAATAATAGCTGTTGAAGTCTAATTTCTTAATAGCTGGTTCTCAGAATCCCGTTTTAAACCACTAACTTAGTGACTTAAATCATAAATTAGTTAAACTGTATTTCTAACAATAAATCGTTTACAGCGAGAGACATAATATGCTTTTCCGATTAAGGTAACATTAAATTGTTGCATCTGCAGATCCTAGACGAAAGAATTATATTCTTCAATTCAAAATGATAACAGCAAGCTTTATAACGTTATAGAGACAAAATTCTAGAGTATCAGTTAATTTAATGGAAAAAGTATAAAACAGGATTTATATTAGAGAGAAAGAAAACTTAAAGCCAACTCAGTTATTTTAGTTATCTGTCTTGTAAATTCATTTTACAAATAAATGTTAGTTAATTTATCAAAGTTACTTATTGTCGGTACGATGAGATTTCGTTTTTTTAAAACAATGTCGGACACAGATGTAAGGCGACGGTTTTAAAGTGAGTTTGGATTAAGGCCGTTTCCTTGATTCAAATCAAAAAAGTCGGAGGATTTTAATGCTTATCCCAGAAGCATTTAAAGGTTTAAACCTCCTATTTTAGTCTATAAATTGAGTTACACGGATCAAGGTATTGCTTAGTTCGGGTGCTTTGAAAGTTTTAACCGGTAAACTATTGCAAGTTTAATGTAATCTAACGCAGAGATAAAGTCCGGGCGGGAAGTGAACTTGATTCCTGTAACCCAGTAAATCAGTCTCAAAGAAAACCCCAACTACAAAACAGAACCATTCTCTATCACCCTCTTTCTCGCTCGGATAATGTCGAGGACACCCCAAACAATTGAAAACAAAACATTTAATCATTTCACCGGGGCGAACCAGCTCACTCAAATCACCCTTCCAACTCTCCCCTAAGCTCCGATTTTAATTCGTTTAAATTATAAATAACTTCGAGAGAAGTGAATCCATGAAAAAGCTTCGTTAGAAACAACAAGAGAAAATTGTTTCGTCGATTTTATTGCAACTCAACATTTTTTCCCTTTTCTAAAATCCAATACAGTCCTTTGGCCTTTCTCTCTCTTTTTTTTTTTTTTTTAACAATATTCAAAACGCAGAAAGCGTAAAGTTTTAACACTTTATTTTTAATATTATTCCAACTTTGTCGCTTTTATTTATTCCCGATTAAAAGATATTTCATTTTTTTAAGTCACTTAAGAGTAACCGTTATTATGAAACGATTTCGATTTAACACGATAAAGGCAGAGTCAAAATCTGTTCTAACGTTTTTATAACTTCAAGGGAGTTTTAAACATTATTAAACCTTGGCAAGTAGCAACCTTTCACTTGCAATCTTTTTTCCAGGATTAAAAGGGGTTCACGTAAGATTTCAAGAGCTTTTGCTTTCAAGGCACACTCTCTTCTGATTCCTTAGACTTTTTTTTCCTTTCACATATTTCCCGAAGGACAGCGCATAAATACTCCAACTACAGGCAACTGGTTCGTTTTACACCTTGAATAGCGGAAAAGTATATACTTTCACTACAGACAAGAAACTACTAAAGACGAAAAGAAAGACCTTCAGACAGAAATTTTTTATATGATCTAGTCTATCATATTAGCACTTCATGCTCATGACTAAACTGGAGCAGGATTACGATAAATTAAAGATGTTATACAAAGTGATGGATAAACTAATGTAAATAGTTTTAAAATAAATTAAACAAACTAACTCCGTGCTGCAACAGCTCAGGCTTGCCATAGGGCTTATACAACTATATGTATATATGTTGGATGACACAGATTACTTTGACATTCGCAACCTGCTTTTATCACCACTTTATGCAAGCAGATACCCTGGTATATGGTGATAATGGGTGGGCACAGAGCGACAGTAATCAGCTAATGAAAACCTCGTAAGAATAAATACAAACAAATAATTGAATAATAATAGGTAATTAGATATAATAGGTAACTTGGCCGAGGTATCAAAGTAGAGTAGATAGAAATTAGTTCAGCTAAGGCTATTAAGAATTTTTATATCAAGAATTCAATCAAAAATTGTTTTTTCTTTTGTTTGTAAACCCAAAATTCGTCGAACAACGACAATAATTGCCATTGCTTTCCTGCATTCATTGATTCCAGGCTAGCCAAAGTACCACGTCGCAAAATACTGATTGCACATGAAATAACATTTAGTTTCTGTTACATAGATAAAGTTTTATTCAGAACCAATCCCGCTTTGGAATACAGTACCTACCTCTCAGTAATTTATTTAGCTAAGAATAAGAGCGCAGACCATTGAAATTAATCTGGAGCTCTCTGTAGGCTACTTTCAACAAACTAATTAATTTCTTAAAAATCAGATGAGTATTTTCGAACATTTAGGTATAAACTAGCTGGTCTCATGGCCGGCGCAAGCGCAGGCCAGCGAACCAGGCAGGTGCTTTGTATATGCCAGGTACTTGTATAATCTAGGTACTTTTATAGACCAAGTATTTTTATATTCCAGGTGATTATTGATTGTATAGGAGCTGGTTCTTGTTTAGGTCTGTTGATTAAGCCCGGGCACTTTTATAGGTCAAGTAATTTTGTACGACAGACAGAAACAGCCACAACGAACGATCACATAGATTCCCCGTTACCGTCGGTAAGCTCAGAAGCAAAATAATAAAATAAAATAACATATGGGTTTAGGCGTCAATTAGATGATTGTCAAAATGAATTTGGTTTGCGTTGCGTTCAGTCTATTTCTAAAAGGTCGACAGTGGAGTGTAAGTTTCGTGACAGTTTGCGCCTTCTTAGCTTTCCTAGTCAACTCAACTCATTAAACTCTATAACAATTTAAACTTTAATAGAAATGGAATTCCAAAATACCAAGGAGAAATACTTGTTTAACAGTTGATGAAAACTTCATGTTGCCCGCCAATCAGCTTAATATAGTTGCTTGCCAAGTCCTGTCATTCTAGAGGCAAGGTAAGGGTGCTTTTAGCTGTCATTTATCTGAAAACCTCACTTAATGAATTTTCACACAATGTAATTAAAACTAGTCTTAAGCTATGTACTCAAAACAAACTTCAAATTAGTTATTTTTCAAGGAAATACCAAGAGAAAATGTAGTTGAGAAATTTCCTCTCCTTCGATGCTTAATAGCAGAAGAAGTTTTGTAATTATTAAAAATTTTACCTAATATCTAAACTTTTTTCTTACATAAAAGAAAATAAGATTTTTTTTTTTTGCACTGGACCCTAATTTTTTTTTTTTTTTGAGGTCTTAAAATTCTATTTAATACTCTAAAAACGGCAATGATGATCAAACTGCAATTCAAGGAATTCCATCTAACGTTACATTATAAGAAAAACCAAAATTTATTAAACCTTCTTGAAAGCACGTTAAAAGAGCTAAACAATTTTTAAGCCATGTCTAATAACGCGATATGATAGAGTTTGGTCTAATTATTGAAAAATATATAATATCTCGTATCCGGAAAATAAGTGGCAATGCTCGAAAAGGAAATATACGTTCAAATACGAAAAGAAAAAAATGTGAAGATTAAAAAGGCAAAATCTTGCTTGATTAATTTAAGCTATCAAAATAAATAAATTTGAATGTTCGTGGAGTAATTTTTTTTCTCTCTATATATTCCCGATGCCCTGAAAACTTCCATACATTGATCAGCTTTTAAATTTAAACGGAATCTTAGGTATAATTTATGCAACGATTAATTAAAATAGATTGCCAATTGGAGAGGCACATAGCGTCCTCGCATTTTATGACGTACTTTATTGATTTTATGCTTTTTGTCTTATTTGTTTAATTGTTTTCCCCTTTTTTAAATCTGTGAATTTTTTTTTTGATTTTTGACATTAATCAAAGTATCAATTTAACAAAATTTAAAGAGCGCAGATAGTTCAAATTATTCCTTGTTGTTTCGTAAGCTTGCACGTATTTTTTTTTTTTTTTTAATTGTTAAGTACTAAAATTTTACCTAAAATTTGAGTTATCGTGGATTGAATACTAGAGAGGGATTTTTAAACTGTTATAATTTTCCTTTTAAGAAGTTGGATATTTATATTCTAAAGGATTTAATAAACATTTTGATTATATAATGTTTAATTATGAGTAAAAACTCTTGCATTAAGGTCACATTATTATAATAAGATAGCTAATAAATCGAAATAAGCGACAGCACAGATCAATTTCACTTTTAACAAAAACGGTGATTATATTTTCTAAATTTACACACAAACTGACATTTTGACTTATAACAAATTAAGCTAAACAAGTCAAGGCATCCTTAATGTTGCCGCCAACAAAAACCCACCCTGCCTCCACTTAAATGAGGCGTTGGTTTCGACTACTTATTACTTTATTTATTTATTATTAATTATTTATTTTTTAACTACTTGACCAGGTAAACGTTTTGCATATTTACTTTTCGAGAGGTGGACTTGGGAAAGAATTTCGAGTATGAGATTCCAACCCTCTGGCTTATATTCCGATTTTAGAAGGTTCAACGTCCGAGAAAAATTTGGAGGGTGATTAACAATAATTTCAGTATGATTAAAACTAATTCCGTAGCTCAACAGCCCGTGATAGGCCCCATCCTAAGTGTGACCACGCCCAATTCTTTTTAACTTTATTGATAGGTCATCCAAAGCTCTAAGGCCTAGAGCTCTCCTATACGAGCTACCCAGGACTCTTCAGTATGATAACTGTCCAAACAAAATTATTGCACTAAGGAATTCTGTTTAAGAAATAAATAGACTGCCAATTAGTGTGGCACATAGCTTCCTCGCATCCAATCATGTACTTTATTGTTATATTAACATTAACATTATTGTTATATAACTTTATTGTTATATTGGTTATTGTCTAAAAACGATTAATAGTTTTAGCGATCTTTAACACTTCATAGCGGTGACGCTGTTGGTATTACTTAAAAATTGCATTTGCAAAAAATGTTTGTCTCATTGAAGATTGATTTTTTCCCCAGCCTAAAATTCCAATTTTAAATTTGAAGTTCAAGTTTACGTGAGCATTACGCGTGAAGGCTTGGGCGGATACCGTTGTCCAACGAACTCGTCCTGAGGATTGGTAAAATGAACATGCATGCCAAATTTCATCAAAATCGGTCAAGAATTACTCAAGTTATCGTCGGACGTTATAAAATTCACGGACACAGACCGACAGACAGACAGACACGAGACTAAAAATGTTCCCTGATGTCTGAAACGGAGTTCTGTGTTGGAATTTTTAAAATCGGAGACATAAAAGTTTTTCGTTCTCAAAAGTGTACACAATGCTTCCGTTACCTTCGGTAAGCTCGATAGCAATAAAATGTATACCTAAACATATTCGGCCTGCTCAATCATGGGTTTTCCTCCTTTTCATAATAATGGAAGGACAAGTGCCGTGAATGCGCGAAACACGAAAATTAAAACAATCCTTTTGAATAATGTGCAGATAAAAAAAAAATATTTAGTTTATTTAGATACTCTATAAAATAATGACTATAAACGATTCGATTAATAATTGAACTGTTATTAACTCAAAAACATTCTGACCACTACGCCAGTGTTTATTTTTACCACTTCTGATTTAATGAAATATTTAAATGAAAACGACAGCCAAGGTATTTCACATTGTTCTAAAAACAAGCCCGTGATTTCCCTAAAGTATACAAAAGTGAGATAATTGAAAACGGTCATTCTTTTTTACACCCGAATTCTTGATTTAGATTTTTTTTTTTTTTTTGTTCACCCTCTTTCTCCCCGTCTTTCGCTACACTTTTTTAATCCAATTTAAAGTAGGAGTAGAAGGAGGGCAGAAAGGCAAGAAGTTAAAAAAAAACGAAAAATCAACACCTATATACCAGAGTTATTTCCAAGCTATTAAGTACAATTTAAAAGTAAAGTCTTTTTTTACCCTATCCAAACGTTAAAGAAAATAATAAAAAAATCAAGGAATAAGAAGAGAAAAAGAAGCGAGGAGAAAATTAAGCAGTAAAACGAATAGTGAAGTTAATGGAATCTTACTTACATTATAGCAACGGGGGGAGAAAAAAATAACAGAAGGAAGAAGGTTATATAATATATAAGTTATGTTCGTAATTTTAAAGCGAGAACAGCCCAAGGGAACTTTGAAATTTTGATGTGGCAATTTATGGCCGGAGCGTCCCTGTGAACTGGTTAGGGCTGTATTTCATAGCTTGGATTCTCTTCGTCCCTAAAAACCCCACCCACCAAATCTAGTTAATTTGGGTCCATTCGTTTTGACTTATTAATTAAAAACGTTAATTGCTTCTGTACCGCCTCTCCGGAACCATCAGCTCCCCAGCAGCCGTTCTTTAAAATTCAAAGACTTATTTTATCTTTTTTGTAGAGGACGAGTATATATATTATTTAATACATTTTTTTTGAAGATTCAACTCTTTTTGCCTCAGATTTATTATAATGATGAACGGAAGAAGGGGTAGGGAATGGGTAGCTTCTGTAATAATTTTTAAGTGAAAATTAATTTTCTCGCTCCGTGTTATATAATAGCATTTTTTTCTTTATGATCAAGTGATTTTTTTTCTCTTTTGTTATATACTTTTATAATGGGATCCAATCAATGAAATATATATGTTTTATATCCGCGCGAGATTTATACTCTGGACTAGTAGGATATTTTTTCCTTTCAAAAAAAAAAAAAATGTTTTTATTGCTTTACGCCTTCCATGAAACATTTAAACGAAGTAATCGATTACAGTGAGAATCGAATTCCGAGCAGTTAAGCTTTAAAGAATGATTTATAGTGGATTATGGAATATAGTTCAAGTACTCTTCTATAAATCATAATAGCCAGCTAATATCTTTTTTCTCTATTTGACCGGCTTTAGGTCTATATAACTACATTTGAGAAGTACATATGAATTGATAAAAAATGATAGCTTGATTAAAAATAAATTGTGTTTTTTTTATCAAATGAGAAAAATACATATTTTACATTTAAAAAATAAAATACGGAAAAGAGTTTATTCAAAAATAATTTCTTTAATATAATCGGTTCGTGGCTTTGTATTCACAAGATTATTACTTTCAAATTCATTTTACAATTAGTAATGGTGGTAACAATTTTAATTGAGTGAAATAGATTATCAGGAGAGGAGAGGCACTGGGTAGTGGTAGTAATTCTGTCGTGCATTACATTAATTCAGAATATAGGTTGAGGGTGTGAGTTATTCTAGCAGGTCTCGAGGCCAACGCCTCTTTAGCCGGCGGGGTTGGTCAGGGATGTGAAGGGATAACTTAGATTTGATTAAAAGATTAGGATAGATGTCAGCTCGATTATCTATTTTTGCATTCTTTACTTTTTATTTTTGAATTTATTAATATTATTAGTTTTTTCTTTGTTAATAATTATTTATTGTTACTTTAAATTTTTAATATTTGTTTTCACTTCTCTATGGCATGTTAATTTTTAATTTATATAGTTATTCTAAGGTATTAAATTCATAACATGAGTGCCCACTATTGATATTTGGGACTCACTAAATATTTTTCTTGAATAAACAAATAAAAATAAAAAGTAAGTTCAGAAGCTTTATAAACGCTCTTATAAATTGTGGTGTAAAGTTTGGAGCTGTCTCTATTAAATACTAGTCAAATGTCACAAGTTAGTAATTATGAACTTTATATTCAATATAAACATTAGTAAACAAATAAAACTCAAGAACAATGCTGATTTGCACATTATGTTAGGGTTAAATTTACAATACTACCAATGCATTTTTACGAGTTTGGAGGAAATGAATGTTTTATAAGATGATGTGGGAGTTAGACAAGTTAAACACGAGTAAAATGCTGTTTTTCTATGTCTCGATGAATGGTATGTGCCTGGCATTGTAAGCCAAGTAAAGAAGCAAAACTCTCGCCTACACTATGTATCCGGGATTAAACAAGAATGATTCGGTTTTAGAAAGCACGAGGACGCTTTCCCCCAAATAACAATGTGAAACCACATAAACTTTCCAGCGCCGAGGAAATTTAACAGCCAAGTTTTCGATTTAAGGTCGGACTTAAATTAAACTTCACTCCTAAAGTACATAATGTATACCGAGTTTGAAATCATTCTGGAAAAGATTTCGGAAAACTCGGCTTCTGTCGAGGGTCTGGACTCAAGACCGAAAAACCACATGTATTCGTTCCTCGGAACTCTCGGCTCGTTTCCACCAGCAAGCCGAGCCCTTTTACTATGCCCTGAGAAAATAAACAGCCTTTTTGCCTAGCCCCCTAAGCAAACGCTACAAGGCAGGAAATTAAATCTAGTACAGATGGAGAAAGAGGTTGCTTCCTCCTTGGAACGGTCGAAATATTTTTAAAGAACCGACAAAAATGACGACATTTATTAAATAAGACATTCCAAAGCATCTGACGAATAACTAAACTTCAAAATAATCACTAACATTAACTGTAACTGAAACGTTCGACGACCTACCTTGAATACTCAATTTTCTTCACAAAAATTTTATAAAGCGTTTACAATATTGTCTGACTTCACTTTAAAAATGCCTCTTAAATATTTATATTTATTCCTAAATAAGTCTGTTTTTAAAGTGTTTTTATTTGAAAATGTTTTTCTTTTTTTTTTTTTTCATTATACTATTATACTTTACAAAATGAACTTCAAACTTGAGCTCTCAAAATATTACATAGATTAAAAACTTAAAGAGGTTATGAATATGAGTAGGTTTGAGAGGAGTTTATCCCTCATGATCATGGGTGATTGATTGTTAAGAGGTTAAAGGATCAGGTGCTAATACCACGCTAGTCTGAGATCTTGACATTTTTAAATGACAGGATGAGAGATAGCGTTACTGGTTCCCCGGTTCCCTCCATTAATGCTTGTATGAACATACGAATTAGAGGATTAGAGATTCATACTCCAACCGTTAAACATATCCATCATCTAATTTTTACTAAAATATCCGCGTAGGGGAGACAATGAAAATTAGCAGTGGGACAATGTATATCTTGAGTTATTCTAAATTTCTAAACTTCGACCAACAAAACTGATGGCACTCGGGAAAGAAACTGTAAACTAGGTATTCACATAAAGTATTTTTAAATAAAAAATAACATGCACACACAAATTAAATTAAGATAAAAATACAATTATAACTTAATTGGTCCTTATTCTTAATATCAAACTTGTAGTTAAAAATATATTTAAAAGTAAATTTTGAGCTTTACAAGGTGAATGATTTTCATACCTAATAGTTATACATCACGTCAAGTAGAAATTCTCCTTATTTTGCATAAACATTCACAATAACTCATAATTAAATTACTATATGTCTATACTCATTTATTGAAAAACAGCACGAGTTGCAAAACGAACGAGGCTTTCTTTTTTTACCCGCTTTTGTTGATTAACTTTATTTTTATGACCAGGATAAGTCTTGCAACCTAAATTTGACCCACTTCCTGACCTCCTAGAAAATTGCACAGATTTTGTATTTCCGACGGCAACACAATAATCAGTCATTAGTTTGACCAAATTATTAGTCATAGTCGATAAATCCAGAAATTTCCGACATATTTTGGCGCTAAAATAAAAAAAATAAATAAATAATGTAACGAATATAATAAGTGACAGCTAAGAGTGGTTAGAGGTTAGTTTAAACTGCAAGGTTTAAAGCCCCGTCCAGACTGTCGAACCGAACAGAGGAAACGAGCCGAGCACAGGTGTCTGCGCATGCCCAGTCTACAGTGGGCATGCGCTTCTCACACTTGGCATGCGCAGAGACCAATGTTCGGGTTCGGCAGTCTGGACACGGCTTAAAGATACGAAGACTAAAACGTAAATAATAGTAGCCTATAAAAAGATTTTTTTTATATAAATTCTCCATGTTTATTGCTTTTTGGTTGTATAAGGATCATGTTTTTTTTTAAATGATTTTTTCATTGGTCTAAAATTTTCTTTTATTTAAAAAAATGATTAATTATTCAATTATAATTAACTATTTAATTGATTTTTAATTAATTAATTAGATAGAATGCTCTTGTTTTGGTGTTTAGGGTCTATGTGCCATGTTTCAGCTAGATTGGATGACTGGAAAGGGTTTAGATCCTCAAAAAGTTTTACGACAAGCACCGACAAACAAACGAAAGTGAAGTTAATATAAAGGATTTAAAAATAAAATAAAAACACGCATTTATACAACTTGAACTAAAAATGAGAAAATAATTTTTCAGAAGCCCCACTTCAAGCGATCACACTATACGCGTGAGTCACTAAAGCGTGAGGCTTACACACTATAATCACACACGCATACACTGAGATCACATACGCATATATTGTGATCACTCGTAGTACAGTGGCTGTTTAAAAAAACTTCTTTATAGGGCAAGATTTATAAAAGCGGTTTTTTTTTTTTTTATTTTTTTTATTTTTTTTAATAATATTGTTACACTTCTAGTTTAAATTATTAAGTAGAAAAAAGGCGCGGGTAAAACTTTATACAAGTAAAAAGTCATAGAAATATTTTATAAATAAAGTAAAACAAGCAAATAGACCAACATACTTCTTCAACATAGAGTTCAAAAGATGCATGAATTAAAATAAAATCGTACTGATATTTTGCCATGCGTGTTTTAGCACATAATAAAATTCACAAGGGTGACAATTTATTCTTCATTAAATTTACACAAGGAAATGATCCGTCACGCGATGCTAAACCACCATTTATTAAGCCAAATCGAACTTCAAAAAATAGTAATTATTACTGCAACCTTTATTTTCTTAGAGTAAAATTACCGATTGAAGTAAATATTTATTTAGGTATAACAGCAAAAATATTTTAGAACACAATAATATCCTGGCGTTCAATTCAGAGATCTAAACTATTAAATTATAAAATAATAATTTTCTCTTATGAAAATTACTATCTTAAAACCCAAGAGTGATTAAAACGACCACTACTACTAATCCCGTGCTACCTGAAATTAGTAGTAATAATAGATAACAAGAGAATTCTACAGGAGAGGTACATTTTATTTGTCTTCCTCTTATCTCTTTTTTAAAATTTAAGTAACAAAGTCAATCAAAGGATAAAGTTTAATCAATTCATTAATTTATTATTGTTGTCACTATGATAAATATTTATAATTAATGGGTGGTTGTGTCTAAAATAATTAAATTTCACCCCTTTCTACGGTCATTGTCAGACTGTTGTAAATATTCGGTGATAATAGTTCCTAACAATTTACCTTCTTCAAAAAATTTTATTTATTTACAATTGACATATTTACTATAACAAAATTAAGTTATCAAGATTGGTCCAATGTACATCCGAAATTAACTAGGTGTGCAATTGCAATTGACATTTGTTTTGCTTGCAATATTGAGTTGAGCGTGCATTTTAATCTTAAACAATAAATATTTTTATTTTAACAGCTGAAATCGGATCAAAAAATATAAATATTTTAAATTCTTATTAAAAAAAAAAAATTCCTGTTTTTTCTATTTTTCCCTTCTTTTAAATGAAACTATGACAATAGTGAACATAACAACACTTTCTGTATTCTTAAAGAGCTTTCCAACGACATGCATCATGAACGGCATTACTATTTTAACCTATGTACCCTGTACCCCTGTGTACCAATTTGGACCATTACAGATTTATACCTTCTTGTGTTTAGTGACTATGAACGTGCCGAATTTTGAGCGGATCGGTTCGGCCGTTCAGGAGGAGTATGTGTCTAATCAAATGCAAAGTGTAGTATAAGAACTTCGCTTTGCTCAACGAATTCAGACTTTTTGTCTCTATTACCATGACCGCCACAATAGTTTCTAATTACATAATATCGACTCTATATTTATATCTTCCTATCTATTTAATAAGCTTGGATAGTGAATACCTTGGTAAATAGAGGACCCTCTCAGCTATGACAAAGCCCACAGTAAGGAAGAGATTACTAGCAGGTATGAATGGTATCGTTAGCATCAGGCTTCCGAGTACGATGGCTCCTTGACGCTGACTCTGTGGACATAAATAATATAAAATTATAAATGATTGAAAAGCAATTGTAACAAAATAAACATCCTTCAAATGTCAAAAAATCAAGGGTGTACTTGTATATACTTCCTTCTTATTTTATGGTTTTTAACTTTCTCATATACCTACACTAATTTCTCATATTTATATTATATTCTTCTTTGTAAAGAAAAATTATTGTGATAACACGAAAATTAGATTTTGATTGATTTACACGTTTTAAGGTTCTCTGAGTCCAAAAAAGTGGTTTCTATAAAATGTCTTTCTGCCGACTGTGCAGACGCGAGCAGTGGAGCCTTAATTACAAGGCCGATTTTGACGAAATTTGGCATACATGTTCAAAAAATCATACTCCAAGGCGAAATCAAGAAATAAATTTTAGCTCCAAATTTGGGGGGCGCTAATAAATGGAAGACACTGCGCTAAACTATTATAGACTGATATATGAGAAAGTTTTTCCCGATTTGACTCGGACCTATTTCTTTATTTGCCCATCCCGCGGCATAGGAAAGTAAAAAATTTAAATATGAGACTATTTTTCCCCGGAAATTTTCCTCATTCTATAAAAAAGATTACGAATGGTTCCACAATTTTAGAACAAACCCTTATATCAAGCCGCCATACGGCTTGATATACTAATAAGAGGCAAGAAAAGTAGTTTCACGTTTGAGTCGATGGTCGTCCTTGAGTGCTTTACAACTCTTAACACACTGCGACTCACAACAAAGTTAAGGTAATGGGGTTGCCAGGGCATGAAGGATTTGAAATAAATGACATCGCCGATGGCCTTGCTAAAGAAGGTGAAGTGTCTCTATTCATAGCTCCAGAGTCTTTCTGTGGAACAAAGCGAAGCCACATAGGAAAGGCGATTAGCTTATGGAAGGCCAGGCTGAAGGCATCTTACAGGAAAAATGTCCTAGCCTTTATCCAATCGAAAAGGTTTCGAAACCTTTACAAAAAAAAAGGACGAAAATATACCTCTCGCTCAGCAAAAAGCAATTGAGGCTCCCGACAGGCCTCCTTACTCCACTCTTCCCTCTTAAATATCACCGAAAAAATGGGCATTCCTGAGAATGGGCTGCCTATATTTTATTTTAGTATATTTCGACTTATCCACAATCTAGACTGCAAATTTAGGCCGTACACGTCAAACATCATATTTGCGCAAACATCAAGCATCCCCATAGACGGTCAACATGTTTGCGCAAATATTTTGACCGTGTATGGGGGCCTTTGAAGGCATTAAAAAAGAACTGATTAAACGAAACACTTATTCTTCCTTTATACCTTAAAGAAGTAAATATTTATCCTTGTCCGAGGTATAAAATAAGAATGGTACAAAGAAATTGCAACTAAAGTCGTAGTTATTCTTTAGAAGAGTCAGTTTTACCAAACATGTTTCAATATTATTACACGAAATTATCGTTGTCTTCCCCTGCAAAACAAATTGTTATTTTATTTATAAAATTATAATTATTTATTCGCCGGAGGGAAATATTTTGCTTCGTATAATGACAGTACATATACAGGTAAGATTGTGAAACTCGATGTGAATTNTGTTAGTTATAATGGACCTTCTAACTACAAGAATACACATAACACGTACGATATAACTTAATCGAATACACGAATTTAATACACACATATATAACAGGAGAACAGAGATACATGTCACACTGACAGATCTAAACAAAAACATAAACAAACTCCCACTAAACCTTCAATACAGAGTTGACACTGTGTGAGTGAGATATAAATTCAATCCAACACATTTAATAACTCTCTATTATCTCAGCTTCCTAGTGGACCTAGAGATTTGAAATTTGGTGCATAGACTTATGGTACCGAAAGAAGAAAATTAAAGAAACTTATACTTCAACATATGTCCACCATATTAAATTATAACCGCCATCTTGAATTTAAAAAAAAAACTCTATTATGTCAGCTTCTAGGGGATCTAGAGATCTGAAATTTAGTACACAGACCTATGATAGCTAAAGAAGAAAATTAAAGGTACTTTCACTTCAACATATGGCCGCCATCTTGGATTTAATCAGATACTATTATCTTAGCTTCCAGTGGATTTAAAGATCCTCAATTTGGCACATAGACTTATTGTAACTAAAATTGAAAATTGAAATAAGTATAAAATAGAATAATTGAAGATGAATAAAAAAAATAATATAGCCTACTTTTACTAAAATAGGAAATTATGAAACAATAAAGATATATTAATAATATAGTTTTAATTATTATTTACATACAGCGCTAACTTCTAGACGGATAAGGTTCGCGAAGCGCACCGATCCGGCTAGTTTATATATAAATAAAATATATATCTCTGTAGGTAAGTGGGAGAAGTCCCTCAGTATTAAAACAAACATTGAAGATGGGTTAAGCACAATTTTGCCTGTCTACAAGTCGCAATTCTTTTGCAAGTATTGAATTGTTTGCAAGGAGTGATGGGGCGGGGTAACATCTTGCATAAACGTGCAATTTAGCATTTGATCTTTAATATCTGGCAAAATTGTGCTTTACAATCAATGTTTGTTATAACACCCGAAAACCCCATATCTCTATCTACAACAGAAGCTGAGCTATAATTGTTCAAAAAAAGTGCGGTTTTTTTTTGGCCCACCCTGTACATGCAAAAACAATAGGTTACGGAGTACCTCGGAACTTTTTCACACTTCGGAGGCCACTAAAGTGGCCTCTCCTGCTACGAAACAGCAGGAGGAAGCATTGATGAGTAAACGTTTTGAACTAACTGTTTTTTTTATTATCATTTCTCAAAAAACAAATTATATATTATTTGAATTTTGTCATATAAAAACAAACTTTGACGTTTATCAAATGTATCGCACTAATTATTAATAATTATGTTATGTAATAATTATGTGTAACTAATAAATGGAATTTAATTTTTTTTTTTTTAATTTGTTCCTTTTTTTGTACCGATTCCAACGATATGCTATTAGTCAAAAACATATTTATACTTTCGGTATTATTAACTTTTAAAGTTTCAAAATTCAAAATTTGATAACTTAAAAATGGTGGCCAATATCAAAATGAAANCTTGTCTCGTGTGAACTGTAGAGGGTCGTGAGTTCGGGTGTTGAATAAGCAAGTCGTTGCGCATGCTCAATACAAGTAGTGCTCTCGCCCGGTTCACGACTCCGTCTGAACCCGGCTTAATAACGACGCTTTTGGTTAATAAATTTCTAACATGAAGTCCATTTATATATAAAACTAATGATATACGCCGTTTTCCCCGGAAAAATCTAGTTTCTGAAATATTGATGAAAATAAATCTATCATTTTACTCTTAACTTGAATATTATATGCATGCAAAAACAATAGGTTACGTATGTCGGAACTTTTCCACATTCGGAGGCCACTAAAGTGGCCTCTCCTGAAACAGCAGGAGGAAGCATGGATAAGTGAGCGTTTTGAACTAACTGATTTTTTATTATAATTTTTTCAAAAAAACAAATTATATATTATTTGAATTTTGTCATATAAAAAAAAAACTTTGACGTTTATAAAATGTATCGCACTAATTATTAATAATAATTATGTTCGCTTATAATTTTTTTATAATGGAATTTCAATTTTTTTTTTTTTTTCATTTTTTCCTTATTTTTTACCGATACCAACGATATGCTATAAGTCAAAAACATATTTATACTTTCGGTATTATTAACTGTCAAAGTTTCAAAATTTAAAAATCAATAACTTCAAAATGGCGGTCAATATAAAAATTAAATTTAGTGGATTTGTTTTTCTTACAAAGAAGTTCATTTGAGCCAAATTTCAACTCGATAAGACCCCTTTTATTTACGATTTTTTTTTAAATTTTGGTGACTCACTAAGCTGGGTTGAAGATGGCCAAACATTTTGATTATCCGGGCGGCACAATTATTAATTAAGAACTGATTTTTCTACCAAGTATCAACTTTCAAGGTTAAACACCCTGGGCGCTATGATGATAACACACATACAGACGTCATGCTGAAAACCACTTAGGAGGTCTTAAAAACACCCAAAATGGATAATTTATTTGAAATCTCGAAAGCAATCTTTTGGGTGAAAACATAACTTTTCCTACCATAGGTGAGGAAAAGTAAAAAATACAGATTACATATTAAATTAAAGGTTCATACTAATAAAATGCATTATCGTTAAATTATAATAATTTATTGAAAAAGAAATCAAAATATATTTCACATTAAATATCTTTAAATAATATTTTAAGTACGGCATTATTTCGAAACTATTTTAAATGAAATTAAATAGATGTAAGTAAAAAGTGGAATAAATAAAATTATATTGATTATATTAGAGAAACAATAGTCAAATAAAGACTATAGGTTTTAGTCGATATTAAAGAGGCATTAATACACCGCATTTCCATTAGAATTGATATTTTTTTGGTGGTGGTATTATAGTAAAAAGAAAATATAAACCCTGAGCCCTAAATTTAGATTATAATAACAAAATTGGTTTAAATTCAAGCTAGATTTAATTAAAAATATTTTGTTAATAAATATTGAATTTTAACTGGATGAAACCACTTTTAAAAAAAATATTCTGCCAATAAGTATGGCAGATTAGCTTCCTCATCTCCTATTCCGTTTACTTATATTATTTTATGGCTTTACAACTTATTTTGCCTAATTTATTTAATTTTCGCTCAGTTTTTTAAATTTGTCGAAATTGTTACAATTTTGCTTCTGAACGATCAAATATTTTCCATTACCTTTGGTATGCTGGGAAGCAAAATCGTGTTTTAGGTAAATTAAAGCTATTTTTAGTAGTGGATCCTTTTAGGGTTCATGGATAATAAATTAAATTACTTTACTTCATTCTTTACGGCAACGTTTCGGCTTAACCGGCCATTTTCAAGCCTAAAAATTACTTATATTTTATTAGTTTAACTACAATATAAAACAATAAACAGTTACAAGAAGGATAAGTTAAGGAAACATTAATTTACCTTATAATTGCACAATTGAGGTAATAAGTGAGTCAAAACTAAATTAAATTCTAATAGGAACTATTTAAAAGTTCCGTCGTCATGAAATTCATCATTACATCTCCAATCTAATACATGCGAGTTCTGGTAAAAACAAGTAACAATAACACTAACTGACATATAACAAAAACAATTATAACAATTTGGTAACAAATAACTAGAATTTAAACAAAAATTAAACTTTTGATCACAGATAGTAATAAATAAAACATAATTTGGAAGTGATAACAATTCTTCCCTTATCACAGTTGCTATCAGACCGGTGTATACATAATTCAAAATGGGTTTTGTTTGTGGATAAGTTTTATTAAAATTCACTAATTAAGTTCTAATTTATGGTAATTTAATAGCGATAAGTATGTGGATAAAAAAAGTATCAATGACAAAATATATCAAGTGGTAATCATAAGGGCCTAATCTGTATTATCGGGCGGGAATTTTGATTTGATTCATCATAGCATATTCCACTATAATACTTGTTACGGGAGCGGGAGTTTTATATTAACAGTTTTATCCAGTTTGATGGCTTTTAGGGCTTCCATCATTTTCCTCCTGTTAGTTTTCTGCTCTCTCCCTATGATTTTGGTTTCATCAAATCTGAACTCATGTTTAGTGGCCAAGGTATGGCTTGACAGGGCAGTATTGGAGTTTCCTTTATTTTGGTCGTACGTGTGTTGATCAATTATCTTTTTTATTAATTGATTACTTTCTCCTATATATATGTTTTATGGTAATCTCCGCAGGGGATCTCATAAACGATACCAATGGTGTTTTCAAATGGAATTTTGTCTTTTAAGTTATGGAAAATGTTTTCTGTTTTATTTAGTGATTTATATCCGAAACTTATTTCGGGGCAATCAAATTTTTTTAAGTAGGGTATGTTACTTGATCCGAGAGTCCTTTGATGTAAGGCATACTAACATGTTTGGTGGGTCTCGTTAATTAAAGACATAGAAATTCATTTTGAAAGAAGAGATTCGGTTTTCAAATGTCCTTTTTCAGGTAATTCTAGGTGTTCCAGGTTTTCATTTTCCTTACGGAGTTCACTCTAGAGCCAGCCAACTGATGTTGTTCGAGATGAAGAATAACAGCTGCCTAACAAGGACTGCTTCAGTCCTTCTTAGGGCATTATATACTCCCTTATATACTTTCTTTTCTTTATTGTTCCTACAACTGAGGTCTCTTTAAAACTCTTTCACAACTCCTCGTTTGCAAGTTTTTCAGGACAAAATACCTTAAGGACTCTCCAGCACAGAGGATAAGCAGCTATTTGAAAAAGTCTGCAGTTTACTTGAAGCAGTCTTCGTGACCTACCACCTTTGACATCCACTTAGGAGAACCGATTTAACATTCGATTTGAAAATCCTTTATTTTATTTTTCTTTTATGTTCCTGGAATCGCCATTTTGGCCAGAGTTTTGCGAAGATGTCCTTAAATTTCCGCATCCTTTGTTCTACCATTTTTACCTGTTCAACCCCTTTTTGAAATTACACTGCCAATATATTAAAAATTTGCACACCTAGCTGATAACGTTACCAGTAGCTATAATTTCAGCCTAGAGTTTAATCTCATTAAACCATAATAGAAAATTCAAATATTTATTGCAGAACTGTTTTAAATAATGTAATTTTATCTTAAATTCTAATCTGTGAATATATAAACTTCATAGAATTCAAATATTTCATATTAGTCTCTGTCTCTGCATTGATGGAGGTCCAACGAAGGGAGTATAAAGTAGTAAAATATACCGATATGAGTTCAAACTCATAGATATAATAGAAGCCACTGATATATTGGGAATTAACACTTAAAACAAGATTAAACACCGGCCATGCTTCAAAGAATAAAATATAATGTGAATACATAAATGCAAGAACGCCCATGTTCTTCTGCTGATTATCATCTCACCTATAAATACCAATATGTATTTTGTTTTAAATAACAATATTTATTACCTATACAGATTGATTATAGAGATAACCTGACGATGAATCAAATATATTATAAGGAAAGGAGATAGGATTTGTATTAAGTTAGTGATACTTTCAAACGGGGTCCTAAAAAACTAATGCTGGATAGCCCTATATGGTTTCTATAACCGAACGAAATCCAATGAGTAATAAAACCCATTTCCTTCACGATGGTTTTCGTGGATCCTCCCTCTCCGTTAAAACAAATCTTGGTTCCCTGCTTATAAAACTCAGAATAAGCATTTCAGTTCAATGTCAATTACCAATCGCATATATTATTCAGTAGCAGTTATATAGACTGATTTCAACTATGTAATTAATAGAACTGATAAATATCAGTTAACGGAACAAGGCAGAGTACAGGAACTTTGAAGATTTGTGTGACGATGTCACAACTAGGAATAAAATACGAAACTCTGTGGTGTCAGAGATTGAATTATATTAATGTAAACCTCAATCAATTCAACCAGTGCAATCCCTGCAGTGGGGGCGACCTTTGAGGACGCCCAACGCCCACTCAATCTAAATGTTCAAAACTATCAGGTTTCCAATGAGAGGATAGATTGTAACATTTATTCGACGCTATAGCAAAGGCCTCTTAGTTTAATTAAACTCAAAAATAGTCCGTAAACAAGCTCTGTGTTTAGTTTAATCTGCGTAGGAAAGTTTTCCCTCATCGTAATACTGTGCGTCCAAGGATTAGTGTTCAGTATAAATGTTGTTTTACAGTTCGTGCGAAGTACTGATACTAGTGAAGCAGTAATTGGTCACACAGGGAGCGAATGTTCAAACATACGGACAAATGCTGTGGGATGTGGTATATCCCATCGATGCAACCACTTTTCTGTGAAACGCATATTCCGGTTTTATAGATCCAGTAGAACAATGTTGATAGTGATGCCCAAGTCTTTAAAAACTTTTTATTTTAGGAAAATATACATAACACTGTTAAAGGTTTTGGAAGTGTTCAAACCCAGAATAGTTCTAAATTCTGAGGTAAAAAAAATACGTTTGGTGTCGTGGGACACCCGATAGGAACGAAGTTCCATACGCTTTTTATTAAATATAAATTGTAAAATCACAGTAATAATTACTTATACATGGTGGAGTTAGAAAAGAGACAAAATTATAAGTAACTAACTATTTTTACTAGCGGAGTTTAGGCAAAATTAAATGAAAAACTTTTTANGTTGGGCGTAAGGACCCCACCCTACTTAAGTTAAACCAGCTCTAGGAGCGGAAAAGATAAGAAATTGAATCTGTTGCCTGTCCTAAAGTACTTTCCAATTTCCAATATTAACCCTTGATAAGACAGAACTTATGATAAACAATCTGCCCTTTTTAGAAATGAATTGAGGTTATTAAATTTACAATACTCTAAGATAAAGGAAATAACTAATAGACTAGAAAACTCTAAACAATACCTTGTTTAGCACAAACTTATCGATTTGTACCATAATTGTGACACAAAATATAAACCAGTTTTATTTTTAACTATGCTAAAAACAAACGTTTTAATTTATTATAATGTAATTAGTACATAACAATTAGTGTTCAGTATAAATGTTGTTTTACAGTTCGTGCGAAGTACTGATATTAGTGAAGCAGTAATTGGTCACACAGGGAGCGAATGTTCAAACATACGGACAAATGCTGTGGGATGTGGTATATCCCATCGATGCAACCACTTTTCTGTGAAACGCATATTCCGGTTTTATAGATCCAGTAGAACAATGTTGATAGTGATGCCCAAGTCTTTAAAAACTTTTTATTTTAGGAAAATATACATAACACAGTTAAAGGTTTTGGAAGTGTTCAAACCCAGAATAGTTCTAAATTCTGAGGTAAAAAAAATACGTTTGGTGTCGTGGGACACCCGATAGGAACGAAGTTCCATACGCTTTTTATTAAATATAAATTGTAAAATCACAGTAATAATTACTTATACATGGTGGAGTTAGAAAAGAGACAAAATTATAAGTAACTAACTATTTTTACTAGCGGAGTTTAGGCAAAATTAAATGAAAAACTTTTTATTATCTTTGAAGTGAGCGTCTTTCAATAAATGATGTATTGTAAATTGAGAAAAAAGTTAATGATAAATTTATAGTTAAAGCAGATGGTTGTAGAACAAAAAAGAACTGTCCCCTCAAACGCCGACGGCAAATTAATCCAATTAAATATTAAAATAAAAAATATAAATCATTAACTCACAAAAACTTTTGCTTGTATCAGGTTGAAATTTTACATGCTTGTTCCAATTGTACTATAGGTTATGTATACAAAGTTTTATTAAAATCGTTACGTTAGAACGTAAGATATCGGTAAAAACGTTGTTTTCTTTATTTTAATCGTTTTGGTCCGCTTTAATAAATTTAGCGATCTTTATCNTTTAATTATGTGGTATATTCAAAAGCGTATTTTCAACCACCATCTGCCACGATTGCTTAGCTTGTTGCAAGTTTCCTCCTCAAAATACAAATGTCAAGAAATCCGCCTGCAACAGGGCGTTGGGCGTAAGGACCCCACCCTACTTAAGTTAAACCAGCTCTAGGAGCGGAAAAGATAAGAAATTGAATCTGTTGCCTGTCCTAAAGTACTTTCCAATTTCCAATATTAACCCTTGATAAGACAGAACTTATGATAAACAATCTGCCCTTTTTAGAAATGAATTGAGGTTATTAAATTTACAATACTCTAAGATAAAGGAAATAACTAATAGACTAGAAAACTCTAAACAATACCTTGTTTAGCACAAACTTATCGATTTGTACCATAATGTAATTGTATTTTATACGGCTATTACCTCTATATTCAACTTTTAAAGTAAAGATGTTATAAATGCAAATAGCAAATATCCCACCCCCAAAATAAAAATTCATATATAAGTTAACTTTTTGTAATGACTAACTTTGTTCTACAGCATTGTCACCGTAGAGACTTGAAGTTTTGATTACAATGTTAAAATGATTGGTGTTCTAGAACATTATAAATAAATTCTCTTAATACACTAAAACATTGAAGGCTGTTTAATAGAAGTCTCTATAAAATATCTTGGAGGTTAAACTAAAAATGATGACCCTTGTTTGGTCTTCTTAAATTAAAAATAAATAAATTATTTTTCCAATAAGAAAATGTATTACCTCAAAATCAGCTATACAACGATAAGCAAGTATAAGACAGCAGGAGAAAAGAAGAAGGGTAGCTACGTTCCTCCAGTCTGACGGAGATGTTACCAGTGGTATTGAGCCCATTTGCCAGTCGTGACTCAGTGTTGAAGGGCATACCAGCAGCCAGAGATTCAGTGCGCCCAAATAACAGAACGTCATCAACCTTCAACAAAAATATGATGATTTATTAGTTTTACAATTATTATTATTATTATGTTTTATGAAAAGAAATATCTTAGAACTCAAAGGTAACAGTTTTCAAATATGTGTTCCATCCTTAATTATTGGTTTGTAGTTATTTATGACACTCAAAGTAGAAAAGAGCTGTACCCAAACCTCCCTAATGATGTGTTTTCGGAAGGTAGTTGGAAAAACAAGAAACATCACAATCCTAGCTCCTTTAAACTTGAAACTTCTCTCTGACAAAATAAAGAACTTTAAGTTAAGGGGATTCGGTCATGCTGGACGAATGAAATTAGGTATCCTAGACAGGCCCTTGGAATCAAACCTGACGGAGCACGTTCTTAAAGACATACAGGAACATCTTATTACATTAACATACAAGAATGTCTTATTTTTTAGGATTGTATAGCCTATAAACGATCAAACAATTCGCGCTAACATGATGTTTGCGCAAACCTAAGTTCGGGCAAATTTAGGCCATAAACGTCAAGCATCATGTTTGCGCAAACATAAAACAGCTTCATACACGGTCAAAATGTTTGCTCAAACATTTTGACCGTGTATGGGGGCCTTTAGTTTATTTCATATTTTGAGATTCCCTCAATGAACCCTTCGCACAGGTATTTGTAGCTCCCAGCTATTTCTACCCTAATCAGAATTCCTGAGGCTGCGGGCTCCCTCTTACTGATAATACCTTTACAGGCACCTCACCCCACTTTTTGTATTATTAACACCTGTTTCTTTAATCAGTGAATGTACTATATGTATATATAATTATAGCCTTTGTTCAGTCGAAAGACTGACACGATCGTTTGATTAGAATTTGCACATATATTGTGGATAGAAAATTATAGATCACTATTAAATCAAACCATATGTCATTCATCATTATGTTTGTTTAACTCAATATATCGAGCTGCTTTTGAAAACTTTTGAATACGAATCACCAGAAATGTATCAATAAATAGTCTTTCCCAACAATTACCAATTAGAAATAATCGCAATTTAAAGGAGACACAAATCATGATCCTCTTTACAAGGCTATTAATTAACTATAAAGAGAGTAATAGAGGAGATTATTTTCACCGAGTACGCTTATGAGTACTACAGGGATTATTAAAAAGTTTTATCTCAGAACTACGAGTGTTTTTAGTCTCTCTTATTTGGGTCTAAGGACCTTAAAAGGATTTAAATTATTGAAACATTTCATATTTTAGTTTTAAACTAGAATTTCCATCTTACTTCGAGGTATTTCGAATGGAAAAACGGAGGGTTGAAAACATTGAAAAGGGGCCTTTTAAGCACACACTTAAACCAATTTTATACAAAACACATTCAAAATAAGCTCGTTCAATCATTTTAAGAGAAACGTGAAATTGTATTTTCGAGTATTTGCTTTTAGTACAAAAGGAACATTAGCTCAAACACGACAATATGAGCTTACACATTATTTTTATTTATTTATTTCACTTTGTCTTTTACTAATGTTACATAAATATACCACTCGTAAAAAAACCTTAATAGTTGTAAACTTATTATTTCCTTAGCGTTTCTTTTTTTAACAAAATACATTTAAAGAAAGAACACTATAGTAGACGATTAAATTTAGGGATAATGTAATATTTTAATAATGATTGTTGAATTTAACAAAACATGACCAACATTTGTATGTTCTTTAATAATTTAACATAACATATTATTTTTTATCTAAGTTCGGAATCTAAATAAAGTTTTAGGTCTTCGTCGTCGCCACATATTGATGGGTGTGCATTGTGCATCCCGACGTTACACTCCTAATACTGGAAACATCTTCAGAGGTGTTCACACAGTGTCAGTTCGCAATGACAGTTGTGTTTTTCTAACAATCAGTTCACACTAGAACTTCATAGTCAAGGAGATAGCGTGACAAATAGTGTCTGACTAACATCAAGCTAGAATTTTGTATACAAGTTAATATTTTAGTACCTTTTAAGAAAATGTGATCAGCTAAGTTCGTCTGCGGGACATAGCTTATCAATAGGCATTTGAAAAACAAAATACCGATGGAGAGCGGCCATGCCCCGCCAATTAATATGGCGGACAATGTGATTTTCATGATCTGAGTACAAAATTAATTAGTAGACCGAATATCAAGTGATCAAGAGAGGGGTATCCATAACTAAAATAATAAACTCAACTGAGACTAAAAAATTATGTCAGAAGAGTAAAAGCAATACGCAAACTTGGGACCCTAAAGTAACAATAAACTAAACGCATTTCAGTTTGCCGATGCTTCCAAATAGATACTAGGAATCTCTAGTACGCTAACTTATACATCCAGTAGCAGAAGCCGAATTTTGTACGAATCGTGAACATTCCAAAGAAGCTTTAATATATTATTACTTACTTACTTAATCCTAATCCTCATCTACCAGCTGGTGTAGAGGAGCGGCAAAAGGCTTTCCAGGCTGTACGGTCTTGAGCCAGCAGGACTGCTCGACTCCAAGTACAGCTTCTCTGTCTCAGACTGGTTGT
>KZ651204.1:509410-531069 GCA_001010745.2 Gerris buenoi
AAAGTTCTTTTTATCTTGTTATTATTTATTTTTCAATAAACTCAACGTGTTATAATATTATCAAGCATGCTAGTTCAAATTATAAAATGTAATTGTGGCTTACTTTTTCAGCAGAAAAAGTCTATAAAAAAAAGAAAAGTAAAATAATATCTAATTTAAACTTTTCCCCTTTTTTCATTCTCAATATTTATTACTGTGATATTTTCCCCAATTATAACAAGTAGTGGACAATGTCCAAATAGTAATTTTAATTATGATTCACAATTGTCACCAACCTTTAAAAATATCTTTGTTATTTATTGTTTTTATATTTTTTTATTTTCCCTAACCTCTTCTATTTATTTGGTACTGAATCAAAGCTGTAACCTCAATTGTTTTGTTTGCGGCTTATTAATACTCAGTTTTATTCCTATTTTTAGTGGATTCGGTTATTGTGAATCATTTCAAAGAAATTATCGTAATAAGAAGCTGATTTGACAAAATATCATTGATATGTTCACTACTGAATATAACCTAATATCAGCAAATATAACCTCCCTTCTTCAAAAAACTTGGAAAATCTTTTATTCATTTTTTTTTCTTTTTAAAATACATAGACTAAGTGTTGTACAATATATTGTATGTTGTGATAATATATATATATATATATATATATATAGAGGTGGAAGTGTATAATATTATTGCGTGTGCTTTCCCAATGCCTTAGGAAAAGCTTTGGTGTTTTTAAGTGCTATCTTTGTCCAACCAAAGCCCTTCCTCCTCTTGTTCAGGTAGTTAGGTAGAACTCGTTCCACACCACTTCCCATCTCCTTGTTAGTACGTGACATAACAATGGCCAACTAACCAAGCCTTTAGTACAATATCACATCACTGTATTTTCTCTCTCTTTCACTTTAATATCTTATCCCACTGAACACAATAATGAAATTAATTTCAACTAGATTAAGTTGGTTTGATATAGGGGTAAAAAGGAATTATCCTTATATAAAGGTATGTTATCCAATTTAATATTGATCTAAAGTCAACTCTTTATAGAAAATACTGAAACTAAGAACCCAATGAATAAATAATGTTGTTACTTTTAGGTTAGAACGACTGCTAAAAGTTTCACTTTTCACTCCCATATTAAATGAATGTTTAGGGCTACATTATGAACTTGGTGAGGAAACTTTGTATTGGAAAATTTTTCTCGTAATAGAAGAAATTTATATAAACTTTCATTAACCAACCAGTCGTATTTAACTCCAAATATAAGCCGGCTCCACATATTGGGTATGCGATATGTCGAGTCATTTGGCCAGCGTGTGACGTTAGAGTTGCCTCTTATGAAGGTAATTGTCATAGAGCAGTCGGTTTTCTGTCCCACATCAAAAGGTTAGATGTTGGATAAAACAATGGTTTGGTCTTGTTTCACCAATTAGAGGCGACGGCTTTATAAACATCTACTTTAACTTTAGGTCATCCTGCGAAAAGTGGTCTTCACGCATACCTAGAATCTTATACCAGGCAGGTAATTTTGTCTTCCTTCCATCCAATTTGTCTTCTTGATAGTGCTATGTAATTCGGAACCGTAAAAGAAACAGTATAACTACAAGAGAATAAAAAAAAAAATACAATTTAAATGGCACATTGTATTATTTTCTAGTACTCTAGTTCTCTAGCATTGAAAATTTCGTTACGACAATTTTCATTTCTACACCGCAATTAAAATATTTTTTATAATCAATTCCTTGCGGGCTGAAACTTAACGAATGGGAACATGGGTATAAAAAAAGTATTTCTAAAATAAATAGGTTACCTTATTAGAGGACAGAATTTGATTAAAAGGTTGAAATTAATATATAGGATCATCTGGACCAAACTTTGACGTACCAAATTATTTTCACATGACATCTAAATTTGATAAAATTTAACAAAACGTTGTCATTTGGAGTCAAATTGTAGGCTTTATTTTTTGGTAAAAATTAATAGTAGGAGTGCCCACGACACTAAACCTGTCATGATAGGTCTCCCAAATTCCATACATATAATTCGCAATGTCATTTATAGGGGAACAGAAAATGGCCCTGCTGCCATGTCTGGGACCGGACAACGCTAAAAAAAAAAAAATAATAATAATAAATAAATATTTTTTAGGTTTCTGTCATAATAAGTCTCCTGAAAAAACCAAAGCTTATCTGAAAGAGCATTAATTGTTGTGTAAGAAAAACCACTGCTGCATTTTCCAAGCAGGGGAGAAAATGGCGGCGTTTGAAAGTCGCAAAGTTTTGATGTTTTTTGACAAAATAGCGCGGAAAATTAAACGCTAAGCACATGCGTTATATAATTTTGAAATCTACTCTTCAATGCCTTTATTTGATACACCACTCAAAAAATATTTTTTTCGCGTGACGTGAATTATCCGCCATTTTAAATGTTCATTAAACGTACTTTCAAACGCTGCTCCCACCATTTTCTCCCCTGTTTGGAAAAGGCAGCAGTTGTTTTTCTAACACAAAAATGTATGATCTTTCAGATAAGCTTTGGTTTTTTTCGGGAGACTTATCATGACTTGTGCAGTGGGCTCCTAGACTATAAAAAAAAATGAATAAGAACCGAAGGAGAAATACAGATATAAACAAAAAACCAAAAATGTACCTTGATGGAGTCAAATTTTAATTTGAAATCAAAAGAATCGTTTGAATTCTGAGAGGTTTGATATAAGTATATTCTATTTGGTGATCTTATTAATAATTTATTTAAAGATTTTACACAAAGTAAATAAGGTATCCAAGATCCATGTCAACAAGCTATCAATAAAACAAAGTAATTGCAAAGAAGACGACTAATAAAAAAGCCAACAAGCTGTCAATCAACCCATAAACAAGTTTATGAGATAACTTGCGAATCTAACAAGTAAATAAGCAAATAAGCTAACCAGCAAACTAATAAACAAGTCAACATAAAAATAAAACGAAGTATAAGGCCTATCAAAAAACGGTTAAATATTTTTAAATTTAGAAGAATCACAATGATTTCGTTATCTTCAGTAAGTTAAAAATTAAAAATTTTTAGTTTTACAACTTATGCAATTCTATAAAACTAAAAGTCGAATACATAATGAATGTATTCGCATCTAACACTACATCTACATATTAATAACCATATAATATATTTTACTTGATAACTCATTTAGATATAGATTAAACCAAATGATAGTGATACAGTAATATATCGGTTATTTACTAGATAGATTTATGTTCAATTTCCAGATATCAAAGATCATATACTAATGTATATTTGTGTAGATGTTTTCTGTCAGTGAGAATAATTTATAAGTAGAGACAAATTATTGATATATTTACGTGGTTCGTATCCGCTTAATAACGACTTCTAATTTTAGATTTGATATATACCTATTGGGTTTTTGGGTAGCAAGAGAATTTAGTTGTTTCAACTGAGATTATATTGAACTAAATAAAGAAACACTCATAAATTAAATCGAATTATAGAAATTACAATAAATAAAGGAAAAAATGTATAAATTTATATTGTTCGTCTGATCTTTTTAATCACTGACTTAGTTTTTAAATGAACAGAAGTAGTTTTTGAATGAGCGATGCGTGAGGACTCATTGTTAAAATGAATTTCCAAGTGAAATTAACTAGCTTAAGGATAATCATTTTTAACAAAATTTCAGCTTAATCTGCTAACTTTGACTTAATTTATCGCAACACGCGAGTCATTACTACCCAGAAGTAAGTGTAGACAGACGTTGTTCGTAGTATTTCAACATTAAGAAGCCCGCTTCTATAGTAACTAATTCTTAAGTCCGCTTAAATGGTCAATGAATGAGATCAAAATGGTTATTTAATGATAAGAATGTGAACTAACTAACTGATAAGTAAACCTAAGTAAGCAGTTTTGTCATAATTTGATAGCACGCTCTGGTTTTTCTTTACAGGTTTACTTGTCAGTTATGCAGCAACTTGTATGACAGGCTAAATATGTAAGAACAAACAATATATAAACTTGTATGACCGGCTTAATATGTGAGAAAAATTAATATATAAACTTTTATGACCAACTTAATATGTGAGAACAAACAATATATATTAACTTGTATGACCAACTTAATATGTGAGAACAAACAATATAAAAACTCTTATTACCATAGCTAAACATGTGAGAACAAACAATATATTATATAAGCTTTTATTACCAACTTAAAATGTGAGAACAAACAATATATAAACATGTATCACTAATATGTGAGAACAAAAAATATATACTATAGTTAGTTAAAAATGTTAACTTTTTTTTAATTTTTTTTTTTAAGCACATAGTTAAATCATCTACCAGAAATATCAAAACTGTTCTTCTATAGCAACAGCAAAGAAGCTAAACAAGTTAACAAAGTAAACAACTAACAAAATTGTAACTCATGAAAAGTTACTAATAGAATTTTCAACTACATCGGTGCAGGGCAGGTTACATAAGGCAGGTTACATGTACATAGATGTTTCCTTTATAACATTGGTTCTTAACCGGGGAGCCGCGGCCACCCAGGGGCCTCGAAAGGTATTTAGGTACTATAAATATTATATTTGGAGATTTTAAGGGGGCAGTGGTTACCATAAGGTTAAGAACTACTGCTCTATAAGAACAATTCTACATTCAAGCACTGTATGTGTGTTAAAAAAAGTTAAATTATTTGATTTATTTATAAACTGAAAAAAGGGAGATAGTAAAATAAAATTCTCACACAAAACTTTTTATTATAAAACTAAGTTTAATTTAACTTGTTGACAATGCAGCATTACTTTCTATATTATTTGCAAAGGGAGGAAGTTGAAAACAAATATTTTCAAGGCAATGAGTCTCGAAAGTTAACTTATAACAACAAATAACTCGGATATATTACACAAAGAAATGAAAAATCATCGACAAACAAATTCCTATAGCTACAACAAAAAACGAATAAGACAATAGTAGAATAACAAAAAAGAAAGAATAGATAAATCATTCAAATACATCACCTAGGCTAAAGTTGTGGATAAAACTAACTCAATTCACACATTCTATTCTTTGAATTTGTCAGATGATTTTCAAACCACTAAAAAAAAAAGGCATTCTAAACGACATCTAATTAAAAGTTTTGTTATGCAAAAGTCGGTACTTTACCATTGTGATTAGACTTGAGAAGCGATTGACGTCTCGTCCTGAGTACCAACTTGAATCAAGCCGGCGGAACGAAAAGCTTGAGTTTTGATAAAACAAACTCCCTCTTGGAGCAAGAGAGAAATAACCTCGAACCTCGAAACTTAAGCTAATCAAAACTCTAGTCTCAACTAACTCTAGTGGAACGACATTTTCAGCTTCGCAAAAACCTCCTTTTGAGAAATGTTTTAGACAATTCGAAAGTAACTGAAACAAATAAGCAAAAGGAATTGTCGAATCTGCTCCACTACCAAATTAGCAACGGTATTATAAAACTCGGCTACATCGTAGACTTGGAAAATATAAATATCATTAAATTAGAACCATGCCTGCATATGCTTCAATGCTTTTACTCAATGTTACGTTCACTTTATACATTTTGTATTTAACAAATCAAGCCCATATAACTCGTACTATACTTTCTCATATAAAAGTACATAATTGAAGCGAGCGTAGCGAGCTTCTTACATTCAACGAAATATGCTCCGTGTCTGTCTGTGTGTTTGTCTGTGTGTCTGAAACGTACGACGATAACTTGAGTAAAAGTTGACCGATTTTGATGAAATCTGGTACACATGTTCATTTCACCAATGCTCAGGACGAGTTCGTTGAACAACGTTGTCTGTCCAAGCGTTCGCGCGCAACGCTCGCGTAAAGGTAAAGGTGCACATCAAAATTAAAATTGGAATTTTAGGACGGGAAAAAATTCTAACTTAATTTTTTTTTGGTTGGTATTTTAGTCCCATCCGACTGCTCATTGGGTCATTACAGGACGGGGATTATGCGACCACTTTACTCATCTTTTGATGAGTAAAGTGGTATACTTAATAACTTATGTATCATACTTAATCTATTTGATGAGACGAACATTTTTTGCAAATAACATTTTGTAGTAAAACCAACAGCGACACCGCTATAAATTAATGAAGATCGTTAAAACACACATTTATTACTATACGCTCGCTTCAATGATAGCGCCACGCGATGCCTAGTTATTTTTTTTAATTTACCATAAAAATATGTCCGCCCTAGCGGGGAAACAAACCTGCTCCCTCTCCATCCACGCTTAAAGCTATTTTCTCAAGGACTATATTTGTTCCAAGAAAAAGACACATGGTGCTATTCGAATTTAATTAAACTAGATTTAAGAATTTTTTAAGCAAACCGTTTTTGATAATTTAAAAAAAAAATTATAAGTGTGATGCCCCCAAATTTAGAGAAAAAAATAATTCAAGCGAGCATAGCGAGCTTGTTACAACGAAATATGCTCCGAGTCTGTCTGTGTGTCAGAAACGTACGACGATAACTTGAGTAAAAATTGACCGATTTTGATGAAATTTGTTACACATGTTCAATTTACCAATGCTCAGGACGAGTTCGTTGGACAGCTTGATCCGTCCACGAGTTCGCGCTCAATGCTCACGTAAACGTGAGCTTCAAATTTAAAATTGGAATTTCAGAACGGGAAAAATTTCTGTCATCACCTATTCGATGAGACGAACATTTTTTTTTCAATAACATTTCTTAGTAAAACCAACAGCGACACTACTATGAATTAATAAAGATCGCTAAAACTATTAAAGCAGCGGATCTTAACGTTTAAAATAGTGAAAAAAAAAACCTTTTTACCGATATCTTACGTTCTAACGTAACGATTTTAATAAAACTTCATGTACATCGTCTAATCTAAAGAACAAGTATTGAAACAAGTATGTAAAATTTCAACTCTGATACAAGCAGTAGTATTTGAGTAATGAAGAGATACATTTACAATAATATTTTAAAAGCTACTGGGGTGGTTAAGATTCTTATAGTCGCGTAGTGTATAGTTTTGTTTAGGAAGTAAAGCTTTGTACCGAGAACCCCCCACTCTACTCCACACTGCCCTCTTCCACTTATCATCAACTATGACATTCATCATGATTAACAAATTTCAATATTCAGTATTGAAGTCGCTTCAATGATAGAGCCACGCGATGCCTAGTTTATAAATTTCACCTCGTAGTATGATTTTTCTCTAAATGTATGCTAAATTTCATAATCGGCTACATATTTCAGATTGCTCTCTCGCCTGATGATGTGATTTGGGGTGTTATATATTTATTCAATGAGAAATAATTATTAAGAAATAGTTTTGCGCAGACTTGAGCTTGTCAATGTATCTCAGTGACCATATGGAAGCGGCATATAAGAGTACTAAACAGCTAGCATTGATCATTTGCTTGACTGCTTGAAATCATTAGTTGGATGCCCCAACCAAGGTCTATCTTACAGGTCATCTGAAGCAGCTGTGCTTTGTCTATCTTAAGGTCTATCTGAAGAAGCTGTGCTTCGAATCACAGTTTTGCAGCTAACTCCAATACTCCACGTCTAGTGAAACATGCCTAAATAGTTAAAACTTGACATTTTCTCTAATGGCTGGTTTTTTTGGTAGCATTTTGACCGTTTTTCAGATAATATTCTCTTGGAAGGTTATAGTTTTGGCTATGTTCACATTTAAGTCTCTCAATAGGCAGTCTCTTTATATATCTTTAATGGTTCATTCAGCAGGATGCCAGTCCAAGATTCCATGTTAATAAAGAATGTTAGATGCAATTATTTTTTACTAAAATCAACTTTGTTTAGAAAAAATTCTCAAATGTCACAAAAAAGAAGTACCTTTGAAAATTCAAACATTTTATAAGTTGTTAGTATTCCTTCTTCTTTTAGAACGAAGTTCCTTATTTTGTTTTTAAAAAAGGTATGTATTTATATTCTATTAGCAAATCCAAACATTGCATCTAAAAGGTTTGGACGACGATTAAAGCGTAGAATACTAAAATTAAAGACCATCTTTTACAAGACATGTAAAAACATATTTTATTATTTTTTTCTTTAAAGAATCGAGGAAAGGAACAACAAGATGTCCTATAATTCCTTCAATTCCAGCCTTTTAGAAAATGTTTAGTATAGCTTCTTTAAGAGGATTACAAATCCTTTTGAAGATTCATACGTAATTTCAAAATGATGCAGAACGGTTTTAGCGAAATAACAGCGGGAGGGATATTAATATCAAGAGCAGTACGATGTAGGACATTCAATAGAGTTATTTTCTGTCAAGATTCTTTCTCTACCCTTATATATCATAATATTAGCACAAAGTATCAATCGATATCTATAACTCAAGCTTTAATAGTAATAATACTTAAGCATTTTTGTTTTCTGATTCATGTTATGTCCTGATAGACAGATTAAAACTTCAACAAACAATAATAATTAATATAAAAATACCATTTTTGAAAACTGGTCTTATTTCCAACTATTTTTTTCGGATTCTGTATTCTTCACCTTAGTTGTTTCCATTAGCAAAATTTGGGGAAGATTGAAAGCGGTGCGTCCCAAACGGCTCCCAACCATTGTTTGTTTTTTCGTCGAAAAAGGTTTCACGATTAGGTATATTCCTAATCGGCTCCGGTATTCATATCTTACTTTAAAAAAAAAGACGGAAGTTTTTCAAAATTGGGATAATAGATGTGCTATGAAACTTACAAAGCAAAGTAATATAAGACCTTTTGTGTTTGAAATATTAAGTTGACTGTCGATATTGATTATTTCTCAGCAAGATGGAGTTCTAGGTCTTCCAGTGGTGACCGCGTCACAGTTGATGATGTTTCCGACGTTCAGAAACATCATCCACTATGAAGCACGTCGGAAACATCATCCACTATGAAGCACGTCGGAAACATCATCCACTATTAAGGCCCCCATAAACGATCAAACATTTTGTGCAAAATGTTTGCGCAAACCTGATGTCGGGGAAATTTAGTAAAAATCATGTTTGCGCAAACATCAAGCAGCCCCATACATAGTCAAAATGTTTGCACAAACATGATGTTTGCGCAAAATGTTTGACCGTGTAAGGGGGCCTTTACGCACGTCGGAAACATTATCCACTATGACGCACGTTGCAAACATCATCCACCATGACGCACGACGGAAACATTATCCACTATTTTAGGCTCGTCGGAAAGACCATTCACTATGAAGCACGTCGGAAAGATCATCCACTATGATGCGGTCGCCACCGGAATACCTAGAACTCCATTATGAAACCAACCGTGGAAGCCTACGAATCAAGATATTTTTTTATCAACTATATCTTCTACACACTAAGTACTAAATAAGCTTTAGGATTTGTTGTATTATTTTTCTACAATAAAGTTCTTGAGAAATCTGAGCATAATATATTATGGCATAATATCTGAGCATAAAATATACACTATGGTATTAATTTTAATAGATTAAAAATTTAAAAAGTCTATTAAAAAACAAGTAAGAAAAAAAACTCTTTTTTTTTTTAGTTTGGACCCATTTTTTGGGACTTGATTTATTAAAAATTCAAGGTTAAAACTTAGTAAGGTAAAAATAATGTTAAATGCAAATGCTGATGTTATGTTTATTATTTAATTAATGCTCATCTTTTACCGTACGCTTTGGCTTATTTTATACCCACATATACCTTTTTATGCTTAGTTGAGCTTTTACAGAAACTTACTTCAGCATTAATATTATTTGGTGAACCCTTCTCTTTCGTAAAGTTATGAAGCTTTCCCCCTCCTTTTTTTTTATATTGAAACAAGATGAGAGAAGTAACCTTGTGTTGGTAGTAGGCAAGAAGAAAGTTGGTCCAAAGTGTACGCATCCGGACTATCCAACGATGTACGGAGTATCTTCTCCTCTCCTAACTTGTATTTAACTTAGCAATTTCAACGACCTCGTTGCTCAAACCTTTACAGCAATCCACTTCCACCGCTACTACCCTCCGTCCCACAGCTTTACATTGCAAGAAATTCCCAACAACTCACTCATCCGACCTCCTTTTATTACAAACATGTGAAAAGAAAAATACTAAAAACTAAAGTAAAAAAGGGCAAAGAATAATAAAAAAAGAAAGATAGACAACTCAAAACAGAATCCAAAAATATAAAGTGTTAACTTACGATAAACTATAAAGATCAATACGCGAAATTGTTGGAAAAAGAAAATAGTGATATGGGAATACAAAAATTACGTTCCACATTGAGAATTTTCTGCATATAAATGTAGAAAATTTCTATCAACAAAAGCCACAACCACAATAACAACAGTATTTATTATAATATAATTATTTATATGCTTACACCGATAAACATTTAAAATTAAAACATAGATCTAATATACAATTTCTGCAAATAATATTACAGGTGAGCTTATGTAGGGGGAAAATTAAAACAAAGCCGTCATTGCAAGAACTTACTAAAAATCAGTAGATACACGTCCTGTTCCTGTGGCTGAAATTATTTCAACATCCCTTTTAGTCTCGTGCCACGAGCTAAAAAAAAGGTATTAATTTGTTGTTTTTGCCGTCAAAAACTACATTTGTTTAGGGGTATATTTACACTTATAAAACCAATAACTAATAAAAAATTTAAAACAGCAAATATATATTTGTGTCCTACTCTTCAGCAGCTTTCATTTGATACCCAACGCAAAATTTAAAAAAAAAATTTTGAGCGCACTTCAAATTTTTGCGCCTAAAATTGGCAATTTTTAAAAATTTGGGATGCACACCTGGAATTTTTATCGCCCCGCAATAAGGCATTAGCATGAATTATTTTGAAATTTTACACTATATAACGGACCAGCCGTTATATAGTGGTTGGGGGCGTGGGAATTTTTTTTTTTACCCAATAAGGAATTTAAACTTTAAAAAGCATATATATATATAAAAGAAGTACCTTTGAAAATTCAAACATTTTATAAGTTGTTAGTATTCCTTCTTCTTTTAGAACGAAGTTCCTTATTTTGTTTTTAAAAAAGGTATGTATTTATATTCTATTAGCAAATCCAAACATTGCATCTAAAAGGTTTGGACGACGATTAAAGCGTAGAATACTAAAATTAAAGACCATCTTTTACAAGACATGTAAAAACATATTTTATTATTTTTTTCTTTAAAGAATCGAGGAAAGGAACAACAAGATGTCCTATAATTCCTTCAATTCCAGCCTTTTAGAAAATGTTTAGTATAGCTTCTTTAAGAGGANTCAGCTGCTTTCATTTGATACCCCACTCGAAAATTAAAAAAAAAATATAAATTTTTGAGTTTACTACATTTTTGCGAATTACGCATGGGCATATTTAACTTTGAACTTCTGCATATTTTTCCTGTGATTGGGTCAAAAAGTTGCACAAGTGTTCTAAATTTCAGCACTTTCGCTTAAATGGTTCGGGCCCTATGAACCAAAGAGCGACTGACAGACACATCACCCTCGACATAATAAGGGTTTTGAGAAGTATCTACAAAACCCTAAAAACAGGGAAAAAACAATCTAAAGAGGTGCCCATTTTAGAACACTTTCCGATCTCATCTGCTCAATTACTGCTTAATGATAATTTAGTGTCTACATGAATAATTTTACATGGAATGATTAGTTGCTATATAATATTTCTTGTTGGGAACATGGAAGAATCCACGGGTTGGGTTTAATAGCATTATGATAGTCGTTGAGGCAAGTTATAATATCATTTGCTTGAAGGCATATTGTAACATGTATTGAAATTCACGTAAATAAAGCTAGTCAAGTAAAATATGCACATTTTATTTCTTTTATTCGCAAATTTATAGTTAGTTTTTTTCTTATTTATAGTTAGTTTTTTTCTTATTTATAGTTAGTTTTTTTCTTATTTATAGTTAGTTTTTTTTCTTATTTATAGTTAATGTTTTATAAACCATACATTTTATGTAATGATTTAAGAATAATGTTTTAGAAGAATAAAATTAGTTTGAATATTAATTTATTCATTAATAATAATGCATAATTTTATATCTTCTATTTAATCTTGTACCAGAAACCAAGAGTAAAAAGAATCATTGTTTGCACTAAATAGTTTCAAAGCAAAGATAACACGATTTGAATGTTACTTCTATCATTCTTCTTAATTTGTTTCAGCTAGCCCTAAAAAAAATGTCTATGTTATTTCTTCGTAGTTAGTTTAAAGATGATTTAGATCTAAGTGATAAGATAGGTAGTGAAAACTAATATAATGGAAGTGAAGAGATTTCCGACAAAAGAAACACATAAATCAGAAATTGTATTGCTTGTTTATTATAGCTTGGCTGTGGAAGAGTAATCAGAGATGAGAAAAGAAGATATATTTTTATGGCTAAAGGATTAGGATATGATAAAAAGGAACTAAAACAAGTCATACAATAGGACAATAAGATTGTAGACAAAAGAAACACGGAAATCATTCATTGTAATTAAAACACATTTCACCAAGCAGACATCAGAAACTCAAATTAACTTTTTTCTTGTTTAGGAGAACGATTATATCATATTTCGTTGCTTGCAATGGATTTATTTGTTTTCAAGATTTCCTTTTAAAAACTATTAAACTTTAAAACTCTTAAGTGTCAACTGATAAACCAATCAATACACCTGTCATTTAAGATAAAGAATCATTTAAAAAGAATCATCAAGAATAAAGAGTCAAAAACTCATAATAATTTCAAGATAAAAAGACCTTTTTATATACTACGTTTTTAAATGTTCTGTTGAATAATACTGAAATGATTAATATATATTTTTATTGTTATATAATATAATGTTAGTGAAAAAAATAGTTTTGAATTTAAATCTGGTTGTCAGACGTCGTATTTGTTTACTTTTCCATTTTCGCTGCCATTCAATGTTTACCTCTAATAAAAAAAACAAAACAAATTTTAAACCCGTCAAAATGAAGATAGCCAAAATAATTGGATGTGACAAAACAAATAGAATAACTTGCGGATTTTTTCGAACTAACTTTCCATACAGCAAACTTACTGAAAACTAATTAAATTCTGCTGAAAAATGACTACAAGTATTAAAATAATCCATTGTCAAAGGTGTTCTGACCTGTTCTGAAAGTTTCAAAAGTCTAGCTACTCGGAATGTTAGTTAAAATTCGATTGCAAGATTTGTACCGGACAAACAATTAAACAAACAAGAAACCAAGTTAATAGAAACGTAGTAAAAAATAGTCTGCCAATTAGTGTAGCACATAGCTTCCTCGCATCCTATATTGTATACTTTAATGATTTTATGCTTTTATTATTGTCAAATTTATTTAATTTTACTCCTGTTTTTAATTTGTCACGATTGATTTAAATCTTTAGATGAATTAAAGTATGAATTTAGCAATATTTAAACACGCATACGGTTGAAATTAATCTGCGGACTACTTTCGACAAACCATCTGAATTTCATAAAAATCAGATGAGTATACTTTTGAAGATTTGAAGTTTAAATATCTATATAAATAGATATAGGTTTAATAAGGTCCTATGTGCCACGCAAGCGTGACACATAGGAACTGTTCCAACAACAGACATTAAGATGTTGGCTCGGCATTACGGATGACTCTACCGGATAAGTCGGACGCGACGAAACGATGTAGGACATGGCGTAATGCCAAGCCAACATCTTTATGACGTAATGTTTGATGTTGGAACAGTTTCTATGTGTCACACATGCGTGGCACATTCCTTGGTGTCTCTCACAAATTGTGTAGCCTGTTGCAGCGTGCCAACACGGTACTAAATTGCTTTTGTGAAATAAGTGTTTATGTTTGTGAACATGAGAAATAGAAACAAATAGACACAGAAGGTTGAGAAGCTTATATGGAACAAATAATAATGGGCAATTATGACCTAAAATCCAAAAAGTATTAAAATCAGATGTGTAGTTATTTCATATGTTGGTTCGCAAACATTGAGCGACAAACCGACAGATAGACACGGAATAAATCATATAGCTTCCGTCACCTTCGGTAAGACGGGAAGCTATTATAGTCGGCCAATATTGTTATTATTTGATACATGAACACATGGGAACTGCAATTTTACCTGTTTATATTCCTAGTGAGGTCACACTTTGTTTATCAATATTAGGTGTGCGCAGAAGGAAAAAATTAAAACAAGACTATCTGTGTAAATAAGTAAATGTATATTTGTGTACAAAGAAACAATTGGGCGAAAAAGATTGAAACTTATATGGGACCAACGGTTGGCTAACCTACCAAACATAATTTAATAAAAATCAGATCACAACAGAAAGACACAGAACCAAAAATGTTCCCTGATGTCTGAAGTGGATTTCTGTCATGGAATTTTTGAATTAGCAGCCATTAAAATATATTTCGTTCTTGAGAACGATCACATAAATTCCGTTACCTTCGGTGAGCTCGGAAGCAAAATAAGAGTGTGAAAGTTATGAAATTTTTAGTATGAAAACAGTAAGAATTTTGATAAAAGAAAGGAATTTATTAATAAGAGAGTTGGAATGTTTTTAAAGAAATAACTTACAGTTGGAAAAAAAAGAGAAAAATTTACAACGAAAAGTGTTGAAAAGTTGGTGAGAAAAGGAAATGTACTGTGAAGAAGTGATGGAAGTTGTTAAAAAGAGTTGGACATTATTTTATACAAAGACAAAAAAAAGATTAGAATAATACAAGTACATTACAAAGAAAATAAAATAAAGAAGATCAAATTAAAAGGTATAAATGGAAAAATTGGTGCTAAAAACAAGGATTTTTACAATGTACTCTTCTACTAGAACCAAATATTTCAACAATTAATCTTTAGAACTTATAATACTTCAAAGATAAAGAAATTATAGGGAAAATAAAAACAAATTCATTTGATGTATTATTATCTTCTACTCTCTGTGAGTTAATAAATATTAATTTTAACTTTATTTAACATTAGTTTATTTAATCATTTCAACTTCGGAAAGACTTAACTCAAATGATCTATATAGCTCCTTTAAGAGGATTCCAGATCCTTTTGAAGATTTATGTATTAAAAAATAAATAAATCTAAAAGATGCAGCTCTGTTTAAGCATCAACGGTGGAAAGGGTGTTAAAATAAAAAGCAATTCTTTATAGAATGTTCTATCGAGTTATTACCTGCATCGTATCCTTTTACAACCGTCACATATCAAGAGATATATAAAACGTTTTACATTTTCACATTTTTACTTTCTAATAAAACGCATTATGTTTTGTGATCCGGACAAAATTCAGTATACTGAAATTTTGTTGGATTTACAGGTTTTGAGGTTATCTTTATTCACAAAAGTGGTTTATAAGCTATGTTGGCCTAACATCTCTTGTTTGTAGAGAGCCTTTACTATGATTGACTGATTTCGATCAATAATGGGATACATGTCCAGACAAAATCATCCCTGAGGTGAAACAGAGAAATTAATTTAAATTTAAAAGCGTTACCCTCAAAAACATTGAAAAATATAAGTGTGGTGTCACGGGACACGGTAGCAACGAAGTTCATTGTGCTTATCATTAAATATAAATTATAAAATCACACTGATACGATATCAACTACTTCTACATGGCGGAGTTAAAAAAGAGACAAAATTAAATAAATCTATTAAATAGTCTATTAAAGTATGAATATAAAGAGAAAGTATTATAATGGCGCGAAAGCTCGATTTTGATGGATTTACACTTTTTCAGGTCTCCTGAGTACAAAAAAGTGGTTTTAAAAAATGACTGTCATCTGTGCAAACGCGTGGAGCCTAAACTACAGGGCCGATTTTGACAAAATTCAGTTTACATACTCAGAAAAAGTATACCCCGAGGTGAAATCGAGAAATAAATTTTAGCTCCAAATTCGGGAGCAATACTCACCAAAAAATCTGAAAAAAAAAAAAAAAAAAAAATCTTAAAAACGGTTCCGACGATTTTAATTTTTTTAAAAAATATAACGATACAAGCCGTTTTCCTGGAAAACATCTAGTTTCTGAGAACATAGCTTTAAACGAGGACGGAGAGAAGCCGGGTTTGATTCTCTGCCGAGGAGAAGTGGTTTTTTAGGATACATTTTGATAAACTGTTCAATAATAATGAAATTTACCAACACGAAAACTAATAAATGGAAAACACTGGGTTACAAAATTATAAACTCGAAAGTTTGTCTGAGTTGTCTCGGACCAATTTTTAATTTTTAAGAATGATATTCGGTTCTATGCTCTGCAAATAATTAGAACAACGTTTCATTATCAAAGAATATCGTTTGATTTACGAGACTAAATGCAGAACTCTAAATCGTTCTAAGCGATAATGACACAAGAAAATTCAAGTGAAATATTATACTGGAAAACATTGCCTTAAATGCAATAACAAAAGATCTTATTAAGAGTGATAACTCAGCAGCATTATTAATTTAATTAGTTATAGAGTATAATTCCTTATATTTAAATATGAAACAGTTAATTCAATTAAAATAGAATTCAAATTATTTGTTTTATGACACCACAAAATAGAAAGAACCAATTAAAATTAATTTTCTCCTAATTGTGTATATTCTTCACCACTAATTCCGTTTCTTAGAATTATTATCAGCACTATTGGAAGTTTATAATAGTGTGCAAATAACTTTTTTTTCTTTTTTTTCTTAATTTTTACAAGGAATGTATTTTTTTTTTTTTTTCAAATCTATTCATATTGGCTTCAATAAAAATAATTCTATACACTTAATATATTATTGGTTTTCAATTTATTCAATTTACTTTTTAAAGAATAATTTTAAAGTGTTTTATATTACTTCAAGAACATTGTTTTTGGCATCAAGCCTGATCAAGCCTCATTGGACCAATTTGATATATATCATATTTTTTAACATAATTCTACTGGTTTTGTATTAGCTGGGTATCGACTTCTTTTCCCTTGAGGGGCCAAGCTGCCATAATATAAATAATAATGAATAAAAAAACTCCCCGACAGAATATTTATTACTTTGTATATTAAACCCAATCCAGTCCGTCTGCTTTATTGATAACTGTTATTTTTTTCCCTTTGCTAACATAAAATATCAAATCTTGTTAATACTGTAATATATTATTGATTATTTTCTTTTAAACCAAATTATACAAACATACCATGCCATTTCCTTCATGCATTTTTTAGCAAGTTATTTTATATTGAATAAAAAAATAAATAAAGCAATATTGAATACGAAAGCAGTAATATAAAATTCTATTAAAGTGATATTTTTCAACGAATCGCCGAGGAAGAAAAAACCCATTTGATAATATTAGTAAAAAACAACATTATTTATAATGAAAATACATTTATTATAATATTACTGGTTTTATCTTTAAATTTATTTATAATTTTGTAAAATCAATAGACATTTGAATAGATTACTTGTGACACCTATAAATTTGTTTCGACTGATCGCCTACCGACTAAAAATGAATTTAAAAGTTTGAAATGAGCTCAAATTTACAGATTGAGTGATTTATAAAAAAAAATCGTATATAAAAACATTGATAACTTAAATTTAGACTCACCGTACCCTACAGAATTTTTTATCGGCCGACACTTTAGTCGGTTACTTAATTAAATTAGTATGTAGGTAAGTGCACACACCAAGCGATTTTAGTCGGCCTTCCCGATTCCTTTTCAACTAAAAGGTTATCCGACTGCTTATTCAGTATTTCCTCTATCGGAGTGCGCAAAATCGCCGACTAATTAATCGGTGGTCGACGCTTGTGGCGTGCAGTGAACAGTTCAAATAATATTACTTAACATATATTTAATATTACTTAATACTACTACATATGCTTGTTAATTACTCGTTTAATCATATATTCGTTAATTTAACAAATTTAATTAAGTTTAACATTATTTAACAATGCATTAGTTGAGTCTTTAATTCAAGAGGCCGGAGAGAGACCACCCTTATATTTAAAAAAATAAAAGAGTATAGAGATGCTCATTCTATAAAATGCGGAAAAGGTTTTGAGTAATTTAGAATGAAGTGAGTAAAACTTTGCTGGCAACAATCTATTACTGCAAATAAGATGCACCCAATATTCACGGATTCTCAATTACATTCTTCCCCTTCGCATTATAAAAATAGCAAGAATAACAGCTCTCGGTAACATTTGGAAAAAATAGAAATCCAGTGCAATTTCACCCAAAACTGTGTGAAAGAAATTAGGAGATAATGTTGGTCAGTCAGAACAACCAAAAAGTTTTAACCTGGCTGGTGTGCGCGGATGCAGCCCAAATAAAAATTGGAGATTGTAAGTAGTTTATCTTATTGTCCAAATATTCAATATACTACTTATTAGCTGGGATTCAAACTAAAAAGTTTATTGCTATTATAATAAAACGAAGGAGGGGAATGAATAGAGAATCCGTGATTATTGGGTGCATCTTATTTGCAGAAATAGATTGTTGCCAGCAAAGTTTTACAGGCTCTATCCTAAATTACTCAAAAAGTTTTCCTCTTTTTATAGAATGAGCATCTGCATACACTTTTTTTTTTTAATATAAGGGTGATCTCTTTTCGGTATCTTCAATTAATGTGTTATCAATTATGTGTGTGTCACTCAATTAATGTGCTAGTAAATAACGACATTCTTTTTGATGCCCTTAAAAAACTTATTGATGATCATAATCGATATCACTATTCATTTTAGCCAGGCGTATAATATGCTGATGATTTTTTCTTCATTCTTAACACTAAGCTAGTACATTCAATAATGAATTTTTCAAGAGTTGTAGCCCTAATAATAAATCCCCCCCCCCCCCATTATTATCTTCCGGGCATCTAATACTCTTATGTGTGTTTTGGAGTGCAGCTAGCTCTAATGCTTAGAATTGTACCATAAAATTCCCCTTTTTACCTCATTATTGAATATAAACTATTTATTATGTAGCATATCAGTCCACTAATGAATAAATAAGTTATTGCGGTAGAACCTGGTCTTTATTAAAAAATGGATGATTTACTATAAGCTGATGAGGTTTCCATTCACTTATTCATTCTATTAATGTCTTCACAATAAGACGCAACCATCTTTTAACTACAAGCTATTAATATGAGTGACAGAGAGAAATTGAGGAAGGTAGAACAAGGAGAGTACTTAGCTAGATAGAGCTATGCACTTAAATGTTAGTAATTTATTTATTAGGGTAAATAGTTAGCGCGTCGCTAAAGTTCTTCTTCCTTAAGTATTATCCAGATTTAATACCCGGGAAACCTCGCTAAACAATGTTCTATGTTAATGCTCCGTCAGACACGTAAGCTGATGGGCGTCGATACGATAATCAAAATGGATTTTAGTTTGGCAACTAAACTCTTGGTTTATGTACCTGTTTTGTATGTTATTTTGCTTCCGAGCTTACCGAAGGTAACGGAAGCTATGTAATCGTTCTGAAGAGCGAAAATATTTTAGGTCTCCGATTTCAAAAATTCCAAGACAGAAATCCGTTTCAGACATCGGGGATCATTTTTGGTTCCGTGTATGTCAGTCGGTCTGTCTGTCGTCAATTTTTGCGAACCGCCATATCTTAAAAACAACATGTTCAATTTTAATGAAATTTGGGTAGTAGGTCATAATTAGCCCATTGTTGGACCCATATAAGTTTTAACCACCTGCATCTATTTGTTTCTATTCCACATCCGCACTAACATACATTTATTTACACGTATAGCTTCAAAAGTACTAATCTGATTTGAATGAAACTTTTATAGTTTATAGAAAGTAATCCGAAGATAGCCCCAGATTAATTTGAACAGTCTGCAATCATCAACTTTTGCTAAATTGATACTTTAATTCTTGTAAAATATCAAAACAATTTTGACAGATTAGAATAAAAAACGGGGGAAACAATTAAACCTATTAGACTATAATGGCTTGTAAAAGCATAAAATCAATAAAGTAAGTGGATAGGATGTGAGGAAGCTATGTGCCACACCAAGTGGCTGTTTATTTTTTATTATTTTTTTTTCTTTTGCGTTTTAGTCCCGATCAACTGTATTGTATTGTATCAACTTTGTATGTTATTGTACTGCATTTTAAAAATGCAAAATTATGGTCTTGGAAAACAGGCTAAAATCATCAAGTACAAGATAGTTTTTTTATAAAGTGTTTGAATTTCAATAAAAAATATACATTTAGTGTGGAAAACAATACAATGAAACGACCCTATTTCAATATAAACCACAGTTATTAGGTTTATATATTTTAAAACATGATAAATTAAAAACTATATTGCCTTCCTTCTACTATATTTTATAGTAGGTTATACAGAACTATAGAACGAATTCAATAAGAGGAAGGCAGGAAATACAAGAAAAGAAAATTGTGAGACATATTTTAAACATGTTTTAACACTCGACAATATGAAATTCCTTGTTCGTATAGAAGTTGGTCTTATAAAGTAATACGATAGAGAAGATGTCTCTTTTATTATGAACATCAGTAATAACTAGCACCATTTACTCTTATTCTTGACGTGAATTACAAGGCAACGTCTCTCTCAACTGTCTTAAATCATATTTTCCTTGAGGAGGGAAAGCTACTCTCGTCTCAGTCAAGCTTTATCCCTAACGCAACGTGGAGCGATGCTTTCTTCTGGCAACACTCAAGTATAGAGGAGGCAAGATTTCATACCAAGCTTTATATCACCTCTGTTTTTACCATCCCCCATATTTTTTTTCTTTAATAAGAGAAGGAAAAAGATAATAAAAATATAAAATATCTCAGGGAAAAAGAAGGATAAAGCGAAAACAAAGACGGGAAAAACAACTTGATTACCTTCAACCTTCACGCCGTGTTATAGAAAGGAAAAAAAATAAAATAAAAAAGATAAAAAGAAAAATGACTAGTGAGGTTGGCAAATGGTTTCCACCTCTACTCATAACATTCTTATTTATCTTTAACTACACTTTTCAAGTCAAAAGGCACTTTTCTGTGAAAAAGATTTCTTTTCTTAATTAAAAGGAGGCTTAAAAAAATGTGTCAAATTATATAATTATTTTTTGATCTTTTGACAGAAAAGAAAATGTACTCTTAAAATTTTCACTTTTGTATTTAATTATATATTTTTATATGTTATAAATGTAACAGATTCGCTTTTGTACACCTTTACATGATGAACCTAAGGCAAAATAGCCAATTAGTGTGGCACATAGCTTCCTCGTGGCCAATTATTTGACAAATAGTCACACGTGTATAAAATAATGTAGTCCCACTTTTGATGTTCATTAAATTATATTAAATATGGTTAAATTTATTTATTAAATATGCGCAGACGTTCTACTTTCAAAGAACCATACAAATAGGAATTTATAAGACTAAATTAAATTTTAATTTAAGAGTCATATTCTCAGAAAAATATTAGGACCCATAATTTACCTAAGGCTTATACAAGTTTAATACCCGGGATTATGAAAATATAATTTCGAAATACATGTGACAAGAAAATATAATCTCGAAATCCCTGGATCAAGAATTCTAATCTGGGAATAAATATAATACATATGTACTTTCCTATATAGACGTATTAATGCATGTAGGTATGTATTATAATCTCAAAACCTATTATACCGATTTTAATTAAAAAAAAAAAAAAAAAAAAA
>KZ651204.1:560426-587352 GCA_001010745.2 Gerris buenoi
ATATAAAGTTTTATATTAGTTATTATATAAACTTTATATAAAGTTTTATATTATTTATATATTAACTTTATATAGTTTTATATACTTTTATATTAGATATATAAAGTTAGTATTAGTGATATCTTAACTATATAAAGTTGTATATTAGTTATATAAACACTTTATATAAAGTTTTATATTATTTATATACGTACAAACTTTATATAAAGTTTTATATTAGTTATATATAAACTTTATATAAATTTGTATATACGTTTTGTATTAGTTAGATATATAAACTTTGTATTAAGTTTATAGATAATTTTGATATAACTTTATTTATTTTTTAACAGAGTGTTTTGATTTATGTGTACTTAATATCTCTTTATTATATTTTATTACCAAAAAATATCAGTCAATACAACCAATTAATTACAGAAGCATTAATCTATATTTTATTTTTGTACTTTCATATTATACTTATATTATAAAAAATATAGTGGGTGCCAAATAGCTGGTTCACCGTGGTACATTTCAAAAAAAAAATTATCCATTCCATTCTCCGATTAAAAAGAAAAAACTAAAAAAAAACACGTGATAAAGAGAAGGACTCGTAGTGAAATGAACAGCGAGTGTGTAAACACTGAGTTCGCCTCGCCTCCCAACTTGTTAAGACCCTTGACTTCCAGGAATTTCCCTTTGACTCGCGCTAGAGAAACCGCTCCTGACGCGATCACCACGAGTCGCGAGGCGATCGAGGAGGCGAATAACGAGTGAGTCGTTTACACAATCGCCTCGCGGTTCGCCTCGCCACGTCAATCGTGCGAATGTGTAAACGCGGCTTTACACATTGTGGATTTTGTTAAAAGACGATCCCTGATTTTACCAGGTGAACTTAATTTTATAGATCGGTGAGATATTTTATTCTGGTTTTTAGAACGTAGTTCCTTATAGGACGTAACATCGTCTGAAGCCCGGAAGTGAATCCGAAAAAAAACAACCGACACAAAACCAACCGTTACAAATCCGACCGTCACGAAATCCACCGATGATGATAACTTGAGTAAAATTTGACCGACTTAGTTGATGTTGTATATACATGTTCATTTTACCAATGACCGGGACAAGGTCATTAGACAATGTTATTCGCCCAAGTGTTCGCGTGCAACGCTCGCGTAAACGTAAGCTTCAAATATAAAATTAGAATTATTGGACGGTAAAAATTAAACTTCACTTAATTTTGATTAATAGTTTAACAAACGTCTATTCTTACAGTCATTTTTGAAATTATCCTAAACGCTTGAATATAAAAATAAATCGGGTAGAACTAAAATGTAAAATATAATAGGCTAAAACTGTAATAAAATTTATTTATATACGACTTTCCCCCCAAAAAAAACTGTTTCTCCTTCACAACAACCTGTGATTATGACAGCTTCAATGACATGTTTGTGCAAATGCTTAACCTGCAGCCTAGTGCCGTTACACAATTTAGGAGGGTTGAAGTTTCGAAGGAGCATAATTGGAGCCCTTACCTTCAGACAGAGACTATGTGGAGGGATTTCAGGCGGTTTGAGAGTGTGAAGAAACTCCACTGGATAGTGAACTGAGTCTTCTACTTCCACAACTGAATCTACTGAGTCATACCTCTCCATTTTAGTTGGCATTTTCTCCAACAAAACATTGTTAATGTTTGCTGCTGTCTCGTTTGTTGGAGTAAGAATAGCCCTACTTCTAAGCCAAGATGCGCCTATATTTTTTTAAGTATTTAATTCTGGATAAAGTTTGTCATTTAGGCTCTCTAACTAAATGACAAAGATGATCCGGAATTTCAACTCTGCCATCTTCTTCCTTTAATTAGCCATCACCTATTTGTAAAAGGTTTGAAAACCGTTCCACCCTAGAATCACCTTTCATATAAACCCTCATATTAATTTGAAGTTTTCGAATTTGGATCTTATGCCATAAGTATGAAGACTTGAGGCAAGCTTTAACCTCATCGGCGCGTGTCCCACGAGGTACGACAGGCAAGGTTTGTCTTTGTTGCAGTGTGATTTAATAATTTATATTTAATGAAAGGCGTAAGGAACTTCGCTCCAAACGGGTGTCCCGCTACACCACAACACTTTTTTCAACAAAAATTTGAAGATAAACTTCTAGATTGAAGTTGTCATGATTCAACATTCATAGAAGTGCTTCCAAGAGCGCACTTACATATATATTAAGTTTATTATTGAAGTAAATTTGTTTAATCTTAAACCTATATTCTAATTACTACTCAATTAGCTAAAGTCAACCAATTAATTCAAAACATTGTCAATCTAATACGTTTCATACTAGAATATTAAATTTAACCATTGGACCTCATTATTTGACAAGTTAAATCAACTCATATATTATTTCAAAATATATTAAATTACAGTGTGGTCTATAATATTCAAAATTCATTGTTAATAGCTTCTAGACCATTATTGTCTTAAACATTTGTAATAATTTCGCGAATTGATCGTTTATAAGAGGGTTATATTATGCTGACAAGATCATATCGGTGATTTACAGCTTCATAAATCGAAGTAGAATTTAGATGGTAGTCAACTTAAGTATGTATAAGGTTTACTGCCTTTAGGTCAATAGTAGAGTTCAGAGCCATATTACTAGTAAAGTTTATTACCGGTTGTCCAAGAGTCCAAGGGATAGTTTGTGGTCTACATCTTGCAGCTACTTAAGTGCATTTAGAGGGTCTTAGGTCGTGCCTTGAGCATATTACCGTGAGTTTGCGCTAATAACTAATTCAAATGTCTGTTGTTCCACAGAACTATTCAATGAGAGACTTTATCTCAATCGCGTGATAAGTTTTTTTTATGTTGTCACCATGTAATTTCTCTTACACGCCATCTTCTAAAATAATCTACATCGGCTCTATTCGTTAATTACTTTATCTCAACTGTTTTCATATTAAAATGGGCGAATTTACTTCCGTTTGATAAATCGAAAAAAATATTTGACCAAATTTCAGGTGGATGGAGAATGTTATTAACATATGCCTGAGCATTGAAGGATACATAAATTAGCCAAGTATGTGCTTTAAGCACACACAAAGGGTCCGTAGATGATTCAGCAAATAGGACAAGTTTGTTATCAATCAGCCCAGCTGTATCAATATGGCGGCCATTTACAAGTTTGTTTTAGGTATAAATTTTGAACCATATATTATAATGACGTGAAACAAAACTGATATGATACGTCTTTTTATTTTCCAAACGCAATGTGGGTTAGTGCGTGTTAAACTTATATGGGACCAACTATGGGCTAATTATGACCTACCATCTAAATTAAAATCTGACGAGTAGTTTTTTTTTTATATGTATGTTGATAATTGAGCGACAGACCGATGGTCCGACAGATAGACATGGAACCAAAAATGTTCTGACATAAAAAAATACACTGATATATAATATCGTTCTTTAAAATGATCGTATGCTTGCGTTACGGTGAGCTCGGAAGCAAAAATAATAGGGGGACCTGAATTCACAATCCTTACCCATAGAGATTGATGGATGATTTTTTGGGGCTTCCCTATAATTTTCCTGTTTTTGTGTTACACAAAAGTAGGGACATAACTTAACTACAAAGTTTAAAATTTTTGTAATTTTAATTTCGTAGATCGTATGCTTTGCACACAGACAAACGAAGGGGTAGGAGGGTCGTTTTCCTTCGGAACCTATAATATAAATGTTTGTACATATTGTGCTGTTTTTTTTTTTTTTTTTTAATTTGTTTATTGATGTAGTATGGTTGATTCTTAATGAGCCCGTTCTACATTCGCTGTAGTATGTTTATAACCTTTCTAATATGCGGTAATTTATACTTCAGGCATTTTCCTATGTAAGACAATTGGCTGACCGAGATAATTACTATCTACATGTGAAATCTCTCTCGTTTGCTTTCGAGCTTACTAAAGGTAACGGAAGCTATGTAATCGTTTTGAAGAACGAAAATATTCAATGTTAAGCATATTTTCTTTTGCATATTAGCTAAAGTTGATTCGTCTTTTTTTATAGAAACACGAATCATAATATATTTGCAATTTTAGCATGATCTCGTCCATTAACTTACTTGCTAAACGTAGGTTTTGAAGCTATAACGAGCTAAAGATTTCATTGTATTCGCGAAGTATAATATTGTCAAAAGCATTTTAATCGATAAATCCCTGCGAAGAGCAGAGAAAATAAATTAGACTTCTTTTCAAGACATCTCTTTTGTACTGTACAATTCATAGAAATTTTTATTCTTTCTTAAAATTTTTTTTGAAAAGGATGTCTCCTTCAATTTCCTCCTTTTCCTCGGCTCCGTGCACAATGGAACCTGCATTCAAGTTAATTAAAGCGAATGCTATTGTGTTATATTATAATATATTTTAAGACTAGTCCGTAATTACAAGATTTTATCCCTCCCTGGACAATACATTATGTAACCACGAACCTTTAATCACAGTTAGTTCTGAGCTTACAAAAGAAGAAAAGGTCCCTAGTGCCGGGATGAGGGCTAGGCCTGTGCTTTGGATTTATGTGATATTCCCAGCTGAATAAAGGTCTAGAATAAAGGTCTTATTGTTTGTCCTTTGCTCCTATTTTAGTCCCTAATATCGTAAAAATAGGAAGCATCTATTCCTTATTCTGGGAGAATGGAAAATCTCCGGGATGTGTTATTCTTGGCTGAGGCATACGAAAGAATTCTCTATTGATCCCAAGTAGTGAGAAAGATACATCTTGTAGAGACAAGATGCATGCTCGTATCTTTAACCTCGTATATTAATATGACATTTATCCCTACTTACGTCAATGAAAAAAAGAAAAAGGTACTCATTCACAAATATTTTCCTCAGAGAATCTATATCAGTTATCAAAAAGCGTGGTAAATAAGTCTACATTGAAACAATAAAGAACTAGCTACACAACATGAACTTATGCAAAATTAAATTAATATTATCCAACGGAAATGAGACGCAAGTATAGAGTTTGAAGTCTTCACAGATAAATCCTAGATCTTAGAGCCTACCTGAAAAAAAAAAAAAAGGTTTGGTAGAAGAGTAGGAACAGGCCAAAAAGGAGATTGAATACTAAGAGAGAGAGAGAGAGAGAGAGAGAGAGAGAGAGAGAGAGAGAGAGAGAAAAGTAAATAATAAATTATATAAAATTGGGATTCTCTTTTGTTCAGCATTACTAGCCCATGAGGGCACAGAAAGAATAGAGGGCAGAATATAAGATTGTTCAATCATAGAACCATAAGAATTAAAGAAGCATGGATGGATATAGATGATGATTAAATTATTACTTAAATGATCACCCTTAGTACTTAATTGCCTCTAAAAAAATAAGATAAAATGATAACTAAGCAATGAATAAATAATTTTAGTTCTAAGGGTGTTATCTAGAACAACGAATAAAGAGGACTATATAAAACAAAAGTTATCAAGATACTTTCATAGCTTGTGTTTTTGTCATTGGAAACACAAAGAAATAATTGTTCTTATGATATTTAACCCAGAGGGATATTAAACTGTAACCATCTCAAGGAGAATTCTTATTATCTCTATCCTCCTTAGATAAAAAAAAAACAAAAGCTAAAATAAATTGATCAACTTTTCTTAATTTATTGTTGTACGCGTACGATTCATATAACTGAAAGGCCGACTCGGCGTTAACTTATTCAATACATAAAATCCAAGAGTTCTTTAATTAATTTTTTGAAAGATTATTAAAATACATCTCATAGGCTATTTCATTCTTTATTTTAATAAGTAAATTAAAAAAAGAAAAAATCATAAAATTGATGACACAATTTTATACATTTTTGTAAAACTATAAGACTGATGACTGATAATCTTATTTTCACTAGAAACACATAATCTGTGGAGGTTTCAGCGTTAGAGAAAACACTAAGATTTATTTAAGATGGTAGATGAAAGGTCAGTACTTAAACTATATGCACGTGGCAAGATGAAACAAGATTACAGGGGCAAGCAGTGCTTCCTTACTGCCTTAGTCTTGGAGATATTTGGAAACTATAAACCATGAAAAATGAGACAGAGATTTATAACTAACAAGACGCAAGAATAGCGGATTCAGGTTTTCAAATGCAAGTTATTGATCAAAGGGATAAAAATTTAAATCACAATCAAATATTTATAAATTCAGGTTTATTCAAATAGAATGAACCGATGCCAGAAAGCTATATTTTTCTAAAGATAAGTACTACAAACTTTGTACCAATTCATTTTCTATCCTAAAAATGTTCAGTATGTTGTCCACCATGAGAATTTCTCCCAAACGCGTTGCAGGATATCACGATCCTCAGTATCGCTGTTATAATTCGATATCAAAGGCCATCCAGGTTAGCAGGTAATGGGGGAACAAACACATGATCTTATTCGTATCCCTAGAGAAAAAAATCGCACGGGGCAGAACATCTTCTGCTAAGGCGTCGCTATTCTAAGCGTATGAACAACTCTCCGAGGAGGGGATGCATCTTAACCAGCGTGGAACAGAGCGCACTGATGGCGACTACTCAAAACTTAAAACGAGCTTTTTTGAACGTTTAAAGGTGGGTTGATAGCAAGCGTTTTTTACGCGCTTCAGAATAATATATAGACTGTCATAACATGACGCGAGAAAAGTTGCTCCAACCTTGAAAAGTTGCTCCGAAAGAAGGTTGTTCCAACCTTCTATCTCCTGAATCCAACCTGAATGAAACCTTCCCGATGTCTTCCCTCTTGTTTACCTGGTTGATTGAATTCTTCGAGCCATCTATTTATATAATAATTAATTAATACACTCTTATTTCTAATTTTCAAATGACCCTTTAAGAAAGTTATTATTCTATTTTGAATAATGTATTCGGCTTTGTTTATAACTCGAACAGAACACTGTGCAAGTGTACGAGGAAGAAAGGGTGGGGGAAGGCATTCAATGACTTCTCTACGGCTTCGAGAATGTATTTTTATCTATATAGCTCAAATGAGCTAAAAAAGTGTATGCTATGAACCTTGACTCATTTCGAGAAACTGTGAATGACTAAATCGGTTCATTCTGTTTTTAAATATTATAAATATGAATACCAAAGGTTTATAGTCACAACTGGCGTAAATTTAAGACAGATTTGCAACATGCCTTTTTTAAACAAATAAAAGCTGTTGCCAAATGTATAGAAGCTTTTAAGTAATTCATTTAAAGCTTTTTTGAAAAAATTTAAGCACATCTCACGTATTTTTAAAACGGGTACTACTAGTGCTTTAAAGACATTTGAAAATGATCAAGGTTGAAGAGAAAGACAAAGAGATCTGTTAGTCTAAAACAATGAGACTACTCTTTGTACGTCGTGTTGAATACTTGGTGTGGGTGTGTTGTCAAGCAGCCGAATCAAGCATAAGCTTAATGAGCCGGTATTGTTGCTCGCTCCTTCACCTTGCTCAACCTGCCTTTAATGACACCTGACTCTGACATTAATGAGAGGCAAACATCATCTTTGTTTGTCATTAAGTGTAAGGCATAACAGGGACATTTTCATCTCTTTAACAATGTAAAGATATCGTCTTCAAATTATACATGTTTTTGTATTTTATAACAACACAAGTAGAACAAAAAACTAAATATTAAAAATGTTATGTGTATACGAGAATATATAAAAAAAAAAAATAATAAAATAATGTCACAATTGTTCCAAAATTATATATTTCCTCTTTTTGTTTTCTCTATGAATAGCCACAGGAAAAAAAAGACACGTATATAAATAAAAGAGAAAAAGAAAACAACAGTAGAAGGAACCTGAGACTTGTTGAAAGTCGAGTGTGAAAACTTTAAGATCACACTTGAAGAAATGATGCTTTTACTTGTTCTTCAAGTGAAAATGGCAAGATACTTTAAACTCGTGCAAAATAACGAATATCTCGAGAGCTTTCCTTAAGTCTTATATCGCATACACTCTATATCAAGTGAATTTGACGCGTGTCTTGACAATTTTCTCTCTTAGTTTTATACTTTTACCTCGCTGCAAATTACTAACGAAGAAATGGGCTATTATATTACTCTCGTTCATTTTAAATAATTATGGATATTGATATTTTATATAATGGGTTAAATAATGGTTCCATAATGACTCGTTTTTCCATAATGCATTTTTTTATGACAACGTAGTGAGATTTAAGTTGACGACACTAAATGGTTCGCAGCATTGATTAACAAAAGTGAATTGGAACACTGTAAGAAAAAAAAGGACTTAAAAATTGGTATAATCTTAAAGAGGAGGCTGATAAATTTAACTGATAAAAGTAAAGGCAGGTAATATTGCACTATAAAAAACAATGAATATAGAAAAAAACGATTTCAGGTATCTGGATAGTGGAGGTACAGTATGAGTTCTACTAAGATAAAGAATACACACCCCAGTCACAGTTGATATCGGAAGCATTCAACGAGGCGTTGATAGCTTACTAACTCGCTTTATAAAGAGCAAGAGGTGGCATTATATTGTTCGGAATTAGCCACACATCCTACCTATTGCTACCTATTGAAGGACTGATACGATCTCTCTAGATATGGAGACCAGTTCCTAGTACAGCCACTTACTAATTTACAACCTCTCTGGTTCTCAAATATGTCCTTAATGATACTGCAGACAGTATGCTGAGGTTTTGGCATATAATTGTTATTACCAATGCCGACAATGGACGCTTAACCAATAGCTTTACAACTCATTGAACTGATATCACCTTTGAAAGCATTTAAAGCAATGGAACTATCTGTTTGTGTGGAAAAGTTCACGGTGTCACTGTTTTACCAATTTATCGCTTCAGTCTATCTCACGTAAAGTTTCTATTAAATTAATTCTTTATAAAACGAATTAAAATAAATTGCTATTTAAAATAAAAAAAAATCCCTTTTGCTTATTTCAGGTTGTGTGTTGGGAAAGAACTAGTTGGTTCAATAGTTACAAGCGAATTGTTAAATCTTGCAATTAAAGCAGATTTTAAACATTTACTTTAATCACTTGGTGTAATGGTTGGAATAGGTCTGAGAGAATGAGAGGGTAGATAAAATATTGTTCCACAAAGCACTGAAGCCTTTACCTACACTTTCAACCATTTTAACTAGAGCCTAACTAACATTACACTCATTGAAACATATAACTACTTACACATACAATAGTATTCGTAGATAGCAAACTACTCACTTCAAAATGAACAAACCAAACTTTTACATTAGCCATCACTTTCTCGTTTATTATACAAATGCATGTATTAGCAACGTTTATTTCATCCAGAGATATTTTATTTTATTTTAGAAAATATATTTCTTCCTTAAAAAAGTATTTTCCTAGACAAATAGTCAATATTACTTAGCCACAGAAAGGAAATTTAATGTATTTAAAGGTGAGGGATTTTTAAAATTTAAAAATTAAAGGTGTTTTCTCATTAAATATAACGGAGTAAGAATTTTTTCCCGTCCTAAAATTTCAATTTTAAATTTGAAGCATATGTTTACGTGAGCGTCGCGCGTGAACGCTTGGGTGGATAACGTTGTTAAACGAACATAGCCTGAGCATTAGTAAAATGAGCATGTGTACCAAATTTCAAGTAACACGGTAATCTTTTACTCAAGACTTAAGTTATCGTCATCGTTAGATTTATGTGACGCTTGGTTTTGTAACGGTTATTTTTTGACGGTGATTTTGGTCGTTTATTCGGATTCACTCCCAGGCTCCAGGATGAGCCATAAGAAACTCCGTTCCAAAAAAGATATACCAGACCAAAACACGTTACTTACCAGCTAAAATCTTGTATCATTGATTTATTATTTGTATAAAAAAATTAATAAAAAAGGATTGATTGTAAAATAACAAAATAAAGATTTTTGTTTTTAGATGGTGACGCTAAGGCGATAAAAATCAAGTCTCTTGACACACACACACACATATATAATATAAATGTAGAAGTCGTTAGAACTCGGGAGTAATATTTTGGTTGGACGTGAATTTCGTCTGCATGTTCGGCTTATTTTATACGAGTGTATAGTGTATAGGTCTGTAGGGCTGAAAGGTATAAAAGAGTAAAAATTTTTATGGTTTTATTACAGCCACTGGAAAGGATATAAATTCGAAAATGAACTACTCTTCGTTGTTACATGAAATATTTACACTTACACCTTTAATCAAATCGGCTGCAACTAAAAATGTTGACAAAATGTATTGAACATCAGGTAGTAAATTCTTGAGTTTGATTTATAATATATATATANTGTTATAGCGTCTGCATATATTGACCAATTTTATTTCTGACTGGAGGGCTCAAATGCTAAACCAATACACTTTAAAACGAGTATTTATTATGTCATAAATTCATTCTATTTGTTGAGAACATGAGTGTAAACTGTTTCATACTGCCGCATCACATGATCATTTTTTCAAAAGTTTTTTATTTTCTCAATTTGAACTTTATGGCTGTATCATTTGTCACTTTTTTAACAAATGTAAAACATTTATCATTTACTAAGTCCCTATTTACATCGTAATCAGGTGGTACGAAGTTTGCCAGGTTGTTATTGTGTATGGGTTTAAAACAATATTTTTTTAAAAATGCTAATACTAAGCAGTAGTAATATGGTAGACAACATAATATACACATGTACGGTGGATAATACCTATAAAAGAAAGTTGGCTGTGTTCACTTCAATTAAAAAAACAAAAACAATAGAGCAGTCTAGACTAATATTTCTAATTATTCCCAAGGTATTATATTCTTAAACGTTATCCTTTTATACTAAACATACACTTGTAGAGTAGAGGAAGAAACAGGGGGGAAAATAAGGAAGCATTCTTCGGGAACATCACTCCCATCTCTATTGTTTTATAAAGTAAAATGTAGATCGAAAGAAAATAGGAAAAAAACTTGCAGAGGAAAAGGATAGGGTAAAAAGATTTTAAATTGATTCGAAAAAGCCTTCCAGATGGAAAATAATTTTCATTCTAAAAGAAGCAGGATTCAACGAAGCCTTACTATACACAGACAGAGAGCTAAAAAAGGTTAAAACATTGAAACATAATAAACTCTAGTACTATATAGCGACAGTAAAACCGAACTGTTTCAACCAATTGTTTCCTTCTTTAACTTAAGTACTTCAATAAGTGGAAGTAGCTCTAACTACACAGAATACAAATACACATACTGATAAATGTCAAAACTCTGACAGTAAGGTAATTTCAAATTTAACTTACCAATGTCAATAGTTATTGATTTTCAAACATTGTAATAGTTATTGAAAAAACACAATTAATAATTTAAATTTGAGGATTTCAGAAATATTGATTTTTTCCACCAAAATCATAATACTTTATTTAACTTTTTATTTTTATTTTTATTTTATTTTATTTATTTATTATTTTTATTTTAATGGCTTCAAAATTTTTCCATGGAAATCCGTTTCAGGCCATTCTGAATCGATCCCTAAATTTTAACACTTTTTTTTATGTATTTATTTATATATGTATATAAGTATGTATGTATATATATATGTGTCACTCCAGACGATATCTCCCCTTAGGATGCAATTAAAAATGTTAAACAAATTTTAAAATGTCAATAATATTAAAAGAAAGGATGAGTTCGTCGGCCAGAATTTTTGGAGTTCATTTAGGGGTCACATTTTGACAATTTAGGGTCAAAAATAGCATAAAATCGTGTTTTTTCCATTTTAACCCCTTTTATATGAAAATAAGATGAAAGTGTACCTGTACATAGCAACAATTAATGTACTCTTAAAGAGCTTTCCAACGATGTGCATCTTGAAGGGTAAATACTATTTTGACTTTTGTACCCCGTGCCCGTGTGTACCCAAACATTATTTTTTCACCCATCCAAATTCTAAACCAAAATTTTTCTATATTATCATAAGCCAATAATACACAGATTTCTATGAAAATTCGCTCATTAAGTCATGGTGCATGACTGGAACTTTTTTTTTTAGATTATTCCTAAGTTTGATCCCTATAATAGTACAAGTCCCTATTAAATCCCTATAAAAGTACAAGGCGTAAAGCTTTTGATGTCCTGTTCCTGGTCATCTGCTTAACTGGGAGGTTAAGCTGTCCTCCAGTACAGGATACTGTTATTATCTTACCTCCTGGCAGGCGTGCTGGGCGTCCCTTGTACATCAGAGAGTTGTCTCACCATTCACCTATTGTCCGTTGTGTTAATGCTTGTAATTTCCTTCCTTCCTGTCCCAATATCCTTTCCCTAAATTCCCTCAAATCTGTTTTATATCACTTATCTCTAAATAAGTTAGAAGAAAGTTAGTTCAGGAGTTTTAAATTTAAATCTAGTCCTTGCTTTGATTGCTGTTTCTATCACTTTTTCTTTGTTAAAATTTTTAAATTATTTATTATTACTTCTATATATTTATTTATTGGCTTTTGTTTTTTATTGTAAAGTTTTTTTATGATTGTTAAATTTGTTAATCTTTTTGTTTTTACACTTATAATGTAGGAATACTTTGTATTCTACTATTGTATTGTTAGAGTGCCTCTCTTGTGGTGTGCGTACACTGTAGAGGACTCGCATTAAATATTAAATAAATAAATAAATAAATAAATAATATTAAAGATTTTTCGCCTATACCTGGGCATCTTCAGGCCTTATCTGAATTTCACATGTCATGAGTAACTAATGGTAACACATCTTCTATATCCATTGCTTAACTGTTACACAATGGTTTTTCTCACTCTCATATCTCTGCTTCCTCCATATAGCCTTTTAAAATTTGAAACATGGATTAAGCTTAAGTAGCTCAGGACACAGAAAAAAAAGTGTAGACTTTCAAAGTTTGAAGCTTTGTTAGACTGTCTGACATTCACGTACTAACTCATCGTTAAAATTATGTTACTTCAAAATATAGTAAGAAATTTGAAGTTTGGCACACATCATAGTTGTGTTAAGTCGCATCGAAAAATTGATTGCAAAAACAGCTTTTGATTTTAAAAGACCTACAATTCCAACTTTTAAACCTCCATCAGGTGTGCTCTTCGTTGGAGCTATATTTGGTTAATCATTTTTAATTTTTGACTTTCAGCTGTTATAGCGTCTGCATATATTGACCAATTTTATTTCTGACTGGAGGGCTCAAATGCTAAACCAATACACTTTAAAACAAGTATTTATTATGTCATAAATTCATTCTATTTGTTGAGAACATGAGTGTAAACTGTTTCATACTGCCGCATCACATGATCATTTTTTCAAAAGTTTTTTATTTTCTCAATTTGAACTTTATGGCTGTATCATTTGTCACTTTTTTAACAAATGTAAAACATTTATCATTTACTAAGTCCCTATTTACATCGTAATCAGGTGGTACGAAGTTTGCCAGGTTGTTATTGTGTATGGGTTTAAAACAATATTTTTTTAAAAATGCTAATACTAAGCGTATTCAAGTATTAACAAAACCGACCAAATAAATTCTTTACTAAAATTATAGTCTCCTAATACTTTCTTCAAACATAAATACTTCATATAGAGATAGCAACAAACTAAAAAAATGTAATCCCCAAAAATATCGAAAATGATATATTAGTATCTTGTAATAGACTATCATGAGCTAAACTTTATAAAAAGACCATTTGTGATTCATTCTGTTTGCAACTTTACCCAAATATTTCAGTTTTCAGATTAGCTTAAAAGTTTTGCATAAGTTTCAGTTTATTTATATAAAATCTTATTTTCTTGTAGCTATGTTTAAAACTTACTACTTTGTTATAACAGCCATGATTAAACTCTGACTGAGTATTGAATGATCGTTTCGAATTTAAACAAATACATATGACGAATCCCTCACTCGATCATATTTGCTTTTAATATGTAAAAACTTTATTTCTCTATTTATATTTCCAATTTTGATTTTATTCTATCGAGAAAAAGAAAAAATATGGAAAACTTTCAATTTGAATTTTATATCTTTCAAAAATTCTTATTTATTGACTTTTACTTTTATCATTTTTAAGATCTTCTCTTAATTTATACTGAAATAAAAGTAAAATATATTTCACTCTTAATTTTCTTTAAGTGAATAAGGAATTGAAATTTCTTGGGATTTATAAATAATATATTTTAGCTTTCAAGTATAAAAAAAAAATGTTTTTTTCTTTTTCTCAGTTAAACACAGAAAATATTTAAATTTATCTTGAAAACTCAATATTTCAGATGTTTCCAAACACATTTTTTCATTTTTTTGTCAGACAACTCTTATCTAGTTGAGTATTATCTTCCATAATTAGGGCGGTTATGTACTTTGTAAATGAAGGTAAGATAATTATTTCTTACGGTATAAATTGTACGCTGAGATTTCCAAAAGATAATATCATTTACTGGAATGATGGTCGAGAGATTTATTAGACAAGATTCGATTGTGTAATAAAATAAAAAAATTGATCGTAAACAAGTTTTATTAATATTAATAACTATAATTCTTTGTAATAAGTCATAGACTTCAACAAAAAATAATTATAAAACCTTATTTTCCACTATTATTTATTTCAAACTTTCTCCACATAAATGTGGAAATTTATTTATTAAATGGCAGTTTTATTTAATAAAAGGTTAATTATTATATTTTTAATTTTATTTTAGAATAATATATTTAGAATGTATTTTAGAATTTTCAATAATTCCAGTAATAGGAAAGATAAAACGACAGAGAATGACAGTGAACAACTACTATTCGTTTAATATCAATTCAATGATGAAGACGAACTAAAATTGTCGAGTATGCTTACGACCAGACTAAATTAAAAGATCATATTTTTTAAATTAATAGCAATTTATAACAAATGCATTAGACGCTTGATTCCAAAAAAATAATTAAGATAGTTCTATTTTCTGTTACGTTATATTGTCTAAGATTAAGTTGAGAATGAATTGTTCTTAGTAAACCGGGTTTCAGAGTTCCACGTCTAATATATTTGCTAAAAATATATAGATAAATAATAAAAATAAATAAATATCGTAAAAACAGAAAACAATGAAAAATCATATATTGGCGCAGGCGTTCCACCTTCCGTTTTAACAAACGGTTGGACATTTTGACTGGATATTTACGATATAGATACGATATATAAGGATTGACTGAAGAAGATGGACCCTGAAAAGGCAAGCCGAGCTAAAGGAATCAATGACAAATGGACGGCATCCGAATCATAAAACTCTGGAAGCAATATCATGTGTCTGAGAATACGGCCTGGAAGGGGAAGGCCCTTTCTCCCTAGTTCTGATTGTAAGCACGGATTTCCCCTGATCGTCTTCTACAGACATTTCGGCCGTATAGGGTCGACCCGCCCCGTCTTTTTCTTTATCTCGGACTATAAACCTTGAGGCCAAGGGTGTTTTTTTCTCTATCACTTAGCCTTTTTTACCCCCACACTGGACCTTGTGTCCTGCCCTAAACTACCTCTGTCTTCTCTCTCCTTCCCGCAAGTTCAACTTGTAATACAAGGCGTGTGCTATACGCATACTGTATGGGAGTCTTGATGACCTCCTGATATACATGTTACCTCCTTTTCACACTTTGAATCCCAAGTAGGTCTTCTAATCGCACCATTACATGACCCAGTACTACCTGGTTCACCTTCATAATAGTCACACGATTATCTGCGGTGTCTGTTACAACTAGTGAATTGAAAAGAGACGATACCTACAGATTAAAACCATTATTTTTTTTATCAAAAAATAAAATAAACATTATTTACAAATAAATTAGGACACTGTTTCACTAAATCTTAGAGGCATTTCTGATATAAATAAAATAATTAACCGTAATAAAAAATCAATTAACACGAAACTGTTACTATGTAAACGTTTAAATGTTTGAGAAGTTGTGGTCTATAAGAATTCAAAACATATATTTCAGTGATATTTCGATATACTAGGTGGTTTTTCGTGGTAACTTGTCCTTACCAGATTAAATTCTAAAAATCAATATTGATTACTGAAAAGGCAGTTTCTATATAAGTTTAAAAATTGATCCGAGCTCCTATTACTTTTAATTGATTTGAGTTAAGTTTTATTTTTGTTTTGATCCGTTTCCTTTCTCTCTTAAAGTTTTAATCTATTCACAGTAAAGCAAGTTTATGTTTTCCCCTCGAAGCAATTCAGCTCTTTTTATTTCATCTTATAAACCGCACAATGTCAACTATAAAAATAATTTTATGGTTCCATTTTAATTAAACGAATGCATTGAAATGAGAATATTTACAGAGTTATACCGATAAATACTCTTACTTCTAGCAGATTGGAACTCAACTATCTGGTTTCAATTGCGGAGCTCTATAGGTGCAGGATATTAATTTAGAAAGGGTTAAAAGGGTGGCGTGAACGGTCACAGTTGGGCCATCTATCTTGTCTTATTGGGCTAATGGTGGCCGGTAGATGCCGCTGTAGTTGGACCGTCATGTCTAATAGGGCCTGACAGACATATTGATTGGTCTCGGGCCCTTTGATAGGTTTAATATGTTCAGCCACCTCCCAAGGGACTCGTGTGAACAATATACTCTGCCACTCTGGGCCCTTTTAATTATGCCGCATTCGCATTACGCCCTTATACCTAGAATATTCGATCAACTCCCTATATAGTCTTTTATATATATTATGTATTTGTTGCTGATATTGGATAAACTCTAATGTATTCCGATTAATTACTCACGTTACAACGGATCTGTTTTGAGTAGCAAATTTAGAACAATTTTTTTTTTAATAAAATGCAAAATAGGTAGGAGTCTATGCCGAATTAGGACCACACTAAGTAGACTGTTTTTTTGTTGTTTTTTTTGCACAAGTTTAAAAGTTTCAATATTAGAGAGATATGAACAAAATAAATAAATGATTGTCAAAATATATAATTGGCTAAATAGAAATTAATCAAAACAAATTTAATTTTTATCGTCACTCTTTAGCACGTCCCCCCAAATTAAAATTCAACACAGAATGTGTTATTGTGTGCGCAGAAAATAAATTTTCTAATTATAGCTATATCATGTTCACTATATGTGATTTTTCTTTCCATTATTATTATTATTATTAAACATGATTCATACATAATGTTTACAAGAATATAAGTTCTCCCCACCCCTTTATCAAGCAAGCTTGATTCTCAGAAAGGAATACTTCTACTAAAGTAATACTCCGGACTTACGCAATAGCTGGAACGACGAAGTATACCGTAAGTCGAAAATTGCTTAAGCAGGATTACTTATTATTAAGGAATGGATCATATAAGTAATATTTTTATAAAAACAAAAATAAAGGCGTTAAGGCCCCCACACACGATCAAACATTTTGCGCAAAAATGATGTTTGTGTTGTGACCTCTGCTTCCTTTAATTTTTTCTACGATTGTCATTCGAAACCCTTATTTTTGATTTCTCAATTCTCAATCTTATTTTAGAATGTCGTCATGTCTGCAGTAAATCCAAGCGTAGACAGGCAGCAAATTATCATTTTGACGAAAATAAAACGGACTACGTTAACCCAAGGGAAATAGCCCTCTCATTTAGTAGATAAAGTCTTTCTCGTTCTTACCCTTCGTCAAATCAAGCTTCGATTCTTCGATTTAAATGTCATTATTTAAAAACGCGTTCAATAGATATGTCACCAAAGTGATACTCCGGTTAAAGGGGGCAAGGCGAAGGGGAACTTCAAATTCCTCGTCGGCTAAATGAATATCCGTGAGTAAAGTGTCACTCGAAACTTGAAATAGATTGGAATTGTCACAGAAGCAATATTAACTGTTTATCAAAGGCTGAAATGTATTTAAAAGCAAGAATACATAAACTGAAAATCTAATTAATTTCACATTTAATCGACAACATTTAGATCTCCCCCAACCCTTAATCTTAATCGACATTTGTATTAATCATCTTTAAGTTAATTAGTATCTGATATACTTTTTCAATAGTTATTTTTTTTAAGAGATATAAGTTGGATTAAAATGCTAGAGTTCTAACAAATAATGCTCGAGTGAATCATTTAATTCTAATTTAAGAAAAGACAATTAAAAATATCAAAAATAAATATTTATGTTTTTTATTACTATTTAATGTTATGCGCTAAAAAAAAAGAAGTCCCATTAAAAAAGAGGATACATTTCCATTTAAATCCAAGGTTTTTAAGAGAAGGAGGATGAGGGAAGTTGTTTATTAAAGTTAGAATGTTTAAAAGCGCTGATTCAAGTGCTGAATAAGGCAAGCTTAAAACCGTTTTATACGGTCCAATATCTTGCGGTGAAACTTGGAACCCAAGACCCAACCTACGACAAGCCACTTTAGTAATTGAAGATGCAGTTTACTTAAAATTCACTGCGGCCTTTCCTCGAGCCAACATCGAAAAACAAGCTTTTCTGTTTATTGTCCGAAAATGTCAGAGTAGAAAATGTGTTTTTCAACCTCACTTATTTGAATGAAATGCATAATTTTACTGTTTAAACCTATTTGCATTCTTGTACTATTGAAAAACATCATGGTTACATTAGAATGGAATTCTACTCTAGAATAGTCTGAAAAGGTATGAAAAATAGTTTTATATTTCAGTGTAAAAAGTTTTCTTGCATAAAGTTAAAAGTTATATTTCTTGTAAAAAGTTAAAATGAGTCAAGAGGACTTATAGAAGAGAATTAACAGAAATGGTTTTTCATTATTACTATTATATTTTTTTAATTCCCACACACAGCACAACACTTTTAATTCAATATTAGACTTAGTATTGAATACTTGTATATTAACTAAAATATCTTGATTCTGATTTTGAGAGGCTTAGGCCTAGGCTCTTTAACTAACTAACTGTAACTATCGGAATTAGTTAGTTGACTCCTTATTAGCGCGAAATCTTAGTGAAAACCATCACCAAAAAAAACATACCAAAAAAAATGAATACCTGAATTCCTTTCTGTTATTTACTGGCATGTAAAACACAATTCTTAGTTTTCTCCTACATACCTGAAACATAAAAATATAAGAATTATATACAACTTATTATTTGTTATGAACAGGAAAAAGTCAACCAATTAGTGCGGTACATAGTTTCTTCGCATCCTACCACATAAATGTACTTCATTGCTGTTATGTTTTTACAAACTTATTATTGCCATTTTGCTTATGAGCTTTCTGAGGTAACTATGTAATAATTCCAAAGAACGAACATTTTGTTTTATGCCTCTGATTTTTTTTCCGTTTTCCGACATCAGAGAACTTTTTTTTTGGTTCCATGTCTGTCTTTCGTTCAATTTTTGCGAACCGACCGTAAAAATTACTCTAACTATTTTAATAAAATTTTGATGGTAGGTCATAATTAGCCTATTGTTGGTATAAGTCTCAACCTTCTGTACAGATTTGTTTCTCTTCCTCATGCCTATAACATACATATATTTTCACTTAAATCTTTAAAAGTACCAACACATCAGAGTTTGAAGTAATTTGGATAGTATATCCAGGGGCGTAGGAATGGGGAAAGGGGTTATCAGGCTCAAGCCTTCCCCTCTCCCTGTTAAATTTACAAATATATTGCCAAAATATCTATAAATACAATTAATTATAATAACGAATATTATGTGGTGGGTGTCCTCAGTAGGTGTATAAGCACTTATAGAGAGGAACTCCAGACTCCAGTGCTTATTTGTTTTATTTTACTTTCATTTCTTTGTTTTATTATTTTTATTTAATTTCTTCTTTTTATCTTTATTAATATTTTAATTAAGGTAGTTTATTATTTACCCCGAATGACAGAAAGAATTTATTACAATAATGAATTTTAAAAGCACAAAATCATTACAGTATCCGCTTTTAAGACTCGAGGAAGCTATGTGCCACACTGATTGGCAGACTATTTTTAATAGTTATTAAACAAAATTATACAACAATAATTGAACAATACATATAACTGTCCATAAAATCTAAATACCACTCACTGATCATCACCATAACAAAAACCACTATATATTGCACATAAACATATTATGAACATGATTTTTTCTTAGAAAGTTCCAATATCCCCCTATAGGCTCCCTTAGAAATACATTTATCGCCCACTACTTGTAAACATCCCTATCCCGAGCAGCAACTGGGGCCTGTAAAAATGCATGCTTTATTTTTACAGGGCTTCTAATTCGAAAAGCGGCCGCTTCCTGGCCGTGGCGTGCAGCAAGCGCTAGTAGTTCTCAGTGTCAGCTGTTCAATTAGTTACAATCAATATTTTTATTACTGCGGTTTGTTTTGGTACTGATGTAAATTTAATATGCATTTTTTATTGTTTTGAAGATAACGGCAAAATAGATTGCATGTTTAGTAATTAATGTACATGTGGTGGGCGATAAAATAGTGTACGCACCACAAGCAGTAAGCGATATGACAGGCCTTAGGCGTTAAACGTTCTCGTGCTTTCAAACTTCGCCCTCGGCCTGTACTAACGCCCTTACTGCTCTAGGTACGTAAATATCTATTACACTTCGCCATCTTTGTTCAATTTAAGTATTTGAAATCAGGACACTTCACTATATTTGCCACTACTTTTTTGAAACGGAATAATAAAATAATTGAATCTGATATGAAACTTTATAAAATAATACTGGTGTTTGCCAAGATGGGATTTTCTGTCATTTGTTCACTAAAGTTGGAAATAGAGAAGGGAATAGAAGGGCAATTGAACCAAACTAATCTTCCAAAGTTAGGAAGTTAAAACTTGTGAAAGGGCTTTTCTTTAGGATGTAAGTATACATGTTAATAAAAGATAATTCCAATTTCAACCCAAGGGATGTGATAAGAGACCTGGGAGGGGAGATGCAGAAGGAAAACACCATTGCTTTTTCCGGAAAATTAATTTTAAAATTGTTTCCCCAGTAGTCAGAATCAATTACTAAATATGAATTATTTTATCCGCGAGGAGAGTGGTGTGAAAANGACTTCTCTAAAGCGAATATTTCTTTTCTCGTCTCACTTTTCACTCTGCCTAACTCATGTCCAAGTATAATCAAGATTTAAAGGTGCAAACTGGGCCCTGAAGCAGAAAAGGCAGAAAAAAGAAAGTACTCGACCTAGCTCTGACAGCATACCTGACATACGGCTTCACATACGAACATTATTTTTTCACTCACATCCTATGCTTATTCCTCTTCAGTTTTTTTTCCACCCTTTCCTTATCTGAGTCACAAGAGTACGATATTAAACTTTCTAACAATGGTTTTTCAGACTCTGTGTGAACTAAGCAAAGTTTTCAAATAACTCCAAGGAGAAAAAAAAAATCACACCTTTATTCCTATGTAGATGTACAGTGTCCCTGTTGAAATTCTTCATACGAAACTAAAAAGAGAATATTTAGACCTGCAAATAAGCCCTTTTTTTAAACATGTTACATAATTTTAGGTAAAAATTAACATTATTATTAAAGTGATAATTAAAGGTTTCCTATTCCAGAAAATTATGGTATAAAATTACATGGATTTGGAGAGAAATTATGATAATGTTCTTTTTTAGAGTTGATNGTAACCTGCTTAGTATTCTAGCTCATTAAGATATGCCATTAAATCAATACCGGGATATCAAACACCAGTGTGTGCCTGGGTCTTGGTAAAGAGGCGAGTGGCTTAGTATCTATTTACAAGACATGCATCTCAATTATATTCTAATTATCTTTCAGTGCAATTATGTGATTAGGTTAATGGTACCGAATCAGTTTTAAATATTTATCACAAGGTACGAGACTAACATTTAAAGAAATAATTTAAATACTAAAAAGTAAATATGACTGATTTGTTTTTTCTTTTAACATTTTGTGATTATTTTATCAAATCTCCTTGTATCCAATTACAATGTTATCTCATAGATATTAATTGAGATTTCACAATTTGTGAGAGACACCAAGGGATGTGCCACGCAAGCACCCGCCTCATCAGGAGCCCGACGATGCCCACCCCTGATGAGTGGGACGCGACGAAACGATGCAGGACTTAGCGTAATGCTGAGCCAACATCTTAATGACCTATTGTCTGATGTTGGAACAGTTCCTATGTGTCACGCTTGCGTTGCAAATCCCTTGGTGTCTCTCACAAATTGTGTAACCTATTGCAGTGTGCAAACACGGTATTACATTGCTGTTGTAATTGAGATTACTATTTATTTTATATAACTACATTCCATATCCCGCATCTCCCAAAATAAATTGTATTGATAAATAAATATAAGAAAACATAGTTATATGTATTCCTATATACTTAAAACTAAGTAAATTAATTTTAAAACGCAACTACGTATTGATAATTCAGGGCAAAACCAAAAGAAAAAGCATTCGGTCAGTTCTAAAGCCAAAAAAAAAGTCGAAAGTGTTTCTACATAATTTCTAGGCAGGATCTTTACATTGTTATGTCCAGCTTATGCAATGTTATGTCCCTTTGTTTTATTTTTTTTTCTATATCTAGTATTTATCAGCACAACGACAATTCATTGTCGTTTAAAACAAGTAAGGCGCACTTCACGTAAGTACCTGAGGCTGTAATCACCGGTTTCTGTACGATTAAGTTTAAATATTAAGTGTAATAGTTGCATATTCTTTTTCTACACTTTAAGACCTTTAAATTGATGTATAACATGCCATGGCAACTAAAAACTTTTTTTTAGTCGCCCGCCATCTTGAAAATATTACGTGTGTTATTTTAATAGTTGCATATTCTTTTTCTACAATTCAAGACCTTTAAATTGATGTATAACATGCCATGGTAACTAAAAACTTTTATTAGTCACACGCCATATTGGCCGGGCCGCCATCTTGGAAATATTAAGTGTATAAACTCCAAACTTTGTCCAGTTGTCTAAAATGCCGAGATGTACCTGTGTGTCAAATTTCAAGTTTCTAGCTACAGTAGTTTATGAATTGAAACAAGCCAACGGACAGACAGACAGATAGATAGAGCCGTTATATAAGGTTTCTTTTTACTTCGTACAGAAACCTAAAAGTATTATACAAGAAAAAAAAATAAAAAATATGACAATGTAAAATGTTTTGTAAAACGTGTAAATAAGGGGTAGGGTTTCTACAAGTTTGACTATATTCTCTAGCTTATACAGACTCTAAGACCACAATTAAATTAATTTTTTTTCTGAAGAAAATACGAAAAGTTTTAAGAGATCCCAGAGTATGCTAAGCTAAAAAATAATCGAGTATTCTCTCTTAAAAACCCGAACTCAAATAACATATTTTTTAAGTTTCTTTCAGATTTGTTTTAAAAAGTGCAGAAGAATATAATCAGGAATAGAACACTTTTTTTAATTTAATTTAATTTGTTTTGCTTTAAACAACTAAAAACGTTGGCATTTTAAAATAGAACTTTTATAAAGTCTAAAACTTTATTATATCTTAGAACTTATAGAGAAGACCCTTTTTGAGATTGTATCAATTTTATAGTTTGCTCATTGTATTATTATGAGAGTAATTAAAATAACATTTGCTTATAACTCTCATTTTCAGCAAAATTATAATTTCAATTTAAGTCAATATCAGACACGAACAAATTCAAACTGCTTTTAATGGAAGATGTAAAGTTATTAGACGTTGACAGCGGAAACCTGAAATATATAATTAAAACTTTAGTTGATTAATTACAGCTATTATAAATTCATTAATAACAAGTTTCATTACCTCATTTAAAAGCTAACACAATCCGAGATTATTACTTTGTAATTTTACTACGTTTTTATTAGCTTGCTTTCTTGTTTGTTGTTTGCTTGTTTGTCCAGTACACAGACAGACAGATAGATAGAGCCGTTATATAAGGTTTCTTTTTACTTCGTACAGAAACCTAAAAGTATTATACAAGAAAAAAAAATAAAAAATATGACAATGTAAAATGTTTTGTAAAACGTGTAAATAAGGGGTAGGGTTTCTACAAGTTTGACTATATTCTCTAGCTTATACAGACTCTAAGACCACAATTAAATTAATTTTTTTTCTGAAGAAAATACGAAAAGTTTTAAGAGATCCCAGAGTATGCTAAGCTAAAAAATAATCGAGTATTCTCTCTTAAAAACCCGAACTCAAATAACATATTTTTTAAGTTTCTTTCAGATTTGTTTTAAAAAGTGCAGAAGAATATAATCAGGAATAGAACACTTTTTTTAATTTAATTTAATTTGTTTTGCTTTAAACAACTAAAAACGTTGGCATTTTAAAATAGAACTTTTATAAAGTCTAAAACTTTATTATATCTTAGAACTTATAGAGAAGACCCTTTTTGAGATTGTATCAATTTTATAGTTTGCTCATTGTATTATTATGAGAGTAATTAGAATAACATTTGCTTATAACTCTCATTTTCAGCAAAATTATAATTTCAATTTAAGTCAATATCAGACACGAACAAATTCAAACTGCTTTTAATGGAAGATGTAAAGTTATTAGACGTTGACAGCGGAAACCTGAAATATATAATTAAAACTTTAGTTGATTAATTACAGCTATTATAAATTCATTAATAACAAGTTTCATTACCTCATTTAAAAGCTAACACAATCCGAGATTATTACTTTGTAATTTTACTACGTTTTTATTAGCTTGCTTTCTTGTTTGTTGTTTGCTTGTTTGTCCAGTACAGATTTNATAAGGTGCTGTTTCGTTTAAAACATATAAATATTGTTTACGTAGTCTAATTTTACTATAGCGTATTTCGTTTTTATGAGTGAATTGATGATTATTTAATACAAGATCAGATCTTATTCAATACAACTAAAGTAATAATAATTATTAAAAGAAGTGTGATATTCAACACATACTTACTATATTGAATCTCTTAAGGCTAAATTTTATACCAGACTTTTAACTAGTGGCTGGGTAACATAAATAGGGTTGTTACCCATAAATAGCCCAATAGGGTTGTTAGGGTTGTTTAAGCCAAAAGAAGCCCAAATGGAAATGATAAGGTGAAATTTAGTAACACAGAAGGAAAATATAAATATATTAAACCCTAAAAAAAAGGGGGAAAAAAACAGGGTTGAAACTACAAAAAAAGAAAATGATAAATTAACAAAAATGAGGTAATACATTATTCTAATTGTTTAATTATATTAAGGATCAGTATATCCGAAAGGCTTAATCTTTCCCTGAAACTAAATTTGAAATATAAAAAAAGCGGATTAATTTCAAAGAGGTATGAAAGTTTCCTCACTAATGTTCAAATTGACAAAATATAAAGGCTAAATGTGTTCGTTTTAATCCGACTGTGATGACCTAATACTGCTGTCGCTTACCTTTTAACTAAAATTAAAAGATTAAATATTAAATTACAAGTTGGATTAAATTTAGGTACAGTCAAGGAACTCAGTCCACCTATATATGAAAGAAAAGGTAACATAAAATTTTATGCACATGTCACAAACAAAAAACAGTCCGCCTTTTTGAGTGGGCACATAGATGTACTCTAAGTGTACATAAATGTATGTTTGTGCAAATGTTAAAGAGAAACATATGAGCGCAGAAGGTTAAAACTTATACATGGAATCAACAATGAGCAAATTTTGACCTACTATCAAAATTTCAATATAATCAGATCAGTAGTTTTTAAGATATGCTGGTTCGCAAAAATTGAGTGATAGACCGACAGACAGACACGGAACCGAAAATGTTCCTTTATGTCTAAAACGGATTTCTGTCTTGGAATTTTTAAATCGCAGACATAAAATATTTCGTTGCACGAACGATTGCAATGCTCACGTAACCTTCGTTAAGATAGGAAGCAATTTAACTTTAACTGCTTTATGTCAAATCTATCCTTAATCTATGAAGCCAAAAATTATATTTCCCATTGCATGCCGTCTAAATTCATTAAGAGTATTTACGTTCTGATGTCTGCAATAAAGTATTACGTGTCACAATAGAATTACACAGTGATAGGTGTTAAATTAAATATGTTTAAAAATGTCGGGCTCATTGACTTCTTTTATAGCCATATAAAAAATAAGTGTCCTCCCCCATATTAGTTTTCTATTGCTTTTTTATTTAATACTGGAATTTAGGTCAGTAACGTTTTCTAATATCAATAAAATTTAAGTACTCATTATTCAAGTAAGAGTATGTAGGGTTGAATTTTCTAGCACGAACTACTAGAATAATAATTGAAGGGAATATCTGATCGAAGTTGGGGAGGAAATTTTAGGACGAATTCTTAACCTTTATTTCAAGCTCATTATACTTCTAAGAAGCATCTCTTGAGTCGTGTTATTCAGCACACGAAATCAATTTTTTTAATATTTAATTTTTGAGGGGGGAAAACCCCGGTAAATTGTGTGTTGACCAAGTTTTTTTTTTTTAATATTAGGGCGATAGCCTTCGACACGACATGGGTCTATATTCAAATTAGATAGAAAGGCATGCTCATATTGCCTCTGCTGTCGTTGTTCTCCATCCCTATCTGCACCTTTGAAACCTTTACATGCACCCTGAATTTACTCTTTCACCGACATTCTATCCAGAGCAGTTAAAACAATGCGGCTTTATACTGCAGGGTCAGAAGAGTTGGGCTAAACGGAAATGTAATGCTACCAACCTAAAGAGAGGGAGAGATAGAAGCGTTAAAATTAACATGAAATGAAGGTGTGAAAAAAAATAAAATGAAACCCCTTTCGAAATCAACAAGCCAATGTATTACTTTCTGTACTCGAGGGAATAAAACCTATGATGAAGGCAAATTAAAACAGATAAGCAGATAGTAATTTTACCATGAATATTTAAAAGGGCATGTTGAAATAAAATATTTAAAAACCCTTTGTCTGTGGCGCAAATGAAAATTCCTTAGCTAGAATAGCTCGCATACAAATTAAATTAAATAATAAAAATTGGTAGACTATTTAATGTGCCACATAGATTCCTTAAATATATATTA